>CM064901.1:2602453-2972453 GCA_030347415.2 Decapterus maruadsi
TTTCTACAGCAAATATTTTAGAAACACTTGCGAGTTGAAAACAGGAGTCCCTTGTGCTTCGTTCAGAAAATCTTTGTATTAGAGTCAATGAGGAGCAGAAACAGACCTGGCTGCACTGAGGGGCTCACAGTTGAAATTCTGTAAGTCTCTCTGCTTTGTTGAACACATCGTTAGAGAGAGGACGAGTTTGTCTACAACTGTGGAAAAAATCATATGTGTAGAGTTTAATCTGTGGCCGTGAGCAGCGTGGAAAGAGAAAAGTTTCAGACAGTTTGAGACGACTTCTCCCACTCTAGCTGATGATGTCATCACTCTAGCACGAACATTCCGTCCAATACACACCCATTATAATCTCAACACTTCTCCAGAAATGATCAAGGTCATTGAACAGTGATTGATCAAAAACTATAATAGCTATTGAAACGTGGATTAACACACAAATAGACAAGACTTGTGTCTATATTTTACAGTTTAAATGGCGTCTCTAGGTGAAAGTATGGCTGAGCAGTAGATGTTTGAAAAAGTTCGTTTTCCAACCACTTCCCATTCATTCACTATGAGAAATGTTTCGCAACTTACGTTTCTGTAGAGAAAAGCACGAGCACTCGCTGATCGAACGCACATTTTTATCAATAATTAGTTTGAAATTTGACATTTAAGAAGAAGAAGAAGAAGAAAGAGAAGAAGAAGATATCCACACAACAACAACAACAACGCCTCAGTGCGTTTTCACCGTGGCCCTAATGACATCAGAGCGGGAGCGGCGGCCTCACCCTTCGTGGTGGTGGTGATGATGATGATGGTGATGGTGATGATGGTGGTGCTGCGGCCCGATGAAGCGGCGGCAGTTGAAGAGCTCGCTGCCCATGGCGTCTCCCAGGAAGTCGGAGGGCCGCGGCAGACACGGCGGCTCCTGAGGCCCCTGCACCATCTGGGCGGGGCCGAGGTCCGGCGGCGGCTGCTGCTGCTGCTGCTGAGGCTCCGCCCCCTCGGGCCGCGCCGACGACGACGCCGAGCACGCGTCCAACATCCTCATCCGGCCCTCTAAGGACGCCGAGGCTGCCGTTACCATGACGGCAGAAGTCTCTGGGTTGAAAGGGAGAGCCTTCGATTTGGCCCCGCCCCCTCCTGCTGCTGCTCCGCTTGGCCCCGCCCCCTGGCTCGACCCCTCGCCGAGCGCCTCGCCTGCTTTCCTCTTCCTGGACTCCGTCTGTTCCCGCGCCTCCTTCTGCTGCGGCGGCGGCGGCGGCTGCTGCTGCTGCTGGACGCCGCCGCCCTCGGCCGCCGACCGGTTCCCCTCGTCTTCGTCCTCTTCGTCGTCGTCCTCGTCATCGTCGTCGTCTTCCTCCTCCTCGTCCTCCTCCTCCTCCTTTAAGGCCTCGCTGTCCGCCATGTCGTCAGAGTGCATCTCGCTGCCGGGGCTGCCGGCCGATTGGCTGGCTCGGCTGGACGCCGCCTCGTTGCTGGAGGCTTCGCTGCGGCCGCTGCTGCTGCCCGGACCGCTGCTGCCCTCCTCCACGCTGTTGGCCGTCTCGTCGGAGCTGCCCTGCATCGACTCCTGAGGAGACGGAGACACCAGAGGTCAGAGGTCACGATGGAGCTGCACGACGCTCGGTGCTACTTTTATTCTGAAGGAGCTTCAACACAAACATCTACCTTTATTTTGAAGGTGCTTCAATACAAACATCTACCTTTATTTTGAAGGTGCTTCAATACAAACATCTACCTTTATTTTGAAGGAGCTCTAACACAAACATCTACCTTTATTTTGAAGGAGCTTTAACACAAACATCTACCTTTATTTTGAAGGAGCTTTAACACAAACATCTACTTTTATTCTGAAGGAGCTTCAACACAAACATCTACCTTTATTTTGAAGGAGCTTTAACACAAACATCTACCTTTATTTTGAAGGAACTTCAATACAAACATCTACCTTTATTTTGAAGGAACTTCAATACAAACATCTACCTTTATTTTGAAGGAACTTCAATACAAACATCTACCTTTATTTTGAAGGAACTTCAATACAAACATCTACCTTTATTTTGAAGGAGCTTTAACACAAACATCTACCTTTATTCTGAAGGAACTTTAACACAAACATCTACCTTTATTTTGAAGGAGCTTTAACACAAACATCTACTTTTATTCTGAAGGAGCTTTAACACAAACATCTACCTTTATTCTGAAGGAACTTTAACACAAACATCTACTTTTATTCTGAAGGAGCTTTAACACAAACATCTACCTTTATTCTGAAGGAACTTTAACACAAACATCTACTTTTATTCTGAAGCAGCGTTAGTTTCTCTCACCTCGGTGTCCGACAGCCTCTGCTGGCTCCTCTTTCCTCCGCTCATCATCTGGTCGTCCATCTCCATGTCGCTGCCTCCGCTGTGCTGCGTGTCGCTGTTGTCGCTGCTGTCTGGACTGGCGGCCGGCGAACCTGAGGTCACATGACACACACACACACACAAATAAATACATTTAAATAAAAAACACCCCGTGTGAGAACGGAGACCTGACACCGACAACTCCCTGTGATGGTGAAGACGCACCTTTCTTGTTGCCCATGGGGATGTTGGTGTTGAGCAGCGAGGCGAAGGAGCTCTGCTTGGAGAGCTGGGCCTTGGCCGCCAGCGCGTTGTTCCACAGAGCCTTGATCAGCATGGAGGCCAGGTACAGGGTCTGGAGGGGGGGGGGGGCGTTAGTGTCAGCAGCTTCACACAGACACTGAAGCCCAAAACCATTCATACTCCTGTCACATACAAGGAATGTCTTCATTTTTCCAGTTACAGATCAGTATTTCAACTCATAAATATGAAGCCATGACCCGTTTATTCATTTAAGTAAAGTTACGCTGTTAAAGGTATTTATTTATATAGAAAGAAACCATGAAAAGTGGCAACATACCGCACACTAAGACTGTATGGAAGATCTATGATTTTTAAGGAGCTTTAACACAAACATCTACCTTTATTTTGAAGGAGCTTTAACACAAACACACACCTTTATTTTGAAGGAGCTTTAATACAAACATCTACCTTTATTTTGGAGGAGCTTTAATACAAACATCTACCTTTATTTTGAAGGAGCTTTAACACAAACATCTACCTTTATTTTGAAGGAGCTTTAACACAAACATCTACCTTTATTTTGAAGGAGCTTTAACACAAACATCTACCTTTATTTTGAAGGAGCTTTAACACAAACATCTACCTTTATTTTGAAGGAACTTTATTACATCTACCTTTATTTTGAAGGAGCTTTAACACAAACATCTACCTTTATTTTGAAGGAGCTTTAACACAAACATCTACCTTTATTTTGAAGGAGCTTTAACACAAACATCTACCTTTATTTTGAAGGAACTTTATTACATCTACCTTTATTCTGAAGGAACTTTAACACAAACATCTACCTTTATTTTGAAGGAACTTTATTACATCTACCTTTATTTTGAAGGAGGTTTAACACAAACATCTACCTTTATTTTGAAGGAGCTTTAAGATCTATGATTTATTTAAGGAGCTTTAACACAAACATCTAGGCTTTATTTTGAAGGAGTTTTTAACACAAACATCTACCAATTTATTTTAAAGGAGCTTTAACAGGTGAAACACATACTGGACAGACACATTTCAGTGGCTAGGGATCACCATTATAATTCATGAAGCAGCTTCACATTAGAACAAACATCTACCTTTATTTTGAAGCAGAGCTTTAACACAAACAATCTCTGGTGTTTATTTAGACGTTGGGGTTGAAACACTGCTCTGTAACTGGAAACATGAGGAAAACATCTAGGTGTTTATTTTGAAGGAGCTTTGCACAAACATCTACCTTTATTTTGAAGGAACTTTATTACAGAGGAACCGGGTTAGGTTCTTGAAGGAAGGGAAGACGTGGATCTACCTTTATTTTACAGAAGGAGACTTTAACACAAAAAACACAGTTGTTTTGAAAGCAGCTGCACAAACAGATGTGTCCCCAGATGTGTTATTTTGAAGGAGCTTTGCGCTACAAACATCACATGCCTTTATTTTGAGGAGCTCTGCAGCCAGGAAGTTCAGGATCACCTGACACTGCTTGATGATCTGGAACAAACACAGTGTTACAGTCTCTAACTATAAGAACAATCAATATTTAAGATTTCATCCACCTATAGTGGATTTATGTGAACTTATGTGAAAATATATACATTCTCCAAAAAATTTTGAAGGAGTTTTAAAATTCAAACAGAGTTCTCCTTTATTTTGAAGTCGACAAATGATCTACCTTTGAATTTTGGGTGAACTATCCCTTTAAGTTGAATTTTTTTTCATTATGTTTTCTGTTTCTATATTTAAATTGTAACGCCTCTTGGTGTCGACACTGAGCAGGACTGATCCTAAAAACAAAAACCTTGCAGCGTCACTGTAAGAAGTGAAGTTACATGTTTTCCTACATCTGAGTCCAGACTTATTTTTCTTGTATAAAGTCAGATTTCTATGTAAATAAACTAGTTACAGTTGGAAGTCATAACTGGACAGACACATTTCAGCCCCCTTGGATCCATTGGATCAATTCATGAAAACTTATTAGAAAAAATTGAATCAAACATTGAGCTTGTTCTGACCCTTTTTCCTACAGAGAAACTTTATCACACAAATCCAAGCTGGTGTTTATTTGACGTCCGGATGTGCATTGTAAATACTGCTCTGTAACTGAACATGAGGAAGGACAACTCAGGGGCTTGAGGTGCAGACTTAAACAGCCCCCTGGTGGGCGCTGGGATTCAGGTAGCGGACACCAGGTTGGGTGGTGATTGAGAGGAACCGGGTCCAGGTTCTTGATGAGCGAAGGGAAGAGGTCGTGGATGTAGCGGCTGCAGTGTTTCAGCTACAGAGAGAGAGACAGAGAGAGAAGAAAACACAGTTGTTGGTGATGAAAGTCCAGCTTTTCAGGCAAGTTTCAACTGAGGTCAAACACCAATATGCATGTTTTAACAAGAGAAATTGCGATTTCCGGGTGATGACTCCTTTAAATAAACACATGAACATCCTGGTTCTCACCTCAATGTGCAAATTGGGGCCAAAAATGTGCTCGACCACGTTGTTGTGGATCAACCAATCAGCGAGCTCCTTGGCGATGGACCTGGATTCACACGGTGGGAAAACGTTAAACAACAAGACGGTGAGAGGTGATCAATAATAAATACTGATCAGTGACACAGCACAGCTCTCAGATCTGTTCTAATAGATGAACTCACGTCTCGGTGTCGGAGACCAGGGACTCGTTGTTACAGACGTCGTTGAACGTGTGGAGCTGGTTCTGAAACACACACACACACACACAGGGAACAGGTGTTAGCGCTGCAGCTAACAGCTAACTCACTGTAGAGTAGATCTGAGCTCTGTGAGTCAAATGTCCCTCAGCAGCCACCGTACTCTGACTTTAACCCTTTACCTACCGAGATGGTGACGCCATACGTTTACTGTTGTTACTGTAACTCCTTCATAGTTCGTCCAATCAGAAAAACACCAACACTGACCGACAGCTGAGGAGCTGAGCTTTACATCTGTACATTATTATATATTAATTATTTATTAACTTTGATTTCATTTAGAAAGGAGAGGAAACAGGTCGAGTGGAGAAGTGAAAGATACAGAGCAGCAGAGACACAGTGAGATCCTGTGGTGGGTTTCTTTTTGAGAAATATAGTGTGTGAGTGTGCACATTGTGATTCCTTTGGATCGCAGTCTGCAAATCAGTTGATGGGAAAATAAACTAAAAGTTGTGCGTGTAGTGTGGGAACCCAGCCGAATAAATGCACAATAAAAAGAAGAAGAAGAATTTGGTGGCCGTTTAATTTACAGGCTGAAAATTATAAAGAAATAACAATTAATTGCAATTATTCATAATGTCTAGAAATAACCAGGATTAGAAATAACGGTCAATTTCATAGTAAATCTTGAGAAACATGGACAAGAAATAACAATCAATGTCAAGGACTTGGTGGAGAACAATACTGGCTTTTCCCAAAAGATTCAAATCATGAAAAGCACGAGTCGTCCATGACACTGACCGTTATTTGTGGACTATTTCTTGACATTACTACATAATTAATTGTTATTTCTTGGTTATTTTTTGACGTAATTAACGGCCTGTGAATTAAAGGGTTACCAAAAGCTCTGCTCATATCAGCATATCTACAAACAACATGAGTACTTTATTTAAACTGCCATCACTTCCACACCAGAGGGGTATTCTGCGAAGGTGGCTCAACATGCCCGGGCTTTGTGTTCACCTTCCAGCTCAACAAAGCCGAGATAGTGACCCGGGTTAACACCGTTGCGAACTGGTTTCAACTTAGTTTGTCAAGTCCATAGTTGGTCAAGCTTTATGTTCACCAACACATCAGAGAGCTGAGGGCGTTGAGCTTTACATCTGATATATTATTAAATTTATTAATTATTTATTAAGAGGATGGCAGTGTTTTATTTAGAAAGTGATATTAAAAAAACACCATCGCAGCCTGAAGCAACAGTGTTGCTGCAAATACGGTCGACTACGACAAGAGAGGAGATGCTTTTCATTTTTCTCACTTATAAATTATATGTATAAATTGCTAAATATGAATAACTAAATATGAAGCTTGTCCATTTCAACTAAATAAAGTAGGCTAGAGCAACATCAACTGTCATTTAAAATTGTGTTTTATATATCGGCCTATTTCAATGATCGCAATTATAACGCGAGTGGGTTTTTATTGGAAGCGAGTCTCAATAGGTTACGGTGGGGGTTTTTTAGGTGCTGCAGCAAATTTAATTTACACAAAGACAACAAAGAGCTTTTTAAATGTGAAAACAGCGGAGACTTATTCAAGATTTGCGTTTGGGCAACACTGATATAACAGGCGATCACAATGAATTAATTTACTCATGGCCACATTAAGTGAAATTATTAACTTTACCGATTATCATCTGATTGTCTATTCCTTGCCAGCAGTGACTGACTGTACATTAATTAAATTTATAGGCTATTGTCTAGGCTACGGTTGAATTAATCAGCCGGAGAAGCTCAGCAAACGCTCCGGGAGTTAAAAGCCGCTGATCAGCTGATTTCTCCTCCGTACAAACGCCAGGTGAAACTGAATTGTTCTAATGTTGGTATGTTTATTTGTGGTCGGCCATTTTTGTTCGTTTGTTTGTGTTATTGTGGGTTTTATATTTGTTTTGTTGTATTATTGAGTCCATGTTTGTTTGTATGTTTGGACCAGGGTGAGAACAAGATGATTCATCTCAAGGTGTTTGTCCAAATAAAGAAGCTTCAACAAATAATGGTTATAATTTCAGGTCGGCGTGCTGCTGGAACAGCCGCAATAACCCCCCGGTAGGTGAAGGGTTAAACTGTTGTCGCCGTCAGCGTGGGTGTGGTCGTGGCGGCGTGACTCACGGTGATCTGGCTGAGGCCGGCCAGCCTCATGGTCAGCGTGGGGGACATGAAGTACTTGAAGGCCAGGTCCAGACTCTCCTTGTCGAAGCAGAGCGCCGAGTCCAGAGGCTCCTTCACCGTGCTCCACATCAGGTCCGCCATGTTCCTGGCCGCGCTCTGACGCAGCTCCTGGTCCGACAGCTTACACAGATACCTGACGGAGACGGAGACGCAGCATCATCATCATCATCGTCATCATCATCATCATCATCATCATCATCATCATCATCATCATCATCATCATCACAGATCCACATCCGACACCGATACTAAAACACACTGGATCCATCCTCTCTATATATTCTACGTGTCTTTCCTTTAATATTAACATTGACTTTATTATCATTATAATAATCTTCATCTTCATCATCATCATCATCATCATCATCATCATCATCATCATAGTGAAGGACTTTATTATCATTATAATAATCTTCATCATCATCATCATCATCATCATCATCATCATCATCATCATCATCACAGTGAAGGTTTTAATCCGTCACAGCAGCATCAGTCGGCCTGAGTCACATGACTCCTCCTCCTCCTCCTCCTCCTCCTGGGTCATGTGAGGAGAGGTTGGCTGGAGGCCTGGCAACTGTTGCCATGGTGACAGAGGCTCTTCCTAGCAACTAACATGTGGCACTTTGGTATTTGGTGGAGGAGAGAGACAGAGCGAGAGAGAGAAAGGAAGGGAGGGGGAGGAGGTGGTAGAGAGAGAGAGGGAGAGAAGAGAAAGAAAGATAGAGAGAGAAGGGAAAGAAAGAAAGAAAGAAAGAAAGAAAGAAAGAAAGAAAGAAAGAAAGAGAGAGAGAGAGAGAGAGAGAGAGAAGGAAGGAAGAAAAAAGAAAGGAAGGACTGTCTCTGTCTCTCCTCAACTCGGTGACATCACTGTGATGTCACTGATGTAAACGTTCACCAACAAAGAAGATTTTAGTTCCTGACGAGGCGACGGACACTCAGAGGAATCGAGTCTGTGATCGATCTGATCTGATCTGATCTGATCTGATCTGATCTGATCTGGGAGCAGTTTGTTCCAGGAGAAAGAAACAAGGTGTTTAACAAAATGGCAGCTTCTCAATCAGCTCTGAAAAAAAAAGAGGAGGAAAAGGAGAAGGAGGAAAAGAGGAGGAGGAGGAGGAGGAAGAAGAGAAGGAGAAGGGAGAGAGAGAGGAAGAGAAGAAGGAGGATGATGGAGGGAGAGAAAGAGGAAGAGGAGGAGGAAGAGGAGAAGGAGGATGATGGAGGGAGAGAAAGAGGAAGAAGAAGAGGAAGAGGAGAAGGAGGATGATGGAGGGAGAGAAAGAGGAAGAGGAAGAGGAGGAGGAAGAGGAGAAGGAGGATGATGGAGGGAGAGAAAGAGGAAGAGGAGGAGGAAGAGGAGAAGGAGGATGATGGAGGGAGAGAAGGAGGAAGAGGAGGAAGAGGAGAAGGAGGATGATGGAGGGAGAGAAAGAGGAAGAGGAAGAGGAGGAGGAAGAGGAGAAGGAGGATGATGGAGGGAGAGAAAGAGGAAGAAGAAGAGGAGGAGGAAGAGGAGAAGGAGGATGATGGAGGGAGAGAAAGAGGAAGAGGAAGAGGAGAAGGAGGATGATGGAGGGAGAGGAAGAGGAAGAGGAGGAGGAAGAGGAGAAGGAGGATGATGGAGGGAGAGAAAGAGGAAGAGGAGGAGGAAGAGGAGAAGGAGGATGATGGAGGGAGAGAAAGAGGAGGAAGAGGAGGAGGAAGAGGAGAAGGAGGATGATGGAGGGAGAGAAAGAGGAAGAAGAAGAGGAGGAGGAAGAGGAGAAGGAGGATGATGGAGGGAGAGAAAGAGGAGGAAGAGGAGGAGGAAGAGGAGAAGGAGGATGATGGAGGGAGAGAAAGAGGAGGAAGAGGAGGAAGAGGAGAAGGAGGATGATGGAGGGAGAGAAAGAGGAGGAAGAGGAGGAAGAGGAGAAGGAGGATGATGGAGGGAGAGAAAGAGGAAGAAGAAGAGGAGGAAGAGGAAGCAGATATTTGTTCTGTGACGCTGCAGCAGGTGAAGCTGGTTTGTCCGAGGGTCCGTGAACTCACCGTATGACGTATGTGCGGAACGGGATGATGTGCTGCATGACGGCAGGAATGTGCAGCCAGATACGAATCTGAGGACAGAGACAGACACCAGGTTGTCACGGCAACACAGAGACACACAATGATCAGAGTGAGGAGGAGGAGGAGGAGGAGGAGGAGGAGGAGGAGGAGGAGCAGGACTCACGTTGGAGACGATGGTGATGAAGGCGTGCGCCAGCGGGAAGGGCAGAGACTCCGGCGTCCCCGACTCGAAGCACTCCTTCATCAGAGACAGACCGTGTTTCCCACAGAACAGACACACGTAGCGCAGCAGGTGGAGCGGCACCTCCACGTCCTGCAGGAGACACCGGGGGGGAGGAGGAGGGGGGGGGGGTCAGAGTCACATCAACCACCATGTTAACAATCCTACATTTCCCACAATCAGGCTCAGTGAGCTGCTTGGTCCTGGTCCAGGCGTGTGTCTGAGTCACATCAGTGTGTTTGTTTCATTCTAGAAACTATTGAACAATTTCTCCCAAAAACAACAACAACGATGCAGTGTTTTCAAAGCTCAAATAATGCAAAGAAAACCGGTTGATATTCATTATTAAACACCTCACTTATATGAGGAAGAGTTTCATTCTGACCTGCAGCACTGATTGTTACTGATTTACTGATTATTACTGATGTTGAAGTTATTGTTCTAAGAAGTCAATAATGACATTTTTTGTTTTATTCTATTTGGAAAAGTATCGACATACATGTTGGTACCGGTATCAATAGCCTGTGTATATTCTCATTTGTCCAGGTCATAGTATTTCCAAACGGAGGGGTATCAAGTTTACCAAATGCATCTCGCAACAACACGGTGGCTGTAAAACGAAAAGCTGATTTATTTCACTTTGGCTGTTATTATGTCATTTTAAAACATTTTCAGAACTCAGATCTTTTAGGTCCAAATTGCGGTTAGTTTGTCCAAATGACGGCTGGTTAGAAGTGTTTAGCACCCGCCCCATATACAGAGGCTATAGTCCTCGCTGCAGGCAGCAGCCGGTCTCGAGTCCCTGGTCGGACGGCCCTATAGTCGTGTCCTGGGCCCCATCTCTGCCTCTCATTTCCTGTCACACCGGCTGGTTAAATTATTTTATCATTAAAATATTAGTCTCATTAATGAAACTTAAAATTCTGACTGGAGCATTATTATTTTGAATGAAAAGAGCTTCATGTGTGTATCAGACATCCACCATCAAGGAGGTTCTGTACACGGAAACACATCATTAACATCAATAAATTAATGTTTTACAATGAACCGATCAGCCTGCATGGAGTTCTATCTTATATTTAAACTTATTGGTACAAAGGCTATTTGATTTTTAATCAAACATTGAGCTTGTTCATCACCCTTTTACGTAAAGCCAGTGAAGACTACGTGAGATTGTGATTTTGACTGGTATCCCAATTCATAAACAGCTCCAAAATTTTAAACAGCTACCCCTTGTAGCTCCGATTTCAGGGGGCGGACGGGGTAGGGTTGGGTGGTGAAAGAGAAATGGGATTCCACGGTGAGTCAATAATGACATTCGATGGAGCAGAATCAAAATCAACATGTTGGAAGGCACACCATTGTTTATTCCTTATGTTGCGGAAAAAGAGTCAGAACTCGGATCTTTCTGACGTCCGACTTTAAGAAGTCAAACTCCAGCTTTTCAGGCAAGTTTCAACTGAGGTCAAACACCAATATGCATGTTTTAACAAGAGAAATTGCGAGGAACAGCCGACAGAAACACATCAGTTAAAATGCATTAAAACATTCTCTTTGAAATAGTTTTTGTGGCCTTTGTCGTGTTTTTAACCCTGACGTGAAGCACTTTGAATGAGAATGATCTGCCGAGGTGCAGCTCCAACGGTTTGAAGCCGGATCTCCGTCTTTTAAAACAGGAAAAGATCCAACTTCCGACATCATTCCACTCCACAGTCACAGCTCGACTCCACTCAGTTTAGGTGGTTTTCCACGACAACTGAGCAGTGATGGGAATAACGGTGTTAGAAATAAACAGCGTAACGAGGAGCTGATCAAAGAAGTTACTGTTTCCCTCGTTACAACGCTGTTAACATTAATTAATCAAGTTAATTGGACGTATTTGAATATTTTATAAAACACTAATGCAATAGTTACCTTTCCTTACTTGTCTCCTAATTTAACTGTTATCTATATTTTTTAATTTCGTTATTTATATTTCTCTTAATGAAGTTTCTGCTGTCAGTGACACATGGAGAATATTGATCCTGATCCTAGTTTCAGTTACTAGTTACTTTTAAAAGCTCATTTCTAACATCTGGATGATTTTCAGTTCTGTGTGAAAAGTTTTTTTTTTTAAATATTTTTTGGTCGCCAGTCGAGACCAGAAACAAAAGTGTTCTGCGTCGACAGGACGGATCAGAGGAGAGAAACCTGAACCTCCATCAGACCCAGTTATATTTATTTATATCTAGAGGCCGGCGTCGGGTTTCTGACACCGATCGTCTGAGACGTTCAGCGGCTGCTCCGCGTCGTCCTGTGTGATCAGTGGACGACGTCCTCGAACGCATCTCGGAGTCCATCACCGCAGCCTGAGCGCTTTATTTTGAAGGGCTGTGCTTTTTGAGTCAGTTTTCATACAAACTGAAGAGAATAAACTGTTTCTAGAGATCAGACACAGAAACCTGCTGCTGTGTCGTCTACGGTGGCCCTGAAGGGTCAAAACACTGCAGCTGCAGAAACAACACAACAGGAAGTGGCTCTGAGGACACGATACAGGAAGTTGTTCTGTCTTCCGCTCTGTGTCAGTCATGTGACCTCGTTGGATCTGTGATGTCATAACTCAGACTCTCTGTGTTGTTTGTGTTTGTGATTGTGATTATGGGATGGTGTTTCCACGGCGACAGTGAAGCGGTCAGCGAGTCGTTCTTACGTTCATGTCGCAGAAGGAGCCGAGGATGTTGCTCTCATGAGCCGAGATGTCCTGTAACAGAGGAGACACACACACACACAGCGTCAGGAAGGTGTGTGTTTGTGTGCGTGTATACTGTGTGTGTGTGTGTGCTCACCTCGATGGTGGGGTGTGTGTTGTGTTTGTAGGCCGTGTAGAGCGGGAACTGGATCTGGAAGATCTTGGCGGCGCACAGCAGCAGCTTCTCCCGCTCCTCTGTGCTCCAGGAGCTGAACGGGTCCTGGTTCTGGTTCTGGTTCTGGTTCTGGTTCTCGGCCCCACCTCCTCCTCCTCCTCCTCCTCCTTCACCTCCTTCTCCACCCACAGACCCCCCACCACCACCGCTGCTGCCCTCCCCAGGTCCTAGTGCTTCCATCTGGGCGTCTCCCTGCTGCTGCTGCTGCTTGGCCCCCTGGTTCTGGTTCTGGTTCTGGTTCTGGTTCTGGTTCTGGTTCTGGTCTGGAGAGTCGGCGTCCTCCTCCGCAGAGTCTCTCTCCACATTGACAGGCTCGTCCTCCCCGGGGGAGGAGGGCCGAGGGAGGAGGGGCCCCGGTGCAGCAGCTGCAGCTGCAGCGGCGGCGGCGGCGGCCTCTGCGGCCCCGCCCCATTCGGAGCCCGCCCCCCCCTCGGCGCCCGGCGGCGGCGGCGGCGAGCCGGCGGCTTTGTGGGCGTGGCAGAGCCGGTCCCTCAGGCTGCTGATCTGAGCGATGACCAGGTTGATGAGGGCGTAGACCAGCTGGTTGAAAACCTCCAGGTGTTTGTACTCCTTGAAGCAGCAGAGACATTGTCTGCAGTGGGGGGGACGGGGGGAGGGGGGGGGGGGGGGCAACAGGAAGAGGAGGAAGAGGAAGAGGAGGAGGGAGAAGAAGAGGAACAAGAGGAGGAGGAAGATGTAATGCACTGTAGTTTATTTATCCTAATAGGTTCTGTTGGGTCTTTTATTTTGAAAGGTTGATCCATTTCCTGTCAGCTTCTCTCTGGAGCTCTGGTAACAACAGGTTGGTGTCGGCCAATCAGAAGAGAGAGAGGAGGCTCTGAGCCAATCAGAAGAGAGAAGGCTCTCTCGTCTACACGTTCATGTATCAAACGATCCTCCATCTATTTATTGATCATTATTGATCAGTTGTTATCAGTTCTTTGTCTACAGGATGTTCACGTGCTCCTGATTTAACACGTGCTGCGTAACCATGGCAACACCTAACGACAGTGTGAGAGTGTGTGTGTGTGTGTGTCTGACCTCTGAGTCCAGGAGCTGATGTATCCCAGCACTCGGAGGGCATGGTCCTTCTTCAGCTGGAAGCCTCCGTCGCTGCCGTCTGCATCCGATACTGAACACACACACACACACACACAGAGGAGGGTTACACAACATACACAACATACACAACAACACACACACTCCTGAGCCCAGCTGCAGGTGTGTGTGTGACACCAGGGCTGATGACCTGCTGCAGCGGCTGCAGCGTCTGCACGGCGCCGCTGGGGACCGCCCACCGGACACGGGAGCGCCGCAAAGGGCCGAGAAGCGGAGTCAGTTTCCTTTCGGCGCCCATATCAACAGCTGGTGTCGTGTCGCGGCGTGCACCTCCGCGGCCAGCTCACGCCCTGCGGCGATCGTTTCGGCATTTTGTGCACGTGTCACGCCGCGAGTGATCGCATCAAGTCACACATGAAACAACAAGAGAATCCAGTCAATTTTCAAAATAAAACCCTGTGACCGTGTGGCGGCGGCGTGGAGCGCGACGGCGGCGGGGTATTCAGATTTATCCGAATGAATTACAGGTCATTCAATATTAGTTGGAACCTCATTTTTCTAAAAAGCGGCGGCCGTCGTCCAGGTTCCTGCTGCAGGACCACGACCACGTCACGGGGGGGGGTCAGAGACACACACACACCTGTGACTGACCTGCAGCACACAGGTCAAAGGTCACAGGTCACATTGTGTGGTTTTTACCCAGAATCCTCTTTGGTCGGTGTTTTAACTTTGACCACGTTGTGGAAGCACGTGAAGGAGGCGCGTGTTGGAGGAACAGCAGCTTCCTGTCCACACACACACACACACACACAGCTGTCAGTCACCGACAGCAGCTGACAGCACCCGCCGTGCAACACACACACACACACACACACACAGGGCTTCGTATCAGTAAAGTTTCTCAGCTGGTTTCAGTCAGAACCAAACCACAATCAGGAAGGTTTGTGTGTGTTTGTGTGTGTGTGTGTTTCTTTAACCCACTGACACACGACAACTTGAGTCTCAAAGTGAGTTCAGTCAGTAACAGTGTGTGTGTGTGTGTGTGTGTGTGTCAGCTGTTACAACCTAAACTCTGCACTAGAGAGGAGAAGGAACATTAAACTAACGACAACCACAGTGGTTATTGTTGTGATGAAGGAGACAGGAAGTGATGTCATCAGCTCCAGCTCTGATACATGGACTTCATGTTCTTTATATTTAGAACAACGTTCACTACGTTTCCTCAATAAACCCTGATGTTTTCTCCCTTGAGCAGCGTCGGCTTCACTCGGACGGTCAGTGAACGCACCACACCAGCTCTACTGTTGCTGCTCAGCACCAAGAAGAAGAAGAAGAAGAAGAAGAGGAAGAAGAAGAAGAAGGGAAGGGTTGATCTGAGGAAGAAGAGTAGAAGTAGAGAAGAAGAAGGAGGTGTGGTCACAGTAGAAGTGAAGATGACTGAAAACAGACGACGACCTCCGCGACCTCTGTTGTGTTGTGTTGTTGTGGTGTTGTTGTGTTGTGTTGTTGTGTTGTGTTGTGAGAGTCTCTAAATGACACTTGTCCAGTTACAGTATCAGAGCTGTGAGAGTTGAAGAGTTGAAGTGTGACCGACGTCCTGATGAAGATCAGACCAACACTGAACCAACTATTGTTTGGGTTTTAATACGTCAGAGCTGCCTGGGATTAACACTCATTAACACACACACACTAACACACACTAACACACACACACACACTGCAGTTATTCAGCGAGAACAACGACGCAGGTTAAAATGACACCGAGTAGAAAACCTGGATTTTCCCTTCGATTACACAATAAAAACAAACTCCTGATCAGTTTCTGTTTCACCACACAGACACACACAACTACACACACACAACTACACAGACACACAACTACACACAGGAAGAGAAACGTCTCAACAACCAAAACCATCTAAAGCTTCGATCGGCCGACAAGCTCCAAGAAACACAACAACATCCAACACGAGGCTGGTCATCGATAACGGTAGAAAACTATTGATTACTGATCCTGCCTCGGTCTGATCAACACCACAGAAGAAGAGAAGAGGTGTGTGTTCCTGTGGGTGTGACCGTGAGGCGCAGCAGGTTCAGTCTCTGAATGAATGAAACATGAACAAAGACTGAAACATCCACCAGGGATTCATATTATTATTATTGATTATCGGTTAATAACGTGACAGTAACGTTGTAAACATCATCAGCACCAACGTGATGAGGACTCAGACCAAAACCAAACCATCTGTTTTACAACTTTTTACGTGAAATTTAATCAATTAATCTCCTGTTTTTCTCAAGTTGTGAAATAAATCCACTGTTTTATTTTATTCAACTATAGCTATAGATATTTATACATAGACACTGCATTAGTATTAATGTGCAGTACAGGTTGGCTAATAATAACTAATCATCTTAATAAATTCACTGTGTTACTGGTGTTAAATGTGAGTCTTATGTGGGTTATAGATAATAATAAAACACAGTATAGATCTCCTTTCTTAACATTACAAGCCGGTGTTTGGTGACAAGAAGAGAGAAGAGTCAAACCAACAGCAGCAGCCAGCGGCTCCTAAAGGGTTAAACAGGCAACAACAACAACAATCATCATTTACACTAGTGCACATCATGCAGCATCAGTCTGGAGCCTGTTGCCGTGGTGACGGCTGAGGAACACACCTGGAGACACACCTGCACGTTAACGTCAACATGGTGACAATAGAGAGACAGAGCTCCAAGTTTGTGTGTGTGTGTGTGTGTATAGGTGTGTGTTGTTGGTGGTGGATTCCTGCAGAGCCTGCAGGAGGAGCTTTATCCTCACACACACACACACACACACACGCGCGCATACACAGCAGTTCATAACACACAATAGGCTGAACAGACACACACAAACACACGAAAACGACAGATCAACCAGGTCCATCGCCGGGTCAGCGGCTCACACTGGTTGCTCTACCCGGGTTCCGGTGCACCATCCCCGGGTAGAGCGAGCAGCCAGGCCCCGGTTAGCATGGCTCAGTTGTATCCATCTCTAAAGGCCAGCCTGGTATTTACATCTGCTGCCGGCTCGAGCTGACGTTAGCCAGCACCGCAACTAACTGATATATATATATGCACATCTATATCTATATCTACATGTGTATAACGTTATATATAAATGGGGTTTAAGTGCCACGATCACGGTTCGATTCCATCCGTGACATGAGCAGATGTGGCCCGAAAAAAAACGGACCACAAGCCTCCGAGGATCACCGGGGAGCTGAGAGCCCAAAATAATATGTATGCGCCTCGGTGTGCAAGTGTGCAGCCATTACATTTTCCGGGGGGGGGGTTAGCCTGGTTGTTGTCGTTAGCATCAGGCTGAACATTCAACAGAGTCGCCCCCCATCAGAAAAGAAATAAATCGTAATAAATGTGAGAAATAAAAATGTCACGGGGAGTTTTTATGGTGTGTGCGTGTTGTGTTTTTCTTCCCAGGGCCATTTTGTGATGTGTCCAACCTGCAGACAATGGGGTGGCAGCGGAGTGGACAGCTAACAGACAGACTGACCTGACAAACACATCAAACAAAGTCAGTTAGCTCCGTTAGCTCCGCCGGCTAACTTAGCCCCGATGCTAACCTAGCTCCGATGCTAACTTAGCTTCCCAAAAAAAAAAAAAAAATCCGTTGCCGTCGCCGCTGCTGCATTTTAGCAACGACAACAGCAGCGGGGCCCCCTGCTCGAATCCCGGCTCCACCTGGGTCGAGGTGTCGTGACTCCCCATTGTAATGTCATGTCATGTCATGTCACACAACACAACACACACAGATAGACACAGACACACACACACCGGGGCTGGAGGTGAAGCGGTTGGATTTTGTGGCAGTTAGCATCAGGCTAGGTAGCTAAGTTAGCTTGTGTGAGTTTCAGTTGGGGAGTGTTTGACAGACGCAAGGAGGATGATGGAGGGGGGAGAGGGAAGGAGGGAGGGGTGAAGGCATATTTTTGCATTCAAATCAAAACCGTGACACTAACATGAAACTGTCACCGACTGCACAACACAACACAACACACAGGCAGACACACACATCATGTCACCGAGGCTCCAAGCAGCTAGCAGCTATCTCCAGCGGTTGCTAAGCTATCATGTAGCAACAGCAGCAGCGGCTAACTCCAACTCTAATAACTCCTAACTGCTGTGTACGGAATGAGGATTTAAATACAAAAACAATTAAATGACATGTTTGGTTTACTTACTTTCATTTAAAACCTCCACCAGCTCGGCGCAGTTTTCACACATTGTTCATGAAGAGGAAAAATAAAAAAAAAACAGAGTGCACCTCCTCAAACCATGGCCCTGGTGGAAAACTGTTGTTGGCTGTTCTGTCCTGTCTGTCTGTGGCAGTTGGTTGTTTTTGGGGTAAAAAAAAAAAAAAAAGGCCCAGGCAGAGGAGGTGGAGGAGGAGGAGGAGGGTGATTGGTTGGTGAAGGTTATTTATCCCACTAAATGAAACCAGGGGCAGCGACAACAAGATGGAGGAGAAGGTGGTGATGTGCATCCGAGTTGTAAGTTTGATGATGGACACCGGAAAGTTGAGCGGAGGCACTTGGACGGCAGAGTAGAGAGAAAGAAAGAAAGAAGGCGAGTCAGGCTCCAATCTGAGCGTTACTGGAGAGAGTAGACACGGCGGCCATGTTGAAAAAGGGAGGGGAGGAGGGAGGAGGAGAAGCGAGGAAGGAGGGGGGGGGGGGGCAACACAGCACAGCAGCAGCGTGTTGCCCATTCGGCACTTTCCGTCACCGTCTCGTCGTCTCCTTCGCATCGCTCGGCTCTCTCCGCTAGTCTCGCGATATCTTCCCCCCGATGAAGTGACGTTGGACGGTTCGGCAGTTTCCGCCGCCGTCTCGTCGCCTCCTTCGCATCGCTCGGCACTCTCCGTTAGTCTCGCGATATCTTCCCTGATGAAGTATGTTTACAACCTTTTCTGATGATTTCAAGGGCAAAACAGCTATGAACAGAACTTTGAATAATGTAAAAATCTAAAGAAAAAAACGGCTTAATGTTGAATAAAAACACATGTTGATAAAATAATATATTTTCTATTATAGTATGTATATTATAATCATTATACCCCTAACTCTTACAAGTAATGTTTTCAAATTTACACATTAATTATTGTAATCTTAATAATAACGACAGCAACAATAATGAATAATAATAAATACTATTAATATCATTATTATTATTGTATCATCGTCATTACAACGCCATTACATCATTCAATTAACATAATTATCAAATATACAAGTATATACAAGTAAATATACGACTATATCAAAGATCTATTGCATTATACATACTTTTATATTTTAATGTGTGTCTCTCATAGATTCCTAAATTGTGTATATACAGCACTACAGAAACACAATTTCAATTTCTATATATAATGTAAATCATGTAAAGCATTGACGAATAAAGCTGACTTTGACTTTAACATGTAATCATATAACTGAATACACATTATACATGTACTACTACTAATATATACACAACAACAGTAATTTGGACAATTATATGAGGTTTTACTTGCTCCTAAGTATGTGTTTATAATATTCGCCTCAGTAACATTTTGAACCTTCATTGTCCAGATAATTTAAAGCAACTTCCGACTCAGAGCTGGAAGGAGCTAAAATTAAGTTCTTCTCCCAGACCAGACTCCGACTTCAGAGTCGATAAACGTCAGACGTTTAATCTGATGCCTTCAAGTTCCTTTTAGTCTAAAACTCAATTAAAACGTCTAATAACTGTTTTATATCACTGATCCAGCTGCTGCTGTAGTAAATATGAAGTAGTTGCACATTCAATTCTTCTGTAAGTCCATGTTTATAAAGCAATTTAAATAATTTTAACATGTAAAGATTTAATTCTGATGGAATAAAGTGTAAATATAGGAAGTTACCGGGTGGTTAGAACATTAATTTAATGTTTCCACCTCTAATAGACAGTTATTGAGAGGAGTTTTGGGAGTGAATCATTTTACTTCTCACTCCTTTAAAGGGATAGTTCAACATTTTGGCAAATTGGCCCATTGCCATAACGTTACCTTTAACTGTCGATGCAAGCTATTTTTAGAACAGCTGAGCAGAGCCGTGAGCTGCTCAGAGCTACGCTACGGAGGCTCATTATGGGATTTTATGGGGTTTCCCTCATCAAACACACAATCCAACAACTCCACAACGCTCTGGTGGACAAGTTGTGACCTGCACATTCACCACGCTATGACATAATGTTACCAGGACAGTTTTTCATTAAGCAGTCTCTGTATTTCCTCTAAAACAACTCCACCGCGTAGAGCTCACGGTTCTGCTCTGCCGTTCTAAAAATAGCTTGCACCGACAATTAAAGGTAACGAACCTACTGCTATGACTATAGGGATTATGGTGATGGGACAATTTGCAAAATGTTGAACTATCCCTTGTGCACCACTTCATTTATTTGAATATTTTGTCGTTGTGCTGTTACATAATTCAAAATAAACTTCCTGAAACGATTTCTGTGTAATAATCATTTAAATTTCTCTCCAAACTCTTTCAGATTGATGTCGTTTCTCTTGTCCTGTGGTGTTTTTTTGTGTGTAAGAATGAGAGCGAGACAGCGACGTTTGTAAAAATAGCCAACTTTATATTCTCAGAGTACTAAGACAGCTTTACAAACAGGATGATATGCACACAGCAGCCGTCCTCCTCCTGCTCCTCCTCCTCCTGCTCCTCCTCATCCAGAACGCAGAGCGGTCCAACCGAAGCCCCGAGTCACTCAGGGAGCCAGAGTTAAAGAAAAACAAAAACAAAAAAAACACACACTAAACCACACCGACAAACCAAAACAAGACGACAAAACAAAAAAAAAAGGAAGCAAAGAAGAAGTTCACGTCTTCAACCTCAACCCCCCCGAACTTCGTCACATTCATCCTGCGGCGCCGTGAAACCAGAACCACTGCAAGCGTCTCAACATCATCATCATATATTACATATTAACAAGTGGAGGAGGGGGGAGGGAGGGAGGGGGGGTGAGGGATTAAAAATAACCTTTAATTCTTCCAAACTTCATGCACACGGCCTGAAACACGAAGCTCCAATCAGCAAAGAGTTAACAAAAGATGGCAACAGAACGCGTTTTATATAAAATGAGTTGGTAGGAAAAAAACAAAATAATAATAATATAATAATAATAATAATAAAGTCACGCCGGGTGAGACGGGGGAGGGAGGGGGGGTGAGGGTCTCATTTACATATTGACATTGATTTGGTCGACGTACAACCGAGTGCTGGGGTCGAGTCCGTGGCCCCTCGTTCTTCAACACACACACACGCACACACGCACACTTGAAAAGAAACCATTTGATCAACAGGAAGTGTCCTCTCTCCTCTCTCTCCCCCTCCTTCCTCCTCCCCCTCCTCCTCCCCCTTCCTCCCCCCTCAGTCACACATCTCCTCCGGCAGCTCGTGGGGGTTGAGGATCCCCGGCACCGACAGCTGCAGCTTGTGTTTCTCCTCCTGCGCCTGACGCAGAGACGCCTCGCGCTCCTCCAGGAACAAGTCCGTCGTGTCCTCGCCCGCAAACTCCTGCAAGAGGAGAAATTGTTTACTACCCAATCTGCAATCTAAGAATTGTTTTAAAAGGGATATTGCCAACATTTTTTGGGTCATTTTTGTCCATGACCAGCAGATAGACACCATCCTTTCGACTATGCGTGCAGTAACGAGGGAGATACGGGCAGAGCTAGCGCACCGCTAATTAGCTTAGCTCAAACACTTGAAGTGTATGGGTAGTGTTAGCCTGCCTCCACCTAAAGTAGCTAATTAGCCTAGCTCAAACACTGGAAGTGTATGGGCAGTGTTAGCCTTAGCTTAGCTCAAACACTGGAAGTGTATGGGTAGTGTTAGCCTTAGCTTAGCTCAAACACTGGAAGTGTATGGGTAGTGTTAGCCTGCCTCCACCTAAAGTAGCTAATTAGCTTAGCTCAAACACTGGAAGTGTATGGGCAGTGTTAGCCTTAGCTTAGCTCAAACACTGGAAGTGTATGGGTAGTGTTAGCCTTAGCTTAGCTCAAACACTGGAAGTGTATGGGTAGTGTTAGCCTTAGCTTAGCTCAAACACTGGAAGTGTATGGGTAGTGTTAGCCTGCCTCCACCTAAAGTAGCTAATTAGCTTAGCTCAAACACTGGAAGTGTATGGGCAGTGTTAGCCTTAGCTTAGCTCAAACACTGGAAGTGTATGGGTAGTGTTAGCCTGCCTCCACCTAAAGTAGCTAATTAGCTTAGCTCAAACACTGGAAGTGTATGGGTAGTGTTAGCCTTAGCTTAGCTCAAACACTGGAAGCGTATGGGTAGTGTTAGCCTTAGCTTAGCTCAAACACTGGAAGTGTATGGGTAGTGTTAGCCTGCCTCCACCTAAAGTCATCAGAGAAACTCTTCATCAACTGTAAACGGGCCGATCTTCGTCTCAGAGCTGACAAAACTCTCCGGTAAGGCATCTTGAGCGGTCAAATGCCGCTAACGGGACGAGATCGGTCAAAACGGAGGGTTCAAGCAAAGACGGTTTATTTTGGTTCAAGCTAGCTACATCGAGGCTAGGTTAGCTTCCTGTTTCAAAGTAAAAGCACAAATTCTATCGTCATGGTTTTCTTTAGCCTATGTAAAGGGAAGTTTTATTTTGTGAAAGTAACCGGAAGTGCGTTGGTCACAACGGCTAGCTTGAGTAGCGCCAAATTGGTCTGAATAAAATAGTAAACAACTGGTATTTAGACAAATTAACAACACACTGCTGATCTAAATGGCTACTTTCTCACCTAAACATGTTTGAAATGTTGATGAAGTGATATATTTACAGAGTTTAGAGCTAAAATGAAATCAGCTTCTGATGCTGATTTCAGCTCAGGTAGGAGGCAGGCTAACACTACCCATACACTTCCAGTGTTTGAGCTAAGCTAAGGCTAACACTACCCATACACTTCCAGTGTTTGATCTCCCTTGCTAACACTGCCCCACTTCCAGTGTTTGGAAAGGATGGAGTCTATCTGCTGGTCATGGACTCGGGAGTGAGGCAAGACATGAAAAAAAATGTTGGCGTATCCCTTTAAATATACACATTTGTTCTTATGATCTTTTATTAGGTGAATTAATATGTAAGTTAAGTTGTGTTTTATTGCATGGTTGGCGTTGTCTCACCTTGATCTGCACCAGGAAGTCCCTCAGGTGTTCTTTGAAGGCTGGGATGTCCTGGTTCAGGCTGAACAGACCCGTGACAAACACCTTCACCTGGGCGCTGCACACGCACACACACACACACACACACACACACACACACAGTCAGTACAGAGTCTGGACAAATACACGACTCCACTTCTACATGACTACATTTCCCATGATGCTTTGTGCCAGGTGGTGAACAGCAGCAGTGGATTTTATCCTGGAGGTCTGACACCACCACGGTCAAGTCAGAATTATGGGATGGAGAGTCAAAGTCTGACTTTTGTTTCATCTTATAGTGACTTTTAATCATAGTTTTAATTTTTAACCTCATTATTGTACCCACATCATTTATATCTCATTATTGACTTTACATCCCATAATTTAAACTTTATATCTCATTATTATAACTTTACATCCCATAATTTAAACTTTATATCTCATTATTATAACTTTACATCCCATAATTTAAACTTTATATCTCATTATTATAACTTTACATCCCATAATTTAAACTTTATATCTCATTATTATAACTTTACATCCCATAATTTAAACTTCATATCTCATTATTATTTTATCCCATAATTTAAACTAATTATTATGACTTTTAATGTCATTATTTAATCTCATTATTATGACTTTCTAATCCCATAATTTAAACTTCATCTCATGGAGACATTTACATCCCATAATTTAAATGGACTCATTACTGACTTTACAGGTAATTTAAACTTTATATCTCATTATTATGACTTTACATCCCATAATTTAAACTTTATATCTCATTATTATGACTTTACATCCCATAATTTAAACTTTATATCTCATTATTATGACTTTACATCCCATAAATTAAACTTCATATCTCATTATTATGACTTTACATCCCATAATTCCATCTCATTATTATGACTTGAACATAATTTAAACTTCAGGATGGTGACTTTACATCCCATAATTTAAACTTTATATCTCATTATTATGACTTTACATCCCATAATTTAAACTTTATATCTCATTATTATGACTTTACATCCCATAATTTAAACTTCATATCTCATTATTATGACTTTACATCCCATAATTTAAACTTTATATCTCATTATTATGACTTTACATCCCATAATTTAAACTTCATATCTCATTATTATGACTTTACATCCCATAATTTAAACTTTATATCTCATTATTATGACTTTACATCCCATAATTTAAACTTTATATCTCATTATTATAACTTTACATCCCATAATTTAAACTTTATATCTCATTATTATAACTTTACATCCCATAATTTAAACTTTATATCTCATTATTATAACTTTACATCCCATAATTTAAACTTTATATCTCATTATTATAACTTTAAATCATTTAATTTAAACTTTATATCTCATTATTATAACTTTACATCCCATAATTTAAACTTTATATCTCATTATTATAACTTTACATCCCATAATTTAAACTTTATATCTCATTATTATAACTTTATCTCATTATTTTACCCATGTAACTAATTATTATGACTTTTAATGTCATTATCTAAAATGACATCCGGTTTGTGCCTGCTGACCTGTGTCGGCCACGTTCCTCATGGTGTGTTTAAAGGCCCAGATGATGGAGTCCAGGATGAGTTTGAACTGAGCCGGAGCGATGGACAGGAACGCCGGGAAGCACTGGGAGGTGGCGGCTTGGAGCAGGTAGAAGAAGTGAGTCCTGTGTTCAGGGAACTCCTCGAAGTCCTGAGGACGGACGGACGGACACAACATCCACATTAAGGTTTTTATTTTACTTCATTGTCATTTCTTTACAGGATCGCAACAAACCTGCAACCAGTCAATCAATATATTATCAATTAATTAATCAATCTAAAGGGATGGAATTTGACAATAACAAATCCATAAAGGCTGTTTTCCCTCAGACTCTGAGGTGCAAGCTATTTTTAGAACAGACAGCAAACCTTCCACTTTGATCCCTGTCTCATCATCCTCACGCCAAACTCCACTGACTGCTGTTGGAACGTTGTGAGCTGCAGATCCACTCACGCTGAGATAATGACGGAACGGAGCCGAAACGGAGCCGTTTTCGAGGTTAATACATTTTAATCACTGTGTGAAAAACTGTCCCTGACCGACATCCGGGTCCGCTGCGTTGTGGGTCCGGAACGATCTCCGTTATTATCTCCGTGGTGGTTCTGCCCTCGCAAAGATACACACAGCTTCTTTTTTGCCGTATTTGATGAGTTTGATGAGCAAAGCGCATCAAGCAGCACAGAGCAGATTGTGCAAGACAGGAAACCGCGGGCTGAAAATACAAAATAAAACACCCGGTTAATTTTCAAAATAAAATACACCATGTACATTTTTTTCCTAAAATGACATCTGGTTTGTTACCGACGGCCGTCTGCCCGACTGCACCTGAACGCAGCATCAGTGTAACGTTGTAATAAACTAAACTAACGAGCCTGGAGAACTCACTCACTGTCTATTATTTCTGTGTGTGTGTGGAGGTTTGCAGACATTGTTTAATGATTTGGTGTGTTTCAGATGATGGAGTCCAGGAAGTTTAAAACCTGCTATATGGACTCGAGATCACTGGGAGGTGGCTCTTGGAGCAGGTAGAAGAAGTGAGTCCTGTGTTCAGGGAACTCCTCAAGTCCTGAGGATCGGACGGACGGAATCCACATTAAGGTTTTTATTTGTTTTGTCATTTCGGAGTCGGACAAACGTGAAAGCCGTTCATAAACAATCTATGGAATTTGACAATACAAATCCATAAAGGCTGTTTTTCCCTCAGACTCTTACAGACACCAAACCTTCCACTTTGATCCCTTTCTGTATCCTGAAGGTTGTTCCAGAGAGGTTTGTTGATCTATCATTCACAGCCTCATTTATGCTATGTTTTATTCCTAAAAACATGGCGAGATTGGATTTTTTTTTTTTAGGGCTGGTGGCAGTATTTTCTCATTTACAGAGTGTTAAAAAGAGACATCCAAAGTCTTCCTCTGTAAAAACTTCTGACTCTAATGTGTCAACAAAATAAAAATTTTGAACAACTTTTTCTTGAAATTTTACCACTTTCTAGAATTTATAAAATTTTGAAAACATTTTACCACTCTTTTTTAATTATTTATTTTTCCCTCTAAAGAAAAGAAATTTTTATTACTTTTTCTAGAATTTTTACCACTTTTTTCTAGAATTTATAAAATTTTGAAAACATTTTACCACCCTTTTTTAATTATTTTTCCCTCTAATAAATTATTACTACTTTTTCTAGAATTTTTGCCACTTTTTCCTAGAATTTATAGTTTTTTGAGAAATTTTTAACACTTTTTTTATTTATTTTTCCCTTAAAAAAAAAAAAGAACTTTTTTACCACTTTTTTCTAGAATTGTTTGAGAAATTTTACCCCTTTTCTCTGGAAAATTGTAAACTTTTTTTCTACCACTTTTTTCTAGAATTAAAAAAAAAAAATCAGAATTTTGACCACTTGTTCTAGAATTTGATCATCGTACATTGACTAAAAACATAAGATTCTTCAGTCTCAGAGCAAATATTTGTGTATTTCTGGCATTTGCCTCAAAAGTCCGTGGTCTAATCTGTGTGAATGTAGAGTCCTTGGTGTAAAAACCTCTGAGAATCGCTGGCTTAAAGTGAAACTGCGGCGTTTTTACAGCTGATTTCAGGATGAAACTCTGAACACAGCCCGGTCGAGGCGAGGTGATGAGCTAAGCATCAGTTACCATGGTGACCTCCTCTCCTCGGCAGCCCAGCTGAGAGCAGCTCCTCTCACCTTGTTGATCATGTTCAACGTGCAGTTGGTTTAAACTGATCAAATCTTGGGGATTTTACAGGTTTGGAATTTAGCTTGTTCGAACATGGTTTGCAAATGGTGCAATAATAAATAATTCCTATTTGCCTTTTTTCTTTGTTTTAAATGAGAAAAAACACTGAAGTCTGAACGACTTGAAGCTTAAATCATTAATGCATTAATTCTGTTCAAATGCAAAATAGTGGTGAAAGTTATTTTCTATTGTTTTTTACAGTTAGAATAAAACACACTGTGATGTTGTTTATTGTATTTATGTGTTTATAATGTGTTTTGGGTCAGAACATTAAACATTGTAGCTATAAATATAACATAATATAATATAATATAATATAATATAATATAATATAATATAATATAATATAATATAATATAATATAATATAATATAAAGAACACCACAGCGAGCATCAGACTGACCATCTGGGGGTCGTTGGAGCGGCTGACCCAGCCTGAGATCAGCTTCAGCGTCTCTCTCTTCACCGTCCTCATGCTGCGGATCAGCGGCTGCTTCGTCACCATCTCACCTGAGGAGACGACCAGACAGACCGCCACACGTCAACAACAACAACAACAACAACAGGAAGTTAAACAACTACAAACAGATTCATCATCCAACATGTTTCTACTTTATCTGGATTTTGTTTCAGGAGCGAATATTTGAAGTTATCCGAATGAATTACAGGTCATTCGCTGTTCGTTCAAACCTAATTTTTCTGAAAAGTGACAGCTCTAATAAATAAATAAACACCTGAGGCTGAGCTGTCGACAACTTCAACTAAAATCAACATTTATTATTGTTTCAAATGGACTCGGTGAGAGTAACCGTCTACACAACTTGGTCTTCTGTTGTTTATATTATTCACTCCATTATTCTGCTCCGTACCAGAACGTATTGATTTATTCATTTATTTATTTTCATTTTGCAGTCACATATTTACCATAACTGTATAATTTACTAGTTAACTGACTCCAAGTCTTTTCACGATTTAACTTTTAACTATTGCACCTTTAACATCGGGCCAATAGTCACCAGTACCAACACACAGACACACACAGAGACAGAGCCTGACCGTTGGTCTGGACGGCGGAGGAGATGTTCTCGCTCAGACACTTGTAGACGTTCAACATGTCCAGGTAGATCCGTCCCAGCTGGACGACGAAGGGATGACCCACGGCCTTACACGCTCTGACGTTGGTCTTCAGGATGGAGCCGAGCTGACGCACCGTCTCCGCGTCCTTCAGGATGTCCACGTTCTGCAGCACGGGGACACACGCACACACACATAGAGACACACACGCACAGGGACAGAGACACACACACAGACACACACACAGGGACAGACAGACACACACACAGACACACACAGACACACACACATAGAGACACACACACACAGACACACACGCACACACACATAGAGACAGACACACGCACAGGGACACAGACAGAGTGTCAGAGTCAGTCAGAGCAGAGAGAGTGGTGACACCTGACAGGAAGCTGCTGTGGGAGGAAGAGGAGGAGGAGGAGGGGGTAAAGAGGAGAAAGAAGAGGAGAAAAGAAAAGAAGAAAGAGGAGGAAGAAGGAGAGGGGGAAGAAGAGGAGGAGAAAAGAAAAGGAGGAGGAGAAAGAAAGAAGAGGGGGAAGAAGAGGATGAGAGGAAGAATAAAGAGGAAAAAGAAGAGGAGAACGAGGAGGAAGAGAGAAGAAAAGGAGGAGAAAAAGGGAGGAGAAAGAGGAGGAGAAAAAAGGAGAAAGAGGAGGAGGAGAAAAGAAAAGGAAGAGAAAAGAAAAGGAGGAGGAGAAAGAAAGAAGAGGGGGAAGAAGAGGATGAGAGGAAGAATAAAGAGGAGGAGAAAAGAAAAGGAGGAGAGGAGAAAAAGGAGGATGAGAGGAAGAATAAAGAGGAGAAAGAAGAGGAGAAAGAGGAGGAAGAGAGAAGAAAAGGAGAAGAAAGAGGAGGAAGAGAGAAGAAAAGGAGGAGAAAAAGGGAGGAGAAAGAGGAGGAGAAAAAAGGAGAAAGAGGAGGAGGAGAAAAGAAAAGGAGGAGGAGAAAGAAAGAAGAGGGGGAAGAAGAGGATGAGAGGAAGAATAAAGAGGAGGAGGAGAAAAGAAAAGGAGGAGAGGAGAAAGAAAGAAGAGGGGGAAGAAGAGGATGAGAGGAAGAATAAAGAGGAGGAGGAGAAAAGAAAAGGAGGAGAGGAGAAAAAAGAGGATGAGAGGAAGAATAAAGAGGAGAAAGAGGAGGTGAAAGAAAGAAGAGGAGAAAGAGGAGGAGGAGGAAGCTGAGTTGGTGAAAGAAAGAAGAGTGTGAAATGTCACAGAGGAGGAAGCTGCAGTTGTGTGGTCAGTGTCAGTGTGATGTCATAGACAGGAAGTGACATCACCCGTCAGGTGAGTGATGTCACAGACAGGAAGTGAGGTCGTACCTTGGTGGCCTGCTGGATGATGCTGTCCCACACCTGGTTGGGCAGCAGCATGTATTTCTCTATGAGCAGCTCCTGAACCGCCTGGTCCGTCTGGGCGCCGATCATGTAGCCCACCGCCTCGTAGAACGTGTGCACCTGCAGGGAGGGGGCGGGGTCAGAGAGAGAGAGAGGAGGGGGCGGAGTCAGGTGAAGGTTCAACCAGTCAGATCAAACAGACAGACAGCGAGGGGCCGGCGGCGGCGGGGGTCGAACCTGCTGCGGCTGCAGGTCACAGATGATGGTGTTGATGTTGTTGAGGATCTCGTCGATGAAGGGCATCACCTCGCCGACCTGCACCTGCACAAAGTGGCGCCGGCACTTCTGGGCGATCTTGATGAAGGTGTCGCACGCCATGTCCTGAACGCCGTCGTGCGTCTCTATGACAACGACAAGACACAACATAACATCAGAGGTCAGAGACGCTGACGGGACGAAACCTGATCCACCTGGAGCCGTCAGAACAGATTTATCATTATTTTTAAAAAATCCAACGTGTTCCTTCCACAACGACGACATGAAAGTCATTTGTAGTTTAAAATTAAAGGGATAGTTCAACATTTTGTCAAATTGTCCCATCACCTTAACCCCTATAGTCATAGCAGTAGGTTCGTTACCTTTAATTGTCAGTGCAAGCTATTTTTAGAACGGCGGAGCAGAGCCGTGAGCTGCTCAGAGCTACGCTACGGAGGCTTATTATGGGATTTCTTGGTTTCCCTCATCAAACTCATCAAATACACAATCCAACAACTCCACAACGCTCTGGTGGACAAGTTGTGACCTGCACATTCACCACGCTATGAGATAATAACACAACGTTACCACACAGAGTTGTTTTAGAGGGAAATTCATGCAAAACCACTGATGCACGTTGCCTTCAGGGACAGTTTTTCAGCAAGCAGTCTCCACATTTACCTCGAAAATGGCTCCGTTTTGTATCATTGTGTTATTATCTCATAGCGTGGTGAATGTGCAGGTCACAACTTGTCCACCAGAGCGTTGTGGAGTTGTTGGATTGTGTATTTGATGAGTTTGATGAGGGAAACCAAGACATCCCATAATGAGCCTCCGTAGCGTAGCTCTGAGCAGCTCACGACTCTGCTCCGCCGTTCTAAAAATATCTCACACCGACAATTAAAGGTAACGAACCTGCTGCTATGACTATAGGGGTTATGGTGATGGGACAATCTGACAAAATGTTGAACTATCCCTTTAACGATGTGAATATAATTTGAATCTTTAACATAAAAAGCGTTAGAAATTTGAATCAGATGAGACAGGCTGCTGTGTAATTTAAAAGAAAACAAATAAATGACGTATTAAAGACAAAAGAAAGAGAATATATAGACTTTGGTCAAGGCGTGTGTGTGTGTGTGTGTGTGCGTGCGTGCGTGTGTCTCACCGTGCATGAACTCAAACAGCTTGTTGACGACGGTCTTGAGGAACTTCCAGTGCGCGCGGAGGAAGCGCGGATACTGACCCACGATGTACATGATGTTGGAGGCGATGATGGCTTTGTTGTCCTTCCCTCTCTTCTGCTCACACAGGCCCAGCAGGTCCTGCACACACACACACACACACACACACACACACACACACACAGGGTGAGCCAGCAGGTCCCGTGTGACTCATGACGTCACCATCGGTGGCGGCGTGCGGCGGCGTGCTGACCTTGATGACGGTGACCAGGAACCTCTTCTCGTCCTCCTCGTGCATGGCGCCGCTGATGGAGCCGATGGCCCAACACAACATGTTGAGGTTCCTCCACGACCACTCGGTGCCGTTCACCTGGTTGTGCAGCTTCTCCGTCATGATGCGCTCCGTGTCCGCGTAGTCCAGGTGGGTCAGGTACACTGTGGCCGGAGAGGGGGATGGATAAATAAACGACAAGAACAGTTAACGAGTGTCAGTGGAGGACGAGCTGAGAAGAGACAATGATGCATCGTTGAGAGGAGAGAGAGGAAGACAGACAAAAAAAGAGAAAGAGAAAAGAAAGAAAGATAGAGAAAAGAAAGGAAGAGAGAAAAGAAAGAAAGAAAGATAGAGAAAAGAAAGAGAGAGAAAGAAAGACAGACAAAAAAGATAGAGAAAAGAAAGACAGAAGAAAAAGAGAGAGAAAGAAAGAGACAAAAAAGAGAAAGAAAGAAAGAGAAAAGAAAGAGAGAAAGAAAGACAGACAAAAAAGATAGAGAAAATAAAGAAAGACAGAAGAAAAAGAGAAAGATAGAGAAAAGAAAGAAAGACAGACAAAAAAGAGAAAGAAAGATAGAGAAAAGAAAGACAGAAGAGAAAGAAAGAGAGAAAAGAAAGAAAGAGAAAGAAAGACAGACAAAAAGAGAAAGATAGAGAAAAGAAAGATAGAGAAAAGAAAGGAAGAGAAAAAAGAAAGAAAGAGACAAAAAAGAGAAAGAAAGATAGAGAAAAGAAAGAGAGAAAGAAAGACAGACAAAAAAGATAGAGAAAAGAAAGACAGAAGAGAAAGAAAGAGAGAAAAGAAAGACAGACAAAAAAGAGAAAGAAAGATAGAGAAAAGAAAGATAGAGAAAAGAAAGGAAGAGAGAAAAGAAAGAAAGAGACAAAAAAGAGAAAGAAAGATAGAGAAAAGAAAGAGAGAAAGAAAGACAGACAAAAAAGATAGAGAAAAGAAAGACAGAAGAGAAAGAAAGAGAGAAAAGAAAGACAGACAAAAAAGAGAAAGAAAGATAGAGAAAAGAAAGAAAGATAAGCCCTTTTCACACTGAAATTAGCAATTAACAATCGGCATTTGGCCCCTTTCACATTGAAAAGAAAGAAAGACAGAAGAAAAAGAGAGAGAAGAGAAGCCATGTTGTTGCCCCGCTCTCAGAAAGAGAGTGAGAGAAGCACTGACATGCCTAAATAAACGGTGCAGATGTGTGTGTCTGTGTGAGACTGTGCGTGTCTGTGTGTGTGTCTGTGTGTCTGTGTGTGCCTTTGTACGGCAGCCTGAAGGCAGCAGACAGACGCCGGCAGACACCGCGAATGCTAAAAAGTCCCATTAAAAGTCCACTGTGGTGTCGTTAAAACGTCACTTTATTGATTTTAAATATTTCTTTGATGAAGTTTAGAGTCCTATCTTTGGTCAGTTTATCCGACTGACGTTTGTTTCAGTTTGTTCTTGGGTACAGGTTGATGGGAGCAGCCACTGGGTCCTTCATGAACGTTCACCACCTCCCCTGGTCGGCTCTCCAGGCACCAGCACCTCCTCTGAGGGGATCGCCATGCGGCTCACCATCAGGAGGCGCACGAGGAGGTGGAAAGGAGCAGATTAATTTATGGTCTCATTAAAAATTCAAAAAATAAATTTCTCATTGATTAGTTTGTGTAAATGAAAAGCAAAGCTTAAGGTGTGTTCTGGTCAATCAAAAGAGCAGCGCTGACTTGGTGCTGTCTGTATTGTGCAGAAATCACCACATTTACATCAATAAATAAATGTTTTAGAATTAACTGATCAGAAATACATAAAATTTTTTAATCAGAAATAGAACAAGAACATTACTTTTTATACTTTTAAATTATTATAGAGAAATTTCTGGACAAAAAGTGGTCCAATTTCTCCAAAAACATTTAAACATTTCTAGGAAGAAATGGTAAAAAATAAAAAAAGTAACAAAAAATGTTCAAAATAAAAATAAAAGTGAAAATTTTCTTGAAAAAAGTGGTAAAATCTCTCGAAAAAGGAAATTAAAAAAAAAAAATAGAGAAAAAGTGGCACAAAAACAGTTAAACTTAAAAGTGAGTTAAAAACAGTGGTTTCCTTTTGTTTCAATTGTTTTCGGTCAGTGTTGAGAACCACTGCCCTAGCTAATCAGCGTGGTGTGTGGGAGGGGCGGAAGTGACCACAGTAAACAACGGTGAAGTCACTCCTTACTTTTCCCTCCTGCGACGTCTTCAGGCCGTAACGAGCCAGGGAGCAGACAACGCCACCATCAGCTCAGCCGGAGCGATCATTGCTGCCAAGCTTTGTTTTTTCCAAAACGTCTTCTCAAAACTAATAACAAGTTAACGCTGTGTGCACTTTGTCTTTAATCTCCACCAAATGGCGATTTTCGGGTTTAAACGGGCATTTTTTTTCAGTTGAGGTTACTGGAAAAGAAAGGAAGAGAGAAAAGAAAGAGACAAAAAAGAGAAAGAAAGATAGAGAAAAGAAAGAGAGAGAAAGAAAGACAGACAAAAAAGATAGAGAAAATAAAGAAAGACGGAAAAGAAAGAAAGAGAAAAGAAAGAAAGAGAAAAGAAAGAAAGAAAGAGGAAGAAAGACAGACAAAAAAGAGAGAAAGAAGGAAAGAAAGAAGTAGAAGAGAAAGGAAGATAGGAAAGAGAAAGAGAGTGAGAAAAAAGAGAGTAAATAAACAACAGCAGACTGTGTGTGTCTGTGTCTCAGTGTGTCTGTGTGTCTCTGTGTGTGTGTCTGTGTGTGTCTCTGTGTGTGTGTGTCTGTGTGAGACTGTGTGTGTCTGTGTCTCTGTCTGTGTGTGCGTCCCCTACCCAGCGTCTCCCTCATGTTCTTGTACAGGTTGATGGCGTCCGTGTCCTTCATGAACTCTCTCACCACCTCCCCCTGGTCGTTCTCCACCACCAGCACCTCCTCGGGCTTCGCCATGCGGCTCACCATCAGGAGACAGGAAGGAGGTCACATGACTATCATCTTTCAATGTTCAAAATGAAACAAACCAGACAGGAAGAAAAGTGAATAAAACAGTATTTGTGTTTTACTTGAGAGTACGGGTACATTAATCAGTTCTTCTGTTCGGGACTAACTCGGACTAATTCTGCTGGACTGGCTAAGGGGCTGACTCCCTGGCTAAGCTCTGCCGCCAGGTGGTTCCAGTACTCCAGACAGATCTTAAAGATCTCCGTCTCCTCCACCTCCGACACCAGCAGCATGTAGTGCAGCGCCTGCACACACAGAGGAGACAGGAAGTGAGGTCACATGACTATCATCTTTCAACTTTTAATAAGTACACCTGTTTTTTTGCCAAATCCCACATACAAATACTTTTTATGAATTTTATTTTATGTATTTACTTAGACGACAGTGCACATTAATCAGTTCTTCTGTTCTTAGACTAACTCTGGCTAACTGTGGCTAACTGTGGCTGACATTGGCTAACTCTGGCTAACTCTGGCTAACTGTGGCTGACATTGGCTAACTGTGGCTGACATGGGCTAACTCTGGCTAACTGTGGCTGACATTGGCTAACTGTGGCTGACATGGGCTAACTCTGGCTAACTGTGGCTGACATGGGCTAACTCTGGCTAACTCTGGCTAACTGTGGCTGACATTGGCTAACTCTGGCTAATTCTGGCTGACATTGGCTAACTCTGGCTAATTGTGGCTGACATTGGCTAACTCTGGCTAACTGTGGCTGACATTGGCTAACTCTGGCTAACTGTGGCTGACATTGGCTAACTCTGGCTAACTGTGGCTGACATTGGCTAACTCTGGCTAACTGTGGCTGACATTGGCTAACTCTGGCTAATTCTGGCTAACTCTGGCTAACTGTGGCTGACATTGGCTAACTCTGGCTAATTCTGGCTAACTGTGGCTGACATTGGCTAACTCTGGCTAACTGTGGCTGACATTGGCTAACTCTGGCTAATTCTGGCTAACTGTGGCTGACATTGGCTAACTCTGGCTAATTCTAACTAACTCTGGCTAACTGTGGCTAACTCTGGCTGGCATTGGCTAACTGTGGCTGACATAGGCTAACTCTGGCTAATTCTGGCTAACTCTGGCTGACATTGGCTAACTCTGGCTAACTCTGACTGACATTGGCTAACTCTGGCTAACTGTGGCTGACATTGGCTAACTCTGGCTAATTCTGGCTAACTCTGGCTAATTCTGGCTAACTCTGGCTAATTCTGGCTGACATTGGCTAACTCTGGCTAACTGTGGCTGACATTGGCTAACTCTGGCTAATTCTGGCTAATTCTGGCTAACTGTGGCTAACTCTGGCTGACATTGGCTAACTGTGGCTGACATTGGCTAACTCTGGCTAACTGTGGCTAACTCTGGCTGACATTGGCTAACTGTGGCTAACTCTGGCTGACATTGGCTAACTCTGGCTAATTCTGGCTAACTCTGGCTGACATTGGCTAACTCTGGCTAACTGTGGCTAACTCTGGCTGGCATTGGCTAACTCTGGCTAATTCTGGCTAACTGTGGCTGACATTGGCTAACTGTGGCTGACATTGGCTAACTCTGGCTAACTGTGGCTAACTCTGGCTGGCATTGGCTAACTCTGGCTAATTCTGGCTAACTGTGGCTGACATTGGCTAACTCTGGCTGACATTGGCTAATTCTGGCTAACTGTGGCTGACATTGGCTAACTCTGGCTGACTGTGGCTGACATTGGCTAACTGTGGCTAATTCTGGCTGGCATTGGCTAACTCTGGCTAACTGTGGCTAACTCTGGCTGACATTGGCTAACTCTGGCTAACTGTGGCTAACTCTGACTGACATTGGCTAACTGTGGCTGACATTGGCTAACTGTGGCTAACATTGGCTAACTCTGGCTAATTCTAGCTAAGTCTGGCAGACTCTGGCTCCCCTCCTTCTCCCCCTCACCTCCATGAGCGTCTCCTCCTTCTCCCCCCTCACCTCCATGAGCGTCTCCCTCAGGTTGGGCCTCTTCTCCACCAGCTGGCCGTGCTCCTTCAGGAAGGTGCAGAGGAACAGACTCAGGTTCTGGATGAAGTTCTGCTCGTCGTCCTTCCCGTTGGCGTACGCCACCCTGATGTTGGTGTTCAGAGGCAGCATCTGACCAATCACAGCACAGGACACTGCAGGTTACACTTCTGACCAATCAAAGCGGTTTAAACTTCACATGTGTATCGTCCAATCAGAACTGTTGAAATTAGAGGCTGTGTGTGTGTGTGCACCTGTTTGAGCTGGCACATGGTGAGGGTGAACAGGTTGACGAACTGCTCCTCGTACTGGTTGACGCTCACGCCGGCGATCTCCGTCAGACACTTCAGAGTCACGTTGCGAAACATGGGGACGTTCAGGAACTGAGACACCACAGAAGAAGAAACAGAAGATAATCTATAATCAATCAAGCTCACATTAACATCTTCACTTGTTCAGTCCAAATACGATGAATACGTTAAACCTTGTAATAAATCAAAAACACTGAATATTTGTTTATGTTAATTTGTTTTTCTTTTTTTCTATTTTTTTATGCTATGAAATTCTGTATTATCTTTTTACTCTAAAGACCATCACTATTGTTGTTGTTGCTGTTGTTTTTTTTACAGAGGTATCTTTATAAGCCTTTTTTGGCTTCCATCTCTCCTGCACAATGTGTAATTTTTACTATTTTTCATTGTTTATGCAAATTTTATAATGTGCAAATAAAACTAAAACTAAAAAAAAAACTATTTCTGCCGCTGAAGCAGATTATTGACGACTTCCTGGTGTTTGCGTTCTCACCTTGTAGACCAACGTGCTGATGAGTTTGGTCTCGAAGATGTAACCCAGAGGAATCCAGTTCAGGAAGCGGAGGAGAGTCTCCAGGGTGGCGTGGACCAGTGGTGCATTCTGGGAGTTTTCCTATGACGAGGGAGCAAGAAGAGGAGGAGACAACAGTCAGACTGATCGATCAGAGCTGATCACTGATCAACAGGAGCTGATAAAACTGCTGTAACGTTTCTCACCATCACAAACTGACAGAGCTGGAAAATCTGAGAGAACTCGTTGCACATGCTGAAAGACAGAGAGGAGACATGAGTCAGAGCCCAGGTGGCTGATGGGTAAACAGCAGGAGGGTGTGTGTGTGTGTGTGTGTGTGTGTGTGTGTGTGTGTGTGTGTGTGTGTGTGTGTGTGTGTGTGTGTGTGTGTGTGTGTGTGTACCTGTCCTTGAGGTGCTTGGCCTTGACCTGCGTCATCTGTCCGCTGGAGAAGTCGAACACCTCCTCGCTGAGCAGCTTCAGGATGATCATGTTGTTCTGACACAGAGACTCGCTGGTGCGACTGGCGCCGACGATGTCGCTGATGAACATCGGCCAGTGCTTCGGCCACTCCTGCTTCAGGATCTGAGACGGGGGGAGGAGGGGGGGTAAAGGTCTGTGTGAGTCTCTGTCGTCGTTCTGGCTCCAGATGTTTCAAACCAGATGTGGTGAGGAGGAGGAAGAGTTACCTGTACGAGGATCATGTTGAGTTTGGAGATGTAGACGCCCTCTTTCTGTGGAGACGAGACGGAGAAGATGAGGAGGAGAGCATGAAGAGAACATGAAGAGAACATGAGGAAAAGATGAGGAGAACACGAGGAGAACATGAGGATGAGAGGATGAGGAGAGGAGGAGGAGAACATGAGGAGAAGATGAGGAGAACATGAGGAGAAGATGAAGAGAACATGAGGAGAAGATGAAGAGAACATGAAGAGAAGATGAAGAGAACATGAGGAGAAGATGAAGAGAACATGAAGAGAAGATGAAGAGAACATGAAGAGAAGATGAAGAGAAGATGAAGAGAACATGAGGAGAAGATGAAGAGAACATGAGGAGAAGATGAAGAGAACATGAGGAGAAGATGAAGAGAACATGAAGAGAAGATGAAGAGAACATGAAGAGAAGATGAAGAGAAGATGAAGAGAACATGAGGAGAAGATGAAGAGAACATGAGGAGAAGATGAAGAGAACATGAGGAGAAGATGAAGAGAACATGAGGAGAAGATGAAGAGAAGATGAAGAGAACATGAGGAGAAGATGAAGAGAACATGAAGAGAAGATGAAGAGAACATGAGGAGAAGATGAAGAGAACATGAGGAGAAGATGAAGAGAACATGAGGAGAAGATGAAGAGAACATGAAGAGAAGATGAAGAGAACATGAGGAGAAGATGAAGAGAAGATGAAGAGAAGATGAAGAGAACATGAGGAGAAGATGGAGAGAACATGAAGAGAAGATGAAGAGAAGATGAAGAGAACATGAAGAGAAGATGAAGAGAACATGAGGAGAAGATGAAGAGAACATGAGGAGAAGATGGAGAGAACATGAAGAGAAGATGAAGAGAACATGAGGAGAAGATGGAGAGAAGATGAAGAGAAGATGAAGAGAACATGAGGAGAAGATGGAGAGAACATGAGGAGAAGATGAAGAGAACATGAAGAGAAGATGAAGAGAACATGAAGAGAAGATGAAGAGAAGATGAAGAGAAGATGAAGAGAACATGAAGAGAAGATGAGGAGAAGATGAAGAGAACATGAAGAGAAGATGAAGAGAACATGAGGAGAAGATGGAGAGAACATGAAGAGAACATGAAGAGAACATGAGGAGAAGATGAAGAGAACATGAAGAGAAGATGAAGAGAAGATGAAGAGAAGATGAAGAGAACATGAGGAGAAGATGGAGAGAACATGAAGAGAAGATGAAGAGAACATGAGGAGAAGATGAAGAGAACATGAAGAGAAGATGAAGAGAAGATGAAGAGAAGATGAAGAGAACATGAAGAGAACATGAAGAGAAGATGAAGAGAACATGAAGAGAACATGAAGAGAAGATGAAGAGAACATGAGGAGAAGATGGAGAGAAGATGAAGAGAACATGAAGAGAACATGAAGAGAAGATGAAGAGAACAGGAGGAGGAGATGAAGAGAACATGAAGAGAAGATGAAGAGAACATGAAGAGAAGATGAAGAGAACATGAAGAGAACATGAAGAGAAGATGAAGAGAACATGAGGAGAAGATGGAGAGAACATGAAGAGAACATGAAGAGAACATGAGGAGAAGATGAAGAGAACATGAAGAGAAGATGAAGAGAAGATGAAGAGAACATGAGGAGAAGATGGAGAGAACATGAAGAGAAGATGAAGAGAACATGAAGAGAAGATGAAGAGAACATGAAGAGAACATGAAGAGAAGATGAAGAGAACATGAGGAGAAGATGAAGAGAACATGAAGAGAAGATGAAGAGAAGATGAAGAGAAGATGAAGAGAAGATGAAGAGAAGATGAGGAGAACGTGAGGAGGAGAACATTAAGAGAACAGGAGGAGGAGAACTCACCTCCATGTTCGTGGGGTCCGACGACGTCTTGATGATCAGACCAACAACGTACTTCTTTATACCTGAGAGGAGATCAACGTTTGATCAATACATCAATCAATCAATCAATCCATCAATCAACACCCCGTCCTCCGACACACAGTTAAACACTAAAAAGACATTAAACACTAACAATAAAAAGTAGTAAAGTAAATAACAACAGGGACAAACATGAAATAATAAAAATAAATCAAAAAGAATGAATTAAATGGAAATTAAAAATCAATTAAAACTTTGAAAAGCAATTAAAAAACAATAAAAAAGTTCTAATAATCTAAAGCAGGGCATGAAACGGGTAGTGGCAGCGCTGTGGTGGTATATTTATTTATATTTATATACATTTTACTTCTCCCATAAATAAATAGATAGATAATTAGGAACCACTGATCTAAAGAAATGAATAAAGAAATAAATGAACAGATGTTTTTACCTTCACACTGGTTCCTGGGGAGAATCTTCCAGCGTGTTTTGATGACGGCCTCCAGGATCTGCAGAGCGTAATACTGACACACATACACACACGCACACACAGACACACACACACACAGGTATTGATTATCATCAGCTGATCGACTACAGACAGACAGTAAACACAGGTAGAGGCTGGACTGCAGCGACCTGACAGGACGGAGGAGATAAAGATGAAGAGTAAACACACTATAAATAGACTGTGAGTCCAGTAGATGTGATTGGAGCTGAAAAAAAATCCTGTCTCTTTAAAGGGATAGTTCGACATTTTTGGCAAATTGGCCGAGGCCGAGTGAGATTTGAAGATATCAGAAAGTTATTTTCTGTCAAAAATGGAACATGACAGATAAATAAAACAGGTGTTGTATAATAATATTATCATTATTGTTATTTACCTTCGTCTTCATGTTCTGGGAGAACTCCAGGATGGTGTCGACCCGCGTCCAGGCGTCAGGATGATCCTTCAGGTTGGTCAGAACCTCCTGGGCCACGCGTTGCTGCAAGACGGAGATCAGAGTTAGGGAGGAAGAGGAGGAGGAGGAGGAGGAGGATGATGATGATGAAGAGCATCATAGTGCTGGTTCTGACCTGGGAGCCGATGTCGTGGTACATGGAGTTGACCACATTGTCCAACAGGTTGATGTCCAGTTTCTGACTGAAGTCCAGCAGCTGTCGGGCTGGGTGGTCGGCCAACATCGTCATTTCTGCTGGCATAGAGCTACTGAGGAGGAGCAGGAGGAGGAGGAGGAGCAGGAGCAGGAGCAGGAGCAGGAGAACAGTTATTATTATTATTAGAGTTTACAATTTACAGTTTATTTTATAGTGCACGTCCAACATGCACTGTTCACTTCACATGTGATCTGCTGGACTCGATGGTTGAGGCGTTGAGTCAAACTACAGACTAGAGCTGCAACAGTGAATCAATTATTAAATTAATCGTCAATTATTCTGATAATCTAATAATCAGTTTGAGTCGTTTTTTAAGAAAAAAGGGTTGAAATTCTCTGATTTCAGCTTCTTCAATGTGAATATTTCTGCTTTCTTTGTTCCTTTATGACGATAAACTGAGTCTCTTTGGTTTGTGGACAAAACAAGACGTTTGAGGACGTCGTCGTCTGGTGGTTTGACAAACACTGACTGATCAAATCGATGATGAAAACAATGGTTAGTTGCTGTCCTGCTAAAGACCAAAAAGAAATAAACTAAACACTCAGCATTGTCCCTTCTCTTTCAAATGAAATAAACTAGACATAATCTGCACATGGAGACGACAGCTACATCCTCCTGTCTCTTAACCAGATGTTTAGTCTGTTTTTAAATAAGCAGCTTTGAGCATCTGCAATTAGAATTTATTATATTATTATTTTATCAAGTGTTAGACCATGAAACAGCACATTTAATGAAGCATTTTGCCCCTAAAACGTTGCAAGTAAAGCGAAAGTAAATTTTTCATCTACTTGCACATGTGCAAACAGGAAATTTACCCTTTTTTATTTAATTTAACCAGTGTTAAATAAAAAAGGGCACATTTTCAGGAAGAAGCGACTCAAAGACTGTAGTGTCTGTTGTTACAGGTGTCAGGACGATGTTTGTGAGGATCATCAATGAAAAGGAAATGTGAATATTTGCTGTGTGTTCCTGGTAAAACTAGTTGGTCTGGAGCTCCGTCTCACACCTGTGACGACAGATTTCAGATTCTTTGACTCGTCTCTTCCTTATTTCACCAGTGTTGAATAAAAAAGAACATATTTTCTGGTTGCACACGTGACACTGACTCAGATTTTGGGGGCAACGTGTCTCCTCTTCCTCCTCCAGAGTCTGGAGCCCTGACTCCATGAGCTGCAGTAATATATGAACAAGCTAAGAACTACAGAACCTGCAGAGTCACTTTCACTTTTCTTTCTGTTGAGATGAAATAAATGAAACGTGTGGAGGAAGAGGCAGCAGCAGCTCAGCCGTGCCCGACTTAGACTACAATAGTATCAGTGTTTTATATTAAAGGAAAACAAATGGACTAAATGATAAAATGTTTTACTAATATCTGCCAAATTCTTTATTCATGAGGCCAAACATCTACCATCTTCACATGCTTCTTAAATTAATCTCGCCTCCATGTGAAGTCCTTAATATTTATTTGGTGCAAATTTGCCAAAAACCTATTCAGTGTTCAAAAATGATCTGCTTATTTATTTGATTTCATTACCTTATACCTTGTGTTTTGTTTATGGGTCAATGACGTGATGCAAACCAGTGTCAAATGCTGTTTACTGATTATTTTGCCATAAAATCTACATACAGGCAAATGATTTATGGACTCAAATGTGAAATATTCACTTTGCAATGCAACACTGTTTGTTGACTAACTGCATAATTTGTGACACATTTAGAAAAAAACTGCATATTTAGGATATGTCCTGCCCAGTGTCGCAAATACAGAAATACAGTAAGAAATCTTCTTCTTCTTTATATAAGTACACTTAAATCCAGTGTAGGTGGATAAAATATCTATTATTTGTCATTATTGTGTGTTTTCCATGCTCATTCAATCTGACTTAAATGGTGCAAATGTCAAATTGTATTCATGACCAACATGAATACAAAATGTACTGTACATTTTTACTAATCTGAGGCATGCTTTTAAAACAATTTTTTGACAGTATCTTTCTGAATTTCTCATCTTGCCAACCTCTTTCTGCAGAAATTTACTATTTGCCTAACGAGATTGTAAATTAATTTGTTTGTAATTTTTTTTTTTAAAGAGTCCAAAAACAAATAAATAAATGGACAGATAAATAAAAAGCAGCAGCAGCAGCTCGTGGCCTCGTGGTCCCATTGAAACACAGTGTGGAGGATGGAGTGAAACGACGCCGCCACCCGGTCACCGGAGTGTGTGCATGTGTGTGTGTGGATCTGCCCCTCACACACACTGTTCAGCTGCTGCTCGAGTCCCATTATATTAAATTAAAACACACACATACACACTAGTGCAGGTGTCAGCTCAACGTGCTCTACATCCCATAGTTTGGGCTCCGTCTAAACCCCGGTTGCCTAACTAACTACGATAACTACACTTTTTAAAACCTAGCAGATGCTAATATGCTACCACCGTTTGCCCCACGCTGGTTCACAGTGAAGTGAGCCGTGGTGCAGGCGACCTGTCTGGGACTCACCTGGTGGGTCTGGTCCGCTCCTGGTCCTGGTTGTACCGTGGTGGAGATTTGAAGCGACAAAAAAACTGAAACTGAAAACTGCGCAACTTTTTATCGCATGGCACGATTAGCCCGGAAGCTAATGCTAAAGCTAAAGCTAACGCTAGATGACACCAACAGTTAACGCAGACGTTAGTTTAAAAAATGAAGAAAAGAAAATAAGAGAAAAAAAAGAAGTCGTGACGCTGGATACTTATCGGTTCTTGTCTTCAGCCACTCAGAAACATTTCTTTTCTTTTTTAAAGCAATCAGTGGCTAACGGCTAGGCTAGCCTAGCGTGCTAATGCTACTGCTAATGGAGAAGTCAATGAAGATTCAGCTCTGCCGGCTAAGCTAAGCTAACAACAACAACACAGTATATTCCGAGTCACAGTCACGTCTCGTTGCTTTTTGTTGTTTTGGTTTTATTTCTGCTTCTATTCGCACACACAGTGGCAGAGCAGCAGAGGTGTTTTACTGCGGGCTGGTCTGCTCTTCTTCCTCCCTAAGCTCATCTCATGCTGCTTCCAGCCACCGACCGGTTGAAACCGGTTCAGACCGGGATTTTCATTCTCGGTGTTTCTTTCGGCCCCGTCGTCGTAGCGCGCCGCGTAAAATTTGGACTATGTTCCCGCCCCTCTCCGCGCCTCATTGGCTGTCGCCTCCCCCCTGCTGACGTAGTGCTCTGTCATTGGACGAGCGTCGCTGTCATTCAAGCGTCAAGCTCAAGCTCCCGCCTCCGCCTGTTTTGGCTCCAGTTTGACCCATAGATGACAGGAACATAGAATAGAATAGAATAGAATAGAATAGAATAGAATAGAATGGAATAGAATAGAATAGAATAGAATAGAATAGAATAGAATAGAATAGAATAGAATAGATAGGCCTATATATTTATTTATGTCAACATTTCAATTCAGAAAGTGAAAGTAATACATTTTATAGTTCCATTACACACAGAATAAAGCATTTCATGTCTTTATGATTATGGCTTACCTAAAATTCAATTCAATAATAATAAAATGTGAATATTACAAAAGACCAACTGACACTTGGACTTTTATGTATTTTGTATGTTAGTGTACAATAAAATAGAATAGAAAAATAGTTAATAAAGATACATATAATAAATGTGATTCTGATCCTGAAAGAACTGCAGTTAAAACAGCAGTAGATAACATCAAATAAAGACAAAACAAAGACGCAATAGTTTTTTTTAATTAATGGCTTTATTGTAGACGGTTCAGAGTCATTGATTTAAACAAGATTATTATGACAATTAAAAAATACAATATAAGTCTCATAAACAATACATACTGTACATTATTGCTCAGTTTCTATGAGGTCACACACACACACACACACACACACACACACAGTACTGCACAAATGTTTTAGGCACGTTAGATATTTACAGTCTTACAACATCAACAGAGAGAGACGTCTTCTCCCTCCCAAACCGTCTCCACAGACAAAAACAAAACAAAGAGTCCTGCAACAGACGGCCTGGCCCCCTCAGACCCCCCCCCCCCCCTCACAGGCCCCCCCCCCACCAGAACCCCCACCGGGCCGCAGCGTCCTGGACGGAGTCGGTCTGGGTCACATGAGGAGACTGAACTGACTAAAACCAGTCGTCAAGAACTGGAGAACTTCATCAACTAATACATGAATAAATAAATAAATAAATATAGTGTTTAAAAAGATAATAATAAAAAAACTTTTAGTGCCTAAAACTTTTGCACAGTCATGTATGTGTCTTTTATTTTTCAAGTGATGTTCAATAACACAAATGCCCCCAAAAACCAATAAAGGAAACATTAGAGAAACATTATGAGACTGTATTAAATGAAAGTTTAGTGTTTGTTTTCTCTTTCAGTCGTTGCCTTGATGATAAATGAGGACATAGAAATACAATATGATATAAATGTCTTGGTGTCGTTGCCTGCAGAAGCTCAGCAGGTACAGCATCATTATTTACTGCTGATGATGTAAAATATTCTCCCACAATGCACCGTGCAGAGGAAATAAGGAGCGGCTGTGTCGTTTCCTGTTTGCATGCACAGAGCTGCAGAACAATATTTATATTTATATTAAATAATAAGAACATGATGATGAGTCAAAGTGTCTCCTACAGTACGACAAAGGCCTGAGGTCGTCTCTCATTACACTGAACAACCCTTTAATTTACAGGCTGTTGATTACGTGATAACGGCTAATTTCACAGGAATGTGTTGAAATATAGACAAGAAATAACGACTGACTGCAAGAGAAAAAAGAAATTCTGGCCTTTCCCAAAAAATTCAAAGCATGAAAAGCATGTGTAATATTTTGCCTTCATGAAAAAACTGACTGTTATTTCTAGGGCAGCTTTTGTTGACATTACCATGCAATTAATTGTTATTTCTTGACATTAAGACACAATTAATTGCCATTTCTAAGCTATTTCTTGACATTATCATGTAATAATTGTCATTTTTTGGCTATTTATTGACATTATAATGTAATAATTGTTTGTTCTAGGCTATTTCTTGACATTTTTGTGTAATTAATTGTTATTTCTAGGCTATTTCTTGACATTATAATGTAATTAATTGTTATTTCTAGGCTATTTCTTGACATTATGACGTAATTCATTGTTTTTCTTGATATTTTCATGTAGTTAATTGTTATTTCTTGACATTATCATGTAATTAACGGCCTGTAAATTAAAGGTTTGCCAACTGATCATTATAAAATAAAATAAAATAAAACGGTAAAAATAAGTGATGGTTCTGTGCGATGATTCCTGACTGTTAGATATGACACTTACATTCCAGGAGGAAGTAGCTTCTTCTTCCTCTTCAATGGTTTAGTGATGACATCACTCTTTCGCCCCCTTCTCCTGCTCCTCCTCTTCCTTCTCCTCCTCCTGCTCCTGCTGCTCCTCCTCCTCCCGTCTGGTGTCGGCGTCGTGCTCGCTGTCCTCTGAGTAGTTGTCGTGGTCGTCTGAGTAGTGGTAGCTGTCGTCAGAGTAGCGCCGTTCGCCGTCTGAGCGCCGACCACGTTCCTCCTCGTCCTCGTCTTTGTCCTCGTCGTCACGGCGCTTCAACGAGGCCTCGTCGTCCTCCTCGTCCTCTCTCCCTCGATCCTTCTCCTCAGGATCGTCTGTGTCGTCGTCGTCATCGTCGAGGAAGACCTTCCGGTAGTGAACGGGTAGATATCCCATGTCGGCGTCGTCCTGGTCGCTGAGGAAAATAAATAAAAAATAAAATAAATAAAAATAAATAAAGGCCTCGGATGCTTTTATTTAATGTGTTGTTATGTTTTCTTCTCCACACTGTGACTGAGTGACGGTACGTGCAGCTGAGCGACAGCGACAGACGGACACTGACCTGTGTGTGTGGTCGCTGAACCCGCCGTCGCCTCCGGACGCGGCTGCTTTGCTGCTGATGAACTCCTGGCTCAGCTCGCAGCCCTGCAGCGCGTCCGCGTAGCGCTTCTCCGCCGCCTGCTTGGCGTTCCTCTGGAAACAGGAAAACACCCGTCCAATCAGAATCAGGTCAATATGAGACGATGACAACGATGCCCAGATAGAAACAGGCTGCTGAACCACAACGAACATGAAAGGACCATGAAGGGAAAACAACAAGTGTTTGTCTCTAACGACAGGAGTTTGTGTTTATGGGCTGTTTGTTGGTCATTGATCGGTGATTGATGGGTCTGACCTGAGCCACCTGCTCCAGCAGCAGAGGCCTCCCCTTCACCCGCCGCTGCATCTCCTTCATCTCCTGCTGGAACTCCTTCCTGCGCTGCTGCTCCTGCTTCCTGAGGAGGAGACGCAGAGTGTGAGGACAGGAGGGGGGGATGAGGAGGAGGAGGAGGAGAGGAGGAGGAGGAGAAGAGGAGGAGGTGATGTTACCTGAACTCCTTCAGCTTGCCGCTGTGCGTCTGGGCCAGCGCGGTGTGGGGGTCGTTGGCCTGCGCCCTCCTCAGCACCTCCTTCTGCAGCCTCCTCTCCCTCTGCTTCTGCCGCTCCCTCCACTGCTCCTCCTCCTCCTCCGCCCTCCTCCTCTGCTCCAGAGCCCTCCTGCTCACACACACACACACCGGTCACAGGAGGAGGAGGAGGAGGAGGAGGAGGAGGAGGAGGAGGAGGAGGAGGAGTCCAGGGTCCAGGAGCTACACCTGGCGGCTACAGCTGAGGATCATGGGAAATGGAGTTCTATTAGGACTGGACTCAAAACCACATTCACTACAATACTGTTAGTTTGTACTGGGAGGACCACGTTTCCCAGAATGCATTTCTCTGCACTTGTCACTCGTGCTTTTGATCAGCTGTTTGTCTCAAAACAGAAAAAAGAAGAAGGAGAGGGAGAAAAAAAAACAGGAAGTGGTTCTGGATCCAGTCCGGCTCTAAACAGGAAGTGGTTCTGGATCCAGTCCGGCTCTAAACAGGAAGTGGTTCTGGATCCAGCCCGGCTCTAAACAGGAAGTGGTTCTGGATCCAGTCCGGCTCTAACCAGGAAGTGGTTCTGGATCCAATCTAACTCTAAACAGGAAGTGGTTCTGAATCCAGCCCGGCTCTAAACAGGAAGTGGTTCTGAATCCAGTTTAACTCTAAACAGGAAGTGATTCTGGATCCAGTCCGGCTCTAAACAGGAAGTGGTTCTGGATCCAGTCCGGCTCTAAACAGGAAGTGGTTCTGGATCCAGTCCGGCTCTAAACAGGAAGTGGTTCTGGATCCAGTCCGGCTCTAAACAGGAAGTGGTTCTGAATCCAGTCCGGCTCTAACCAGGAAGTGGTTCTGGATCCAATCTAACTCTAAACAGGAAGTGGTTCTGAATCCAGCCCGGCTCTAAACAGGAAGTGGTTCTGAATCCAGTTTAACTCTAAACAGGAAGTGATTCTGGATCCAGTCCGGCTCTAAACAGGAAGTGGTTCTGGATCCAGTCCGGCTCTAACAGGAAGTGGTTCTGAATCCAGTCCGGCTCTAACCAGGAAGTGGTTCTGGATCCGGTCCAGTTCTAACAGGAAGTGGTTCTGGATCCAGTCCGGCTCTAAACAGGAAGTGGTTCTGGATCCAGTCCGGCTCTAACAGGAAGTGGTTCTGGATCCAGTCCGGCTCTAAACAGGAAGTGGTTCTGGATCCGGTCCAGTTCTAACAGGAAGTGGTTCTGGATCCAGTCCGGCTCTAAACAGGAAGTGGTTCTGGATCCAGTCCAGCTCTAAACAGGAAGTGGTTCTGGATCCAGTCCGGCTCTAAACAGGAAGTGGTTCTGGATCCAGTCCAGCTCTAAACAGGAAGTGGTTCTGGATCCAGTCCGGCTCTAAACAGGAAGTGGTTCTGGATCCAGTCCAGCTCTAAACAGGAAGTGGTTCTGGATCCAGTCCGGCTCTAAACAGGAAGTGGTTCTGGATCCAGTCCAGCTCTAAACAGGAAGTGGTTCTGGATCCAGTCCGGCTCTAAACAGGAAGTGGTTCTGGATCCAGTCCGGCTCTAAACAGGAAGTGGTTCTGGATCCAGTCCGGCTCTAAACAGGAAGTGGTTCTGGATCCAGTCCGGCTCTAAACAGGAAGTGGTTCTGGATCCAGTCCGGCTCTAAACAGGAAGTGGTTCTGGATCCAGTCCGGCTCTAAACAGGAAGTGGTTCTGGATCCAGTCCAGCTCTAAACAGGAAGTGGTTCTGGATCCAGTCCAGCTCTAACAGGAAGTGAGGGAAGTTGCTGGTGAAGGCGGTACGGTACCTCACGGCCTCGTGGCGTTTCTTGGTGGCGTCCGTGCCCTTGGCGGGCAGCATCTCCAGGCTGCCGGACAGAGACGAGCACAGACTGGAGTTCGGCGTCCGGACCCCCCCGTCCCCCCTCGCCGCCGCCAGCCCGGCGCTGACGTAGGGCCAGCGCTGCGGCCGCGGGCTGCTCTGCTCCTTCTGGATGTCGGCCAGGATGCGGTCGCGGTGCGAGGGGATCTGCGCCGTGCGGAGGTCGAAGGGCTCGCAGGCCGTGGTGGGCTTCACCTCCTTCCTCCTCTCCAGCTGCTTCTGGAAGCGCTGGAAGCTGGCGTTGAAGTCCGGCACCTCCTTGTTGATGGTCGGCCGGTGGGTGAAGCCGCCGCCGCCGCCGCCGTCTCCTCCTCCGTCCTCCTTCTTCCTGCGGTCGCTGAGGCGGCGCTGCAGCATGCTGGTCGGCATGGCGGCGCTGTGCAGCAGCTCCTGCGCCCTCATCTGGATCTTGATGGAGCGGTACAGCTGCTCCTCCTTGGCCTGCTCGCCGGACGCCGCCGCGTACACGGCCTTGGGCACCGGCTTCGCTCTGAAGGGTTTGACCTTGTCCTGGCCGGACGCCGCCGCCGCCGCCTGTTTAGATGTAAATAAAACATCAACTATTCTGATGATCTAATCATCAGTTTTAGTCCAAATTCTCTTCTTCAGCTTCTTCAATGTGAATATTTCTGGTTTCTTTGTTCCTTTATGACGATAAACTGAGTCTCTTTGGTTTGTGGACAAAACAAGACATTTGAGGAAACACTGATTTATATTTTTTAACAGTTTTTAACATTTTATTGACCAAACAACTCATTAACTTAATTGTTTAAATAATCAACAAGTTAATCGATGATGAAAATAATTGTTAGTTGACGCCCTACAAATGATACTTTCTGTTGAAATAATTGTAACAATTAACATTTCAATCATTGATTAAGAGGCTACACCAATGGTTTCTTGAAGTTTTACCAGAATTTTTTTTTTTTTCTAGATTTCTTTTTCAAACATTTGCAAGAGATTTATTTTACCACTTTTTTCTACAAAATTTGTAACTTTTTTTTTTTTTTGAGAATTTTGGGGAGAAATTGTACCACCAGAAATTTCTCTACAATATTTCCTCAAAAATTTCCATCATTGGCCGCAATTTGAACGTACATTGACTGAAAAAGTAGGCAGGAGAAGAAGGCCCAGTCCCATTTCTCTTTTTTACCCCCTGCCCCTTAAAGGCCCAGTCTGTAACTTATCTGGCTTTCAAAACTTTCAAAAATCAAACATGTCTTTCATAAATCTTTATTTCACTGAAGGTGAATCTCACCTGCTACAAATGAAAGCTTTCTGGTTCCTTAGAATGAGTCGTTACAAGTCGTTACAAATACATAAGTGGGCGACGCACCGAACCGAGGCGGCCATGTTGCATCGCCGAAGAAGAAGAAGAAGAAGAAGAAGAAGAAGAAGAAGAAGATGAAGAAGAAGAAGAGGAAGAAGAAGAAGAAGAAGAAGAAGAAGATGAAGAAGAAGAAGAGGAAGAAGAAGAAGAAGAAGAAGAAGAAGATGAAGAAGAAGAAGAAGAAGAAGAAGAAGAAGAAGAAGAAGAAGAAGAAGAAGAAGAAGATGAAGAAGAAGAAGAAGAAGAAGAAGAAGAAGAAGAAGAAGAAGAAGAAGAAGAAGAAGAAGAAGAAGAAGAAGCAGAAGAAGAAGAAGAAGAAGAAGAAGATGAAGAAGAAGAGGAAGAAGATGAAGAAGAAGAAGAAGAAGCAGAAGAGGAAGAAGAAGAAGAAGAAGCAGAAGAAGAAGAAGAAGAAGCAGAAGAAGAAGAAGAAGATGAAGAAGAAGAAGAAGAGGAAGAAGAAGAAGAAGAAGATGAAGAAGAAGAAGAAATAGAAGAAGAAGAAATAGAAGAAGAAGAAGAAGAAGCAGAAGAAGAAGAAGAAGAAATAGAAGAAGAAGAAGAAGCAGAAGAAGATGAAGATGAAGAAGAAGAAGAAGAAGAGGAAGAAGAAGAAGAAGAAGATGAAGAAGAAGAAGAAGAAATAGAAGAAGAAGAAGAAGAAGAAGAAGAAGAAGAAGAAGCAGCAGCAGCAGCAGAAGAAGAAGAAGAAGAAGAAGAAGAAGAAGAAGAAGAAGAAGAAGAAGAAGAAGAAGAAGAAGATGAAGAAGAAGAAGAAGAAGAAATAGAAGAAGAAGAAGAAGAAGAAGAAGAAGAAGCAGCAGCAGCAGCAGCAGCAGAAGAAGAAGAAGAAGAAGAAGAAGAAGAAGAAGAAGAAGAAGAAGAAGAAGAAGAAGAAGTCTTACCTGTTTCTTCTGCTCCTTCTTCAGACGTTCCCGCTCCAGGAAGCTGAACGGCTTGGGAACGGTCCGTTGCTGCTCCTCGTCTCCTCCTCCTGCTCCTCCTCGTTGCTCCCGGATGTTCCTCCTCCTCTCATGGTACTGCTCCTGCAGCTCCTCGTACAGCGGCAGGTGGACGTGGGCGGGGACGGGGCTGGCGTGGAACTTCCTCTGACACTCGGTGAGTTCGTCCAGCTGCCGCCGCAGCTCGGCGTTCTCCACCTCCATCTCCGAGCGCGTCTTGACGCCGTGTTTCCGCCGCTCCGCCTCGCGCTGAGTCATGTGGAACGGTTTGGGAACGGTCACTCTGTGCTTCCAGCTCTCGCCCGCCGCCGCCGCCGTCGTCTTCTTCTTCTTCCTCTTCCTGGCGTCGCTGCCCGACGGCAGGTTGTTGAGCGAGGACGACAGCGCCTGCTGCGACAGCTTGAAGTCCTTCCACATGTTCTTGATGTGTTCTTTAGGGGAGAACAGCAGACCTTTCTCCACCTCGTTGCCGCCGCCGCCACCGCCGCCTTCCTCCTCCTCGTACGACTCCTCCGACTGTCCTGAACTCCTCCTCAGCTCCACGGCCGAGTGCGCCTTCCTCAGACGGCGTCCAGCTGCTGGGCTGATGTTGGACCACGCCGACCTGAGACAGAGACAGAGGACAATGACTCTTTTCACCAAATGTCTGCTGTTTTCTCCTCCTTCTTCTTCGTTGGTTTATTTATGAACATGAAACTCTTGAAATCTCTGATTGGCTGGATTTTCCCTTCAGGCTGCCGTACAAACATGGCGGCACAAGATGGCGACACTCTCTAAAGCAAGACCGTAGTTATATGAATTATAAGGCTACGAAAACGAAACAGATTTGATGTTATAGCGATAAGACACTTATACTAATATATTCATGGGTAGTAGATTCAGATTTTAACAATAAACCTTGTTAATTATTACACACTGGACCTTTAAGTTTATGTTTATTAAGATCCCCATTAGCATCTGCTATTCTTCCTGGGGTCCAAAACTCAATTTACCGCTCAGAGCTTATAGCTCATAGATACCACAGTGATAATTATCACTTTTAGTCAAAACACAATTCTCATGAAACTTGTGATCGACTGAATTCACTTTCCAGAGTGATAAATGTTTTTTTTGGACATAAATGTCATACTACTGTACTCATGTGGTTCTTACCTTCACAGACTGCACAAAATGAAATGATGCCTTCCTCCTAAATGTTTGGTCACATGCTCAGTTATTCTGTAAACTAGAGAAACTGTCCATTTCTTCGTGTGGGAGCAAACTTACAAACTCTTTCCCTCTCTGTATATCTAATAATTTCATTTTAATTGGTTTGAGGAATCAGTGAGTAAGATTTGAGCTGCACAAAAGTTAAATAACCATTTATTTGTGATAATCTACAAACCTCCTGGAGCTGAACAACGTCTCGTCTCCAGTGGAAACTCTTCTCAGGGTGATTTGTGGATTATCCAAAGTCAACAGGACGTTATGTCCAAGAATAGTTCAGTTTCACAAACACAAACCAAACATGACGTCAGAGCTTTAAACGGCACAAACACAAACACAAACACAAACTCTTCATGATGTTTCAGAGGTCGATCCGTCACATCACACTCAACTATGATTATGTTATATTATGTTCCTCTAGCTCCATCTTCAGGCAGGAGGAGGAAATCCCACAGACAGTGAACACACCACAGTCCTGACCTGAGGCCTGATTTAATTCTATTGACCCACCTGTGTCCGCCGCCAACGCCGCCGCCGCCGCCGCCCGTGTCCGGCGCGGCCACGTCCAGCGGCTCCATGAACTTGAGCTCCAGCTTGCGGCGGTACATGCTCTCCAGCTCGGCCATGGTGCGGAGGTGAGCCTTCTTCAGCTCCTCCAGCTTGCTGTAGTACTCCTCATTGGAGAAGAAGATGTCGCTCAGGTCCAGGCGCTCCCTCGCCGCCGCCGCCCTGTAGTCGCTCAGCAGGCGGTGGGAGGGGCCGCCCTTCCCCAGGTAGTCCACCTCATCACAGAAGTCAGAGCCCGAGTCCTCGTACTCCAGCTGGACGGGACCAGGAGACAGAGAGAGAGAGGATGAGTATGTGAGGCTGCAGCTCCTGGGTGGTGTTCTCCTCCTCCTCCTCCTCCTCCTCCTCCTCCTCCTCCTCCTCCAGGTCTAAGCCTATTATCCTGCTGCACCGACAACCTGCATGGGCCATATGGTGGAAGCTAAGCTCAGCTAACACACACACACACACACACACACACACACACACACACACAGACACACTCATCATCATCATCACCATGAGGACCCTAAACATTAAAATGATGGTGATAACTAGTCTATAACCACGGTGACGGTCGTCGTGGTGTCAGTGTTGTCGTTGTTGTTGTTGTCGTCATCAGCTCAGTGTTAGTGAATGTGACCTGTGATAATCTGGAGGAGACGGAAGTCCAGGAATAGTCAGAGTCACCACGGCAACAAGTTACACAGGTCAGATAAATAAATCCCTTCGCTCAGACCACACGGACCGTGACCTGAAACTGTCACCGGACCAGGTCCAGGTCACCAGACCAGACCAGACCAGGTCCAGACCAGGTCAGACCAGACCAGACTAGAACACAGGGAGGGCTTTAACAACACACTTTATTTACATTTCTACCAGGTATAATCCGTGTTGTAAAAGAACTGCAGTGCCCAAAGAAAATGCAGGTTTACCTATGAATAGAATGAATAAATAAAGAGATAAATCACTCAAATACAAACTTGCATTTCATCTTTAACAACAATGCAAAGAGCGTTTGTGAAAAAGAATGAGAAGGAGACTGAAAACACTACAACACTGCACTGATTCAGGATGTGGTGAAGCATTAAAACCACTTCAAAATCATCTTTTTAGCTCTTTATCATCTGATCCTATTGTGTATTTCTGTTGCACCAGGAATCCAAACTTTATTTCATCAATTTATTTCATAGAAAACAACATTTTCTAAAGCGATTTGGGGCAAAATTACACACAATTAACCCGTAGTATAAGTTTTAACTTGACATTATACAGACAATGCCTACAGCGGCTGGTGCCTTGGTATTAACGGTAAATAAAACTTCACATAGTGTTTGAAGCTTTAAATGCCTAATAAAGTACGAAATATTTAACCAATTCGACCTGATTAAAGATAAAGTACCAGTAAAACGTGTTTCTACGTTTAAAACTACAAGGCAAGTCGGTTTTAATGCAGTATTTGTGAGTGTTTGTTGGTGTTTACCTCCTTCTCGTAGTGGCGGTTGTCCAGCCGAGCCGAGGCCGCGTACGGCAGCACTCGGTCCCGCTCGTAGGACGCCAGCGGCGCCTTGGTGTGCGGATCCACCGGCGTCTTCAGGCACGACGTGACCAGCACGTTGGTCCGGTGGGGGTCCGCCATGGCCCCGGGGAGGGAGGACGGTCCGGTAACAGTGGAAATAAATAAATGAAATAATAATAATATGAGTTTAAAAGTTGTTAAAGAGAAAAGAAAAGCCGTTAAAGAGAACCGTTAACTCCGCGAGTGTCCGGCTGCCGCGTGCGGTCGAATACTGTCTGTCTGTAACCAGGCAACAGGTGAGCTCAGCTGCTTAGCAACAGAGCGGAGCAGCACGAGACCGGCGGGGGGCTGCAACAGGAAACGGGGGTCGCCCTACAAATTAAAAGCACAGAACAGTCTGTATCATTTGATCTTTTGGTTGAATGTACAAAATTTTCTTGAAAGGAAAACTGGTCATTCAATCCACCTACAGGAGAAAGACATTTTTCTTTATTTTAATAATTATCAAATGGACAATGATTTAATTTTTTTTGTACAACTTATTTTATTTCTAGGAAAATTTCACATACACAAAAGAAAATGGTCTGACGGAAAACCTAACTTTGCACTTTTTGTGAAGGAACTGTTTCAGTATGGCACCGACATCAAAGGACTGGAAATACCAAAAGCGGCAAAAACCAATCTTATTTTGGACAAGTATTTATTTATGTAATAATATAATCTTTTGTACTTGATATAAATGGTAAACATAAAAGTTTTGTATATTTATATATATCTTTTCTTTTTTTTTCTTTTTCTTTTTTTCTTCCCTGGCACAACAGTATTGTTCTGTACATTTTTGTGAATAAAGTTTAAAAAAAAAAAAAAGTCTGTATCATTTGACTGTTTAAAAGGATGAAATTAATGTTTGAAAAATCACATCTCCTCGTATAAATCAGATATAAATGATTTTATCAAAAGTTTTTATTTATTTATTTATTTATTAATTTTTGATTTTATTTGATTTTATTATTTTTTTACTATACCGGAAACAGACGGGAGATTCTAACGGTTGACCCAGTTTCACACGTGGATATAATTTATTGAGTAGCCTAATAATAAAGCAAAAAACCGGGGGATTTGTTGATCAATACGTGGGATTTTAAAAAAAAAAAATTCCAATGAATGACATATCAACAAACCCTTCTGTAAAAAGAAGCAGAAAGTTTGGTGAGTGTAAGTACTAAAGGAAATAGGCTAGGTATTTCATCTTGGTGTGTAAGAAAAACTAATTTTTGTTAAAACTGTAAAATTCAATCCATTTTTATTTCAAACTGCTAATTGTGTGTCATGTTTTATTGCCACTAGTTTGAAAGAAGACATGTTTAGGAGGCAAAATATCACAAAATTGACCAACAAAATTGGGGGAAATAGCATTTTGGGGGGGATGTCTCGCCTTAAATACCACAAAAGTCACAGAAAAATGAATGAATACTGAACCGCTGAAGTCTGACCCTAACAATGCCTGTTAAAACATCCAACAAAAGCCTTTCTCTGCGGTTCAGTGGAGCAGGAAGACATCACTAGTTGCCTATAGGACACTATTCTACATGACTATCTTACATGATCCAAAAGCCTTGTGCTAGCCTTGATAGATCTAAGCTTTCTGAGAAAGAAGAAGCTGGACTGAGTCTTTTTCATTGAGGCCTGGTATTCTATTTCCAGTCTAATTTATGGTGCAGATGGACGTCACATCAATATAGCTCAACAGTTTCAATCTGCTTGTCTTTAATCGACAGGGAGCTACCTCCTGGGACTAGATTCCACTGATTCACAGCACTAAAAACTCAAATATTGCTCTAAAAAGACTCTTGATAAACACTGCCCCAGATCGCAGCTGTAATACTCCCTCAGCCCTGCAGGGGGCGCTCTCACACCTGTAACACTGACCTGTTGAGCTGCTGCTGCTGCCGTCCATCAGTGTGTAGTAGATCAGAGGTCTTCAACAGTAGGTCTGTGACCCCCAGGCGGTCCGTGGAGGTGCTCCAAGGTCCTGGAAGTTTTGGTTGACTAGAAAATGTTTCATATGTTTAGTTTCCAGTTTATGTTTAAAATAAAAATGTCAGTTTGAATAGCTTGTCTGCAGGATTATCATGCAGTTGACAGACATTGAATGCGTTTACGTGGATTTCAGTGTCCTGGTTTTGGTCGGGGGTGTTTAAGTATCACATTTTTTGTGTTTGAGCATGTACCATTTCCTGATTTTGCGGCTCTGCTCCACCATTCAAAAAATAGCTTGCATCGACAATTAAAGGTAATGACCCTACTGCTATGACTATGCACGGCATGCATTGTGGTCGGTTCTGCACTGGCTTAGCTCATCTTGAATGAGACTATATTATCAAAAATTATGTTACAAACTTACAGCAAGTGGAAGTAGTTTAGCCAGAAAAATAATAGATTTGAGCTAAAAGCTGTTGTAGTGCTGTTAAAGGTTGGAGATCTTATTGTGGATCTTTTTTTAAATTTTTATTAAATTATTTTTATTCTGATCTCACATGAGTCAGTAAAGCACTGCTTATCAACACTAGTGGAGTTTTATGATACCACATAGAGATAATTATAATTGTAAATGTAATGTGGTGAAGGTTGAAAGTTGAGAGTCCAGTTTCCTGTTACTACTGACTGGACTGTTGAATACTGTTGAGAAGATGTTTGAAGACTTACTGGACACGTGAAGCCTGTTGACTGTGTCCAGCTGAGACATGACATGGAGTTGTGTAATAAAGACACACAGTTGAGATGTGACAAGTTTTATTCAGTGAATGAGGATGTTTTCACTTTGAAACATTTGAAGACAGAACATAGTAATAAACATTAATTCTCTTGTCCCATTTCCAGGTCGGTGTTGGATAAAATATGTTATATAACATACATGGATGAAACATGCACCAACTCTCCACTGTTACAGTAACTTATTTGATTCATCCCATAATACTGATTATATATGATTACCAGCTGCAGCTCTACTTTTAGATCAATTGAATATCTTTGTTTTAAAGTCAGGTTCAGGTTCAGGGTTTATTTGTCACATACATAAAATGCAGTGAAATGTTATCAGTCAGCTCCGTACAAACTGATGCATTGAGACAGAACATTTATATTTCAGTGGAGATGTAAAAGGCCACAAGAGGTTTCATTCATGTAATAGCTACAAATACGATCAAAAAACATGTTCATGCAGTTCTTTACTGTGGTGTACTCCATACAGTATTTGAGATCACTCACTACTGAAATGTTTCCAGTTGCAGCTCTAGTTAAATCTCATTGAAGCTCTAAAACAACTTGAATTCAAAGCCTTAGCCAACAAATGAAAGGCCAATTGCTCTGCCCAAATTTACAGCTGTACCAAGAACCTCGTCCTCCACAGAATCCAAACTGAGTTTAGCTTCGATGTCTGCTGCCAGAGCAGCTTTAACCTTCACAGGACCTATAGAGACTGAGGCACCGGCCAGTTCTACTCTGGCGAAGGCACCAATGGAGGTCGGAGACACTTCAGCTCCTACCTCGGCGTTGAGTCCTTTGACTTCAGCATCAAAGATGCCACGTTGAACTCGAGCGTAGCCAACTCCTGCATGAGCATAGGCTCCGACCTTGGGCAAGTTATACTTGTCAACGCCTGCATATATCCCCACATCAACATAGGTGTCCTTGGCAAACACTTTACCAGGACGGGTAATGTTCTTAATGGTTTCAATCAAATCTGCAGAAAATAAACAAATAAGTAAGTTTTCTGTTTCAAGAAATTCTCACTGAATAACTGTAGCTTTCAAAGCTTTTCACCTGCTGCGTTACATGTAACTGAGCCGTAAACCTCAGCTCCCCCACAGGCTGCAGCCTTCAGAGGACCAGCAGAGGCTGAGGCACTGAACAGTTCTGCTCTGGCGAAGGCATCGGCTTTGGCTCTGAGATGTTCAATGTCCCAAGAAACTTCATATCCTGCATCAGCGTTGAGTTCTCTGACTTCAGCGTCAAAGATGCCCCATTCAACTCCAGCATGGCCCAGTCGTGCATACGCAGAAGCTCCGGACCTGCCCTCCTCAATAACTCTCCTAGTGCCTGAATAAGGGCCTATAGCAAATGTTCTACGAATGTTGCTGGGACTCAAACCTGCAGAAAATCAGCAAATGAGCAAGTAAGATTCCTGTTTTATGAACTTCTCACTTAACTGAAATTTTCAAAGCTTCAGATTAAATATAGGCTAATCTTTCCGAGCAGATAATGTTCACATTTAAAGGATGATGAGGCAGGATTCAGAAATAATTTTATTTCTGAATCCTGCCTTACTACTACTTACTTACTTACTTACTCACTAGCGATACAACGGCGTAGCGGCCGTCAGGGTTACTGCAGCAGCCATCAGCCAAGCTGGTGCGGGAGCGCGCATGAACTGTCTGTGCCAGTCAGTCCTCTACCTGCAGTCTGTCTCGCGACACACACACACGTCGTGCTTGACTGTTAATAAACTGTAAACGCGTCATACCGCGCTCATTGTACAGTGCCCAATTTACCGCTACAGCCGAAGGTTGCGCCGGCCAGGTATCAGGTCTGCACACCGGCCGCCGCTGCCGCCGCCGCCGCCGCCGCTTTGAGCTGCTGGTGCTGTTGCAGCTGCGCGGCTGTGGCTCTGCACTCCTCCGAACACGTCGGAGAATTTCCTTACATGCGTTGTTTGGATAAACTGACCACGGATGAATCCATAGGCTCATTGTAAAACTATTTATTTATTGATTGAAGTAGCCTAAATATGGTCATTATGTACGTACAGAGCCCCAAGGCTGCGCTGCTCTCTCTCTCTCTCAGTACACACACACACGCGCGCGCTTCACTTTTCAACTAGCGTACATAAATAGCCTACAACTGCCACAAAGTTAGATTTCATCAAGGAGACCAGCATTTATCTAAATAATAATTCAACCAGCCGACATAAAACCTGTGGTGAGTTACTCGGCTGGTTTTCGCTGCGAGGACAGAGAGAGAGCAGCACAGAGAGGGAGAAGCACAGACAGAGGCTGCCCGGCGGTGAGCTCAGGGGTTCCAGGGTGCCATTCCGAAGGGCCGCCACTCCGAACGTTTACGGTAGGCTACTTTAATTTGTCGGAATGCCAACCCTTAATTATTTATGGGAAAAGGGTGCCATTACGAACCAGAAAAAAAGGTGCTATTCCGAACGTGAAAAAAAGTTGAATGGTTTAAAGCACAGGGTACAATCTTCGTCAAATGTGTTGGTAGCGCAGTGATTAGAGCATCTGTTTTTGATGCGGTCGATCAGGGTGCGACTCCCGGGGAAGACACATATTAACAACGATTTTATTGGCCTCTCCTTCTTCTTTGGAGGAGGGTCTGGCGAGCGAGACTAGCCTCTACCTAATCTTTTTACTAAACTTAACCAACTCCTTTCTACATTGCCTAAACCTAACCAAAGCACAGAGCAAGGACATTTATTTTAAGCAGGAGCGCCGCGGCTGCATCAGACTCGCACCTGGGTGAAACTTTGGAGGCGGAGGGGGAGGGGGACGCTGTCCCTGCGGCACGTCGTGTCAAGCCAGGCAGGACGTCAAACCACGAGAGAATCCGGTCAATTTTCAAAATAAAACACATTCGGAATGGCGGCCCCTCGGGAAGTTCGTAATGATGGACCTTCGGGAATTTTCGGACTGGCGGACCGTCGGAATGGCGGTCCTTCGGAATGGCGGTCGCCCCCCGAGCTCAGGTCCCCGGTTGCAGCCTCTGTGACGAGCCGCTCCTCCGCTCGTGTGTGCCGCGACATTCCTCCGAAAAATGTCGGCGCACATCTACTTACAGACGATGTGGATAAACTGACAACAGATTGGGAGTCTAAACCGCCACTTTCTCGCATGAAAACATATCAAAATTGTAAGAAAGTGACGTTATTTCCCTACTCGCTGCTCAGGTAGTAATGGCTGACATCCGCTCACCGCTGATGGTGGTAGCGTAGCAAGCGGTGAAAGCCAAGGCGCCGAGGACACGCAAGCAGTGTCATTTGACGTCACATTTGCAGAGCAGGATGATCAGCGCGGGAAATTCGGATCCTGAATTGCAGCGCATTTTGCAGCACAAGGTTTCAAGGAAACGGAGAGATACGCGAGAAGACTCATTCTTTTTGGTTTGGAACGCTTCATGTCCCATTATTATTAGAAAACTTAAAACGTATGTGCATTTTTTCATAAATCTTGCCTCATCATCCTTTAAATACTGTATTCACCATTGTCTATGTTAGGTAGAGGTTTACAAAAAGTAGTCCTAACGTTCCTCAAAGACAACATGCAGCTCTTTAGACCTTCATATGTACAGTATGTGTATCTTCAATGGTGTTTTCCTACCTGGCATCTTGAAGGCAAGTTGTTTTCTGTGAAAGAGAGATAGTAGCTGTCAGTTACCAGTGCAACTACAACAATAACCTTTCCCTGTGGAAATGAGAATAAACTTGGTGGTAATAGCCTACTATATAGAATCCAGAGCAAAATTCTATTAACTTTTTGATAAAGTTGTGTTAAAAAGACCAACGTTTCGACTATGATCGTCCTTGTCAGGGTATGAATGAAAACCATCATGGTCGAAACGCTGGTCTTTTTAACACAACTTAATTAAAAAGTTTTCCTGCATCTAAGGCTACGAATGTGCCTCATCCTTTCTCCTCTACACAACTTTATGAACAAATAATATTTCAATATTTTCTATACTGCAATAAATTCTTTGATGTGACATGTGAAAGAATGATACAGTGTAAAATACCATCACAATAAAGCATTTATATCTGGGTTTAAAAACCTATGTTGATGACTTACCTTCTTTCAGGTTGTGTTTATGTTTTTTCTTCTTCTCTCCTTGGCTGCTTCACCTTCTTCTTTTCTGCAGCTTCTCACGGTGCCAGACGTTGTTTGCCGTGTGCACTTCGCTTCACACGTCCCACCCTAACTACATTAACGGTATAGGTTTCATTTTGAGTCACTGAAGCAAGATTTCAAGAGACCCTGAGGAGTTTGCTGTTGGTTCGAAAAGAGTTTCATATTAATGTACAGTATGTTAAGCTCAAGCCCATCTACCAGCTTCAGAAAAGAGCAGTAAGAATGATAAACTGTGCTCATCAGATATTCTTCACAGCCTTTATTCTCTCAGTTTGGTATCCTCAGTGTTCATCTAGTGAATCATCTTCAGATTGGTGTATTTGTTTACAGTTCCCTAAAAAAATCCTCCCATCATCTTTTCATTATATATTTGCATATGTAACCAGGGTTGAAATGTACCTTTATTTTCATTTTGAAATCTCACCAAAATCCTGATTTTATATTGAAGGAAGTCAGTTTTATTTATTTTTATTTATTTTCAGTCTTGTAATGCAGTTTGGTCGAGAGACATTAAATCGGTACTGTTTCTTTAAGAGTTTGCCGCCATTCCGACCCAGACACCTGGCTGCTCTCAGTTTGAGCTGTGCCCACTGAGAGCAGGTATGTTATGTTTTCTTTCATCATGCTAACACTTTATTTCGGTGCTAAAGATGCTACAAACATGATTAAAATACTTGTATGGATGTTAAATGAAGACAGTGTTAAGTCTGTAGTGTGTTTCGCTAGGAGAACTTTATTTTCGTAGGTTTTGTGCGGCACACGTTTTGTTTTCATAGCTGCTTTCACATTACGTTCACATGCTGTGTGTATATGTGTGTGTGTATGTGTGCTTGCTAACAGGGGCCTGCTGTGTCTCATGTGAAACGCCATGTCACAGTCCTGTTTCATTTTGCTCATCATGCAGGTATGAGAACATTGTTGGTTATTTGCATTGTTGTATTTACTGTTTCTATTTTATATCTAACTGGTTGGTTTTTGATTGAATTTAAACTCATGCAGGTGCAATTTAATATATTTAATATTATTGAATGCATTTTATTTTGTAAATGTTATTTTGAATATAATAGCAGTCTGAGCTGTGCCCACTGAGAGCAGGGGCCTGCTGTGTCTCATGTGAAACGCCATGTCACAGTCCTGTTTCATTTTGCTCATCATGCAGATCTGACCATATGTAACGGAGGTCCGCGGGTGTGCCACAGTCACGAGGGACCAGTGAGGTGAAGTGACGGGTTGTGGCGGTAGCAGTACCGGAAGTAAACTCACTCACCCTTAAAAGACGTGCTAACCAACCTGCCAAGTGATTGTCAACCTCTTGGCGAAGCGGCTAGCATCGTCGCCTCCGGTGCGGAAGGTTGTGGGTTCGATCCTCGCTCAGGGCAAGTCTGAACCGAACAACATCGATCACACATAGTCCTGTTGAATAAAAAGCCAGTGGATGTCAAGACCTGAGTCCCTCGTCTATCACACTCTACACCAAGAACACAACGCAGAATACAGAATACAGAGAAGTTTTACGGATGTGCAGCATAGACATTAACAGAGAAGACACACCCGTTACACATACAACTATCAAATTCACACTTATTCCACACGTAACTCGTGTCACCTTAGAACTCAATACTGTTGTACTTCCCAATCACAGTTCTGTGTACTTTATCGTGGGCCTAGAATATGGAATTTATTACCTGCACATTTTTTCGACTTATCCTTACAACAATTTAGGTGATCAACAACATCCTGGAACCCCCCCCCCCACCCCTTCTACGAGCACCTGTGGTTGAGGGGAAGCACCTTCAGCCACAGACGGACTCTCCCCTGGTGCAGGGAAATCCCGATCCTCGGGAGGACCCCAAAAGCTGCCAAATGTACTCCACAGCAACAACAACAATGAACTTTTACATTGCAATGGCATGGGACCGTAGCAGGAAACCCCCTTGTGGGGCCCCCCTCAGACACAGCCATCAGACTGTTCAATAGTGCTTAAACGTGAGCACACACACACACAGAGTGATCCAAGCACTTGATTAACTCATATGCATTTATTTTTTATGAACTTATTTAATCCTCCTGTTATGTTCCGGGTCAGATTAACCCGTTTTAAAGTTTGAAGATCTAGGAAAAATAGTTAAAATTATTTTTTCAGTAAGAAACTTCTGCTTGCCTTAATTAGTGTAATAAACATATAATATGAAAATGGTTCATCTCACATATTTGCAACCCCCCCTGCAGAGAACATAATAAAGATAGTGCCAGGGCCACTAGGATGGCAGTGACTCGTGTGAATGACATCAAGTCAGCTTTTGAAAGACCAATATATAAAACACAAAAGTTTTACACAACATTGAAATGTGGCATTTAAATTTTGTTTTACATTGGCGGTGTTTAGCTCAGTTGGTAGAGCACCCGCCCATGTGCAGAGGCTATAGTCCTCGCTGCAGGCGACCCCGGTTCGAGTCCCGCGTCGGGCGGCCCTATACTGCGTGTCATTCCTCCCATCTCTGCCTCCCATTTCCTGTCTCATCTCCACTGTCCTATCAATAAAAGCATTAAAAAAAAAAGTTTTACATACATGTACTCTGTTTGTGAACCAGAAATGAACAAAATCGTGTGTGTGTCTGTCTGTCTGTACATCTACACAGCACACGAGTGACATGACCTGCGCGAAATGTGCAAAAATCGTGAGAGGTTACTATTTTGTGTGCCTGTCTCGTATCTGCTGCTGGTGTGACAAAGGGAATTTCCCCCTTGGGGGATTAATAAAGTTTTATGCTATTCTATTCACTAAAGGCGTTAGGCGACACAGTTCAGTATGACGTCCTTTTGAACAAACTGAAAGCCCTTGGTTTTTCCAATTCATCTCTCCAGTGGGTGAGAACAGGTGGTGAAATTAACATGTGGAGTTCCCCAGGGGAGTATTTTGTGTCCGCTGTTCTTTTAGCTATATGTGAATGATATGCCATCAGCCATAGATGGTCATTTGTTTCTGTTTGCTGATGATTCAGCCATATTAGTCTCTCACAAAGAGAAATCAGAGGTGGAAAGGCTGCTTAGTACAGGACTTTCCAAACTCAGTACATGGCTGGTAGATAATAAGCTGTCTCTTCATCTTGGAAAAACAGAATCAATTCTTTTGGGGTCCAGAGAAAAACTAAGAAAGACACAACATTTTACACTAGGTAATTTTATAATCACAGCCAGAGAAGTAGTCACCTACCTTGGCTGTATTTTAGATAAAATTATCAGGGGAGTTCATGGCTAGAAGAGTTATTGCAAAGGTGAGCCAAAGGACTAAGTTCCTGGCAAGAACTTCTAGCCTATTGGAGCTACACCTTAAAAACCTTAGCCGATGCTATTGTAGAATGTCACTTTGACTACGGCTGTACATCTTGGTACACTGGGACCTTTAAAGGTCTCAAAGTAAAACTACAGAGATGTCAAAACAAACTGATTAGAGTAGTACACAAACTCCATCCCAGAACACACCTCCAGTCTGACCACTTCTCCTGCCTCAGCTCAAACTGTGTTTAATTTATAAAATAAAAAATAACCTGGTGCCAAAGTATTTAGTAGATTATTTCACCAAAGTCAGCGACACACAATTACTCCTCCAGGGGGAGCTCCACTGACTAGAGGCTCTGTCGATTCAAGAGCTGTATGAGAAAATATTCTTTTCTTTACTCGGCAGCTGTTTTGTGGAATGGCCTTCCTCTAAACCTGAAAACTGTTAACTCCTCTTACCAACAGATAAATCAAATCTAAAGAACCATGAAGCATCAGATTATTGTTCGATTGTTTGTTTGTGTGTCTATTTTATGTTTTATTGTCTCTGTTTGGGACCCTGTCTCTTGTTAGGGCACCGGGCAATCGCCAAGGGCACTCCTGTTATTCTGTGGATTTTTTCCTAGTACTTTTTCCTCCTCTGGACGATTTTCGGTTCGCTACTAGACATATTACATACTAGACATATTACATATCAAAACGTGCATCTTGATCGGGATCACATTGTCCTGGATTGTATATGTTATATCCTTTTCTAACTTTTGATATGTGAAGAATAAACAAACAAACAATGTATATTTTTTACCAAGAACAGTCCTAGTGTCGAGCTGGATGTCTTTGTTTCAGGGGAGAGATACAGGTCGTATCTGAAGACAAGTATCTTGTTTTGGTTGATTCTAAACTTTCTTTTAAGGCTCAGGTGAAAAAGGTCTGTAACCGGGTCAAATTCAATCTCTCAAACTTATGGTTTATTCAAGATGTCCACAGAGGCGGCTAAGATGTATAATTTTGAACTTTCAGTATAATTTTGAATTTTGAACTGTCATTCACTCCTCTCTCTGTGTTTCCGCAGATCCACTGGAGCTCCATCTCTCTGCACCAGTTGCTTTGGTCCGTCCGAATTTCACAGTGCAAAAACTCATCGTAGTCCCTTTAAAAAAGAAAAATGCTTTTTGCGAAACAAAACAATTCCTTTTAAGCACTTGTAGTAAAAAATTAAAAATGTTAAAGAAGAATAAAGAGTAAATTAAAGAGCAAATACAGGATAACATTGTTCATACCGACACTTTAGAGGGAAAACTATGACTGGACATGTAAAATACACTTCCTGCTGCCTCAACAGAGGAAAAAACATCATGAAGGAGGGAAACTCCCAGCCTGGTCCATTCTGTCTGACCTGCTGCCCTCGGGGAGATGCAGCACAGCCAAACAAACAGACTCAAAAACAGTTTCTTCCCAAAAACCATCACCACTCTGAACTGACACGTGCACTGATATTTTTATTTAACCTTTATTTTACCAGGCAGATTGCTTGAGATAAAAAAAATCTCTTTTCCAAACAAGTCCTGGCCAAGAAAGCAGCAAACAAGATATAGACACAAAGAAGAAGAGACAGACATGAGAGAGAAAGTAAACTACAGCACCAACATCAATTTATGATCAAAAGTAACTCAGTTTGTGTTTCTCCATCAGTTGTTGTTGTCAGTAGTCGAGTTGTAAAAAAAAAATTCAGGGGGGATGGTCAATATTTTTCACCTTAAAAAAAAGGCGGCCGGGGGGGAATGAATGTAAATTCATTATCAAAAGAAAACACAGAAAATAAGACTTCTTAATCCTCTCAAATCATATCAAGCCAAGTTTATTTCATCATAACAATTATGTAATCATAAAAAAAATGTTGTTATAATCAGTTTCTACATTAAAAATTACTAATTACATTAAAAGATGACTGACAGCCTTCAGATTTTCAGTCATTGTATAGAAAAAAACAGTCAATTACTGGGAATCCCCAGTTAACATAGTCCTTGGTCTAAACCATCAAACCTGCTCCTTCTCCTCCTGTTCCTTCTCTTGATCCTCCTTCCTCTATGTGAAGAAAAAAACATTATAGGGTTTGATAAAATGAGCAGACATGTCATGCTAATAGGCTACGTTTTACAAATGATTAAAAGCACACAAACTTGCTCTTGGATAAGAGACAGCATACAGTATATAGATTATCACATTTATCATATTCACTGCCTGTAATATTAAGTTGTAACTTAACTTAATATTACAGACAGTGAATATGATAAGGCCACAGAACAGGTCCCAGGAGGGGGAAAAAACTTGTTGGAGATACTCTTTAATGTCACCTGCCTTGAACATCAGAATTTTAGCTAACATCTTCACTTGTTAATTTTTCATCAAGTCTTAATGTTTTTCTCAGATGATTTTATTTCTCTGTATGTGTCGTTTTTAATGAAGCAGGATTATTTCACTGCCTGATGAGTTTGATTAATGTTAACGTGAGTTAACTCAGCTAGCTTGGAGGCTACACGGCTAGTTTGGAAAACTAGCTGTGTTGTTATTGTGCATGCAACCTGTGGCGAGTCTGGCGACTTTTGTAGATGAATAAAAAGTAATGAGATTCCTGAGTCTTGATTTATAGCTCACCTGTAATTTTCTTCTTTTTAAAAAAGTCTCTGACATGGCGTTGTCCAGCCGCTCGTTTCATGCTGACATTGCAGTGCAATTACTCCTCAAGATGTCGCTCTTGCTGCATCTTATGCCGCTCCCTCTGGCATCAGGCGTCACGTCAACCAATTGGAAATAACAATCATGTTGCGTCATTGCATGTTTGTGTGCGCAGTTGTGCCCTCAGATTTTATTATTTATTTTACTCAACCAAAATAATATCATATAATAATAAGTTATATGTCCAACATTTACTGTAAAAATGGGAGTGATGGAGAGGGGGGGTGGCAGTTTTACAGGGGGGATGATTTTGATCGTTTTTATTTCAGGGGGGATGCCATCCCCCCTCATACCCCCTCAACTCGACTACTGTTTTTATGACTGACTACATGTTTCTGTTGGAAGACAACCTGTGTCAGCGTTGTGGTATAGATTTGGTGAGTTGTGTTAGTGTGTTATTGTGTCTGTGTTTAGTTTGAGCATGAAATGAGCAGGGGTCCGTTTCAGGAAGCAGGCTCAACAAACTCTGAGCCAAATCCTGAGCTCAGGATGGTCTGAGCCTGAGCTGGAAAACTCAGAATTTTCGGTTTCAGAACAGCTGATCAGAATTAGTTCAATCAATGCAGAATATGTTGAGCCTGAGGGAGGCGCGTTCACCGTGAGCACAAGAAGCCATCATCAATGGAGCACAGATGATACGATTCACAACGACAGAAAGAAAGAAACAGAGCCGTGAATCTCACTCCAACTCAACAGGAGAGTTTAATGTCGGTGTATGTGGAGGATGAGCACATTAAAAAACATCAAATTCAGCCGAAACCGCGTGAGCTGACGTGGAAAAAAGGACCGCAGTGTGTTCACTGAAGAACTCTGACAATGGGACAAATACATGTTGACGTCGAAACTTTGGTGTTGTTGAGTAGCGTAGTCGGTAGAGCGTGTGCCTGTCACGCAGGCAGCGTGGGTTCGATTCTGAGCCGAATTCTTGGGTTTAAATGGGAAATGCATTTTCTCATGATTATATTGCTATAAATGAGTAGTCTTTGTGGTTGTGTGTAATCTGTGGCCTCTTAAAAATTCCCTTTTTAATTTAATATCTCTATTGATCTGTTCAGCTGTATCCACTTAACATTAAACTGTAGCCTAATACATTTGCTCCATTCTTGTATTCCTTGGCGATCGGTTCGTGTAATTGCTGAATAGTTGCTATACTGAGCTGAGGTGCCGGCAGAGGTTTACTGTATATTCAACAATTTCTACTCGCACTGTCCCACATGAAAACCTGCACGGTCTTGTCTCTGCTGTAGCGACGAGCCGCTGTCTCGCTGCTGCGTGCACTGATGTAAAATAAATAAAAAAAATAAAATAAAAAAAACTTTTACAAAAGCTGGCGTCGGTGAAAAATCTAATGACAAAAAATTAAAATAAAATCTGCTGCGATTATAATGAATTAGCCACAGCCTCCACGATGTGTGATGAAACAGGTCTAGAGGTAATAAATCCTCCGACAAGCTCTACTGTAGCCTAATGATCCACTCTTTGCCTTTCAATAAGTTTCACTTCCACGTCCACGACTTCATTCACTAAATGACATGATGTCTCTGCTTCCTGCTCCACGCGCAGCAGCATCAACCTCAGGCTAAGATGGATCAAACCTGCCACGGAGCAGGTTTGCTTCACAGCACATGTTGCCGTAGCGACAGACTCAGCATTACGCTGATCCTGCTCTCTGAAACGGAAAATTCTGAGTTTCCCTCATCTCAGGCTCAACATACTCAGAATTTCCATTAATCTCGCTTCTTGAAACGGACCCCAGGTGAAGGAGAGTCTCTGTCCTCTGACGCCCCCTGCTGGTCACACACTGATAACATCAAAGTTAGGTCTATACACCATTACAAAATAAACATATTGTGGAAAAGTCGAGTTCTATGGAAAAAATAACTCAACAGAGACTAATTCTGGATTTTGTAGGAGACCACAACATGTTTCATTAATGTAACAGCTACAAATACAATCAGAAAACATGCAGTTCTCTACTGTGATGTACTCATACAGTATTAGAAATCACTTACTACTGTAATGTTTCCAGTTGCAGCTCTAGATCTAAATCCAGCTGAAGCTCTAAAACAACTTGAGTTCAAAGCCTGAGCCCAGAACTGAAAGGCCAATTGTTCTGCCCAGTTTTACACCTGTACCAAGAACCTGAGCCTCCACAGAGTCCAGACTGAGTTTAGCTCCGACGTCTGCTGCCAAACCAGCTCTAGCCTTCAGAGAACCTACAGAGACTGAAGCACTGGCCAGTTCTGCTCTGGCGAAGGCACCGATGGAGGTCAGAGACACTTCAGCTCCTGCCTCAGCGTTGAGTCCTTTGACTTCAGCGTCAAAGATGCTCCATTCAACTCGACTGTGGCCAAGTCCTACATGAGCAAAGACTCCGGCCTTATCAGCGCCGTCGTACGCCGCAGCACCAGCAAAGACCTTCCTCTCTAACACTTTCAGAGGACGGCCACTGTTCTTCATGGCTTCAGCCTCATCTGCAGAAAATAAACAAACAAGTTAGGTACATTTTCTGTTTCAAGAATACAATACAAGATAGACATTAGGCGTGTGTATATTGGCAAGAATCTGGTGATACGATACGTATCACAATACAGGAGCAGCGATACGATATATTGCGATATATTGCAATATATTGTGATACTGTAGGAACAACGATATATTGAGTTTCTTTGAAAGAATTTATTTGTAAGAAAACTGTAGCACATAGCACACACATGCTGTTACATGCTTTATCCTCTGTAAGGTGCTTTGTGTTACTGCAATGTATGAAAAGTGCCATATTGATTTGATTTGATTTTTTGATAACATCAGCTTGCTGAAGAAATACAAGCATTTGCAGGGTTTTAAGTTTTTTTGCAGGAAAATAAGTTAACAGATTTCTTGACTCTGTTAAAAGGTTATCTCTTAACTAATAACCAGGTTCAAATTTCTTGAAGAAATAACATGAAGAAAATTGAATATCGATTACGGTATCGTCAAATAAAATATCGCGATATTTAAGTGTATTGATTTTTTCTTACACCCCTACATAACATACGAGCAGCATGGAGGTATTTGATTGTTTTTTGGTGTTTGCAACCGTTATACGGACACAAACTGCTACACCGAGACCCTGTAACTCAGAGAAGAGTCGACATGAGGATGAAATTTCAATTTTGGGAGAACTATCCCTTTAACATGGGGTTAAATTGGAGTGGTCTTCACTTGGAGAACCCACAACTCCCTCCTTGGTTCGAACCCTTGGTCTCCTGCACGGCCAGCGACGATGCTAATCATTAACAACCGCTTGGGAAGTTGGTGAGCACGTCCTTTATGGGTGAGTGAGTGCACGTCCATTACACGCGCTAACCACTTGGCCAAAGGGACGTCCCCTTGGCGAAGTAGCCAGGGTGCATGACCCTCAACTGTCACATGTAGCTTTCAAAGCTTCTTCAGCTGCTGAATCAAAGGTAATGAAGCCGTACCTCCCAGACTGATGGATCTGTATCCTCCCAGACCGGCTCCAGCCCTGAAAGGACCAGCAGAGACTGAGGCACCGGACACTTCTACCTCAGTGTAGACACTGGCCCACGCTTCTGCCACGGTGCAGGCACTGATCACTTCTTCTCTGGCAATGGCACGGGCTCTGGCTCCGGCTCTGGCTCTGGCTCTGGCTCTGGGTCTGGGTCGGTTAACCCCTCTGAGATAGTCAGACTTGTCTCTGTCAGTGTCTTCGTTGTCTACATCAGTAACGTTGGGTCCTCTGGCTTCAGCGTCAAAGCTCAGTTCAGTTTCAGTCAGGCCTGCTCCTGCAAACGCGTACGGTCCTTTCATGCCATCGTCTGTAAATGTCCCGGTGCCGGCATAGCGGCCTACAGCAACGTGTTTGATATAGCGGCCTGTATCAAACACGTTGCCTGTCGAATCTGCAGAAGATAAGCAAATGAGGAAGTCAGATTCCTGTTTTGTGAACTTCTCATTTAAAGGATAATTACTGGTTTTTATATTATTCTGGACCTTATTTCCAGCATAAAATCTGATAATTTCCTCCCCCAGATAACTTTTTCCATTACAAGTCCTTGTGATGAAATGAGCTCCATCCAGAGCCGCGTATATCTGTATAATGGAGTCTACAGGGAGCAGAATGCAGCCTCTAAATAACACATTATCTGCAGAGAAACTCCTTCATTTCACCAAGATTTAGTTCTGATACATCCAGGGTCTGTTCCCCTCTGAGTCAGGTTGACCTGGATGATGTCATCCGGGGTCTGTAGGTTGACCTACTACAGACCCCGGAATTCCCTCTAGCGAGTGCTTGTTGCATTACCGCTAATTCTTGAGTTTGTTTCAGGTGTTTCTGACTTGTCAGATAACAAAACAAGCAGCTGCATGAGGATAAATAAGTTCTTGTAAACAAGTGTCCACCAGGACCAGGCTCAACCTGGACTCACTAAAGCTCCGGATAGTTGAGATAAAAATGGACCCGAATGCTGAAGCAGAATGATTATTATCAGAATGAGCCTGGTTATCTGAGATATAGAATATAGATATAGATATAGAAAGGGTTTTGCTGATAAAAAGCCAAATAAATCGCATTCTGGGGCTTTAATAACAACATGCAGCTCTTCACTCAGGACATTTCAGACCTTCATATTGTAGAGGTGTTTTCCTACCTGACATCTTGTTTTCTGTGAAAGAGAGATAGTAGCTGTCAGCTGTGGAAATGACAAAAAACTTTGACTTTGAGCAAAATTACCGGTAATATAACATTATGAACAAATAATATTTCAATATTTTCTACTGCAATAGATTCTTCAATGTGACAAAAAGAAGGATACAGTGTAAAATACCATCACAAGAAAGCATCTGGGTTTAAAACCTACATGTTGATGACTCACCTTCTTTCAGGTTGTGCTGCTCAGCCTCGCGGTGTCAGACCCACCAGCCTCTACATTAACATTATAGGTTTCACTTTCACTGACCAAGAAACAGGATTTCAAGAGACAACGAGGAATTTGTTTTTGGTTCTCAAAGAGTCTCATATTAATGTGGATGAACCTACGTCACCCACACTTGTTAAAGGCTCCATTTAGATAAATATATCGTTTTGTCTTTATACTTATTTTTTATATTATTTAGTGGTCGACGCCCCAGATCGCCGTTCATACGACGGTATCTGATCGTCTTCAAACCTCCGACTTTCATTCTCAATGAATGAAAACATTCTTGGCAAATAAACCTGTGATTGTTAATATTCTCATTTGTCCAGGTCATAGTCGTAGTCTGACAAATAACCAAGTCCAGTTGCATTCGATTTAAAATTTAATTTAAATTTAGATTTAAAATCTGAATCTACGACCCATGAATATATTGGTATACGTATCAATAAATGTCCACAAAGAACCAGGAGCAGGAAACCAGTCTCATCTCCTTCTGTTTATTCACACGTTGAACAGTTGAAGTGTTTTTTACACAACGTTATGATTTGAATGAATGAATGAAATGTGTTTATTTCGGCCAGATCATTCAGAATTAAACGTCCAACAGAAGAGACATTATTTCACATAGAAAAAAAAAAAACTGAACCGAAAAGGCATGAAAGGCTGAAGCTGTTGCTTATTGAAGCCGACCCTTCACAGTGAACCTGACCTTTGACCTTTGACCTCTGAGCGTGAATGTTTGGTAAAAAGAAGCAGACGTGCAGCAGCTGGAGTGTCAACAAAAAAAACAACGAGCTGTTGTGTTTTTATTAAATTATGCAACGTAACAACTACAGTGGAAATCTGAACAGACGGAGAGACTGGAGAGACAGGGAGTCGACACACGGAGGAGGAGCAGGAGGAGAGATCGAGTGTTGACCTGGAGAGAGGGAGAGGAGGAGAAAAGAGGAGGAGGAGGAGGAGAAAAGAGGAGGAGGAGGAGAGAGGAGAAGAAGAGGAGAAAAGAGGATGAGGAGGAGGAGAAAAGAGGAGGAGAGAGGAGAAGAAGAGGAGGAGAAAAGAGGATGAGGAGGAGGAGAAAAGAGGAGGAGAGAGGAGAAGAAGAGGAGGAGAAAAGAGGATGAGGAGGAGGAGAAAAGAGGAGGAGGAGGAGAGAGGAGAAGAAGAGGAGGAGAAAAGAGGATGAGGAGGAGGAGAAAAGAGGAGGAGGAGGAGGAGAGAGGAGAAGAAGAGGAGGAGAAAAGAGGATGAGGAGGAGGAGAAAAGAGGAGGAGGAGAGAGGAGAAGAAGAGGAGGAGAAAAGAGGAGGAGGAGGAGGAGGAGAGAGGAGAAGAAGAGGAGGAGAAAAGAGGATGAGGAGGAGGAGAAAAGAGGAGGAGGAGGAGAGAGGAGAAGAAGAGGAGAAAAAAGGAGGAGGAGGAGGAGAAGAGGAGGAGGAGGAGGAGGAGAGAGGAAGAAGAAGAGGAGGAGAAAAGAGGATGAGGAGGAGGAGATAAGAGGAGGAGAAAAGAGGAGGAGGAGGAGGAGAAAAGAGGAGGAGGAGGAGAGAGGAGAAGAAGAGGAGGAGAAAAGAGGAGGAGGAGAAAAGAGGAGGAGGAGGAGAAGAAGAGGAGGAGGAGAAAAGAGGAGGAGGAGGAGGAGGAGAGAGGAGAAGAAGAGGAGGAGAAAAGAGGAGGAGGAGGAGGAGAGAGGAGAAGAAGAGGAGGAGAAAAGAGGATGAGGAGGAGGAGAAAAGAGGAGGAGGAGGAGAAGAAAAGAGGAGGAGGAGGAGGAGGAGGAGAGGAGGAAGAGGAGGAGAAAGAGAAGAAGAAGGAGGAGGAAGAGTGTCTGAGGAGGAGGAGTCGATCTTCAGGATGCTGCGGAGAAGTCTCCGTGGGAGAAAAGAGGATCAGAGCGCTGATGGAGACGAGCAGCGGCTGAACCACCAGCTCATCCAGGATGTTGGAGATCCCTCCCTGAGACACACACACACAGTCAGACACAAGGCATGCTGGGTAATAATCATTTCTGACAGCTTTCACTACGTTTCCTCCCTCAGCTCCATCAGTCGTTACTACAAAATAAAAGTTGTTCAATTAAAAGAATCTTGAATATTATCTTCATTTTTCTCTGTTTCTGTACTTTTTATTCTTTTTTCTTGTTTTTAATTCTGTGTAATGTTTCTATTTTTCACCATTTGGGGTTTTATTCATTAAAAAAACAAATGTATTCTATGTTTTTCCTCCGTTTCTACTTTTTCCAGTTGAATGTTTAGTTTTCCTGTGAAGCTCCGTACAAAGACTCCAGACTGTGATGTCATAGTTTGACCTTTGACCTGGACCCACCTTGCGGACGTTGAGAGGAGGAGAACCTTGTGAGGAGGAGGTGCCTGTTGCGCAGCTCCGTCACCGTGGAGATGGGGTTCAGATGAGGAGGAGGGAAAAGCGATGAGGGGAGGAGACCAGGAGGAGGAGGGAGCGAGGAGACGCAGAGTACGCCTCCATTCCCGCCAGGGTCCGGGAATACTCGGCCAGACGGACCGCCAGCTCGATCTCCGGAGAAGCCGAGGAGGAGAAAAGGGCTCTGAGGAAGGAGAAAAGAGGAGGATGAGGAAAGAAGAGGAGGAGAAGGAGGAGGAGGAGGAGAGAGGAGAAGAGAGGAGGAGAAAGGAGGAGGAGGAGGAGGAGGAGGAGGAGGAGGAAGAGGAGGAGGAGGAGGATGAGGAGGAGGAGAGAGGAGAAGAAGAGGAGGAGAAAAGAGGATGAGGAGGAGGAGAAAGGAGGAGGAGGAGGAGAGAGGAGAAGAAGAGGAGGAGACAAGAGGATGATGAGGAGGAGGAGGAGGAGAGAGGAGAAGAAGAGGAGTAGGAGGATGAGGAGGAGGAGAAAAGAGGAGGAGGAGGAGAGAGGAGAAGAAGAGGAGGAGAAAAGAGGATGAGGAGGAGGAGAAAAGAGGAGGAGGAGGAGAGAGGAGAAGAAGAGGAGGAGAAAAGAGGATGAGGAGGAGGAGAAAAGAGGAGGAGGAGGAGGAGAGAGGAGAAGAAGAGGAGGAGAAAAGAGGATGAGGAGGAGGAGAAAAGAGGAGGAGGAGGAGGAGAAAAGAGGAGGAGGAGGAGAGAGGAGAAGAAGAGGAGGAGAAAAGAGGATGAGGAGGAGGAGAAAAGAGGAGGAGGAGGAGAGAGGAGAAGAAGAGGAGGAGAAAAGAGGATGAGGAGGAGGAGAAAAGAGGATGAGGAGGAGGAGAAAAGAGGAGGAGGAGGAGAGAGGAGAAGAAGAGGAGGAGAAAAGAGGATGAGGAGGAGGAGAAAAGAGGAGGAGGAGGAGGAGAGAGGAGAAGAAGAGGAGGAGAAAAGAGGATGAGGAGGAGGAGAAAAGAGGAGGAGAGAGGAGAAGAAGAGGAGGAGAAAAGAGGATGAGGAGGAGGAGAAAAGAGGAGGAGGAGGAGAGAGGAGAAGAAGAGGAGGAGAAAAGAGGATGAGGAGGAGGAGGAGAGAGGAGAAGAAGAGGAGGAGAAAAGAGGAGGAGGAGGAGGAGGAGAGAGGAGAAGAAGAGGAGGAGAAAAGAGGATGAGGAGGAGGAGAAAAGAGGAGGAGAAAAGAGGAGGAGGAGGAGGAGAAAAGAGGAGGAGGAGGAGAGAGGAGAAAAAGAGGATGAGGAGGAGGAGAAAAGAGGAGGAGGAGGAGGAGGAGGAGAGGAGGAAGAGGAGGAGAAAGGAGGATGAGGAGGAGGAGAAAAGAGGATGAGGAGGGAAGAAAGGAGGAGGAGGAGGATGGTGGAGGAGGAGGAGGAGGAGAGAGGAGAAGAAGAGGAGGAGAAAAGAGGATGAGGAGGAGGAGAAAAGAGGAGGAGGAGGAGAAGAAGAGGAGGAGAAAAGAGGATGAGGAGGAGGAGAAAAGAGGAGGAGGAGGAGAGAGGAGAAGAAGAGGAGGAGAAAAGAGGATGAGGAGGAGGAGAAAAGAGGAGGAGGAGGAGAGAGGAGAAGAAGAGGAGGAGAAAAGAGGATGAGGAGGAGGAGAAAAGAGGAGGAGGAGGAGGAGGAGAGAGGAGAAGAAGAGGAGGAGAAAAGAGGATGAGGAGGAGGAGAAAAGAGGAGGAGGAGGAGGAGAAAAGAGGAGGAGGAGGAGAGAGGAGAAGAAGAGGAGGAGAAAAGAGGAGGAGGAGGAAGAGGAGAGGAAGAGGAGGAGGAGAAGAAGAGGAGGAGGAGAAAAGAAGAGAAGGAGGAGGAGGAGAGAAGAGGAGGAGGAAGAGGAGGAGGAGAAAAGAGGAGGAGGAGGAAGAGGAGAGAAGAGGAGGAGGAGAAAAGAGGAGGAGGAGGAAGAGGTGGAGAAGAAGAGGAGGAGGAGGAGAGAAGAGGAGGAGAAAAGAAGAGAAGGAGGAGGAGGAGAGAAGAGGAGGAGGAGAGAGGAAGAAGAGAGGAGGAAAAAGAGGATGAGGAGGAGGAGAGAAAAAGAGGAGGAGAGGAGGAGGAGAGATGAGATGAAGAGGAGGAGAAATGAGGATGAGGAGGAGGAGGAGAGGAGGAGGAGGAGGAGAGGAGGAGGAGCAGGAGGAGGAGGAGGAGGAGAGAGGAGAAGAAGAGGAGGAGAAAAGAGGATGAGGAGGAGGAGAAAAGAGGAGGAGAAAAGAGGAGGAGGAGGAGGAGAAAAGAGGAGGAGGAGGAGAGAGGAGAAAAAGAGGATGAGGAGGAGGAGAAAAGAGGAGGAGGAGGAGGAGGAGAGAGGAGAAGAAGAGGAGGAGAAAAGAGGATGAGGAGGAGGAGAAAAGAGGATGAGGAGGAGAAGAAAAGAGGAGGAGGAGGAGGAAGAGAGTCTCACCACGTCGTCGATCTTCAGGATGCTGCGGACCGTCTCCGTGGCGAGCGTCAGAGCGCTGATGGAGACGAGCAGCGGCTGAACCACCAGCTCATCCAGGATGTTGGAGATCCCTCCCTGAGACACACACACACACACACACACAGAGTCAGACACAAGGCATGCTGGGTAATAATCATAATAATAAAGTACTTTGACTTTCACTACGTTTCCTCCCTCAGCTCCATCAGTCGTTACTACAAAATAAAAGTTGTTCAATTAAAAGAATCTTGATTATTATCCTCATTTCTCTCCGTTTCTGTGCTTTTTATTCTTTTTTCTTGCTTTTAATTCTACGTTTAATGTTTCTATTTTTCACCATTTGGGGTTTTATTCATAAAAAAAAATGTATTCTATGTTTTTCCTCCGTTTCCAGTTGAACGTTTAGTTTTCCCGTGAAGCTCCGTACAGAGACTCCAGACTGTGATGTCATAGTTTGACCTTTGACCTGGACCCACCTTGCGGACGTTGATGCCGGCGACCTTGTCTCCCTGCGCGTGCCTGAAAAAAATCCGTCACCGTGGAGATGGGGTTCAACGTCGGCCAGCGTGGAGGGATGACCTTTTCAATTTACCGGACAAATGTTTGAAATTCCGGCCAAATAGTCCATTATCTGAATCAGGGCTCTGAGCTTAAAATCATAAATGATGCCGGAGGTCAGTGAACAGGTTTATTACAAGGACACTGTGGAGGAGGAGTCGAGGATCGCAGCATTGAGGAGGAGGAGGTTGTTTGTTAGGAGGAAGAGGAGGAAGACGAGGAGGTCATGCATGTGCACTGCTCTGAGGTGTGTGGAGGAGGAGGAGGAGGAAGAGGAGGCTATGCGGAGATGAGGAGGAGAGGAGGAGGAGGACGATGTTGCGCTGGTTGAAACATCTATTCAGGAGGAGGAATTTACTGTTAATGAGGAGGAGGAGTGAGGAGGAGGTAAATTCTAAATAAATATTGCACAAGCCTGAGGAGGAGGAGGAACATGAAGAAGCTGCAGGCCTATTCTCAGACTGAGGAGCATTAAGGAGCAGGAGGAGGAGGAGGAGGAGGAGCTGCTGCAACTTGAGGATAATAAGGAAAACTCTACAAACAAATTACAAAGTAAGAATTTTTTCAATGTGATTCTGTCTACGGACCAGGGGTAGGCAATTATATTTGCAGCAGCAGAATTTTCTCAACAGACACCCCGGACTCATTCAAATAGCCTTTTTGAAATTAAATTAACCTTTTTGCTTAATAATTTGGTTGTTTATATTTTATATTTTTATTTCCCATTATTTTTTATTAATACACATCTTTGTGTTTTGATGATATAAAATTACACATTTTGACATAGAAGCCGATATCATCATTTCAATATCACTGCCGGAGCTTTAGACTGCTGGCTTGTCATCCTGAAATGCCCTGTGATTTTGTTTAAATTTGTTTTTTACAGGACAAATGATCAAATTCGCTGAGATCGGACTCGGAGGGAATATTTTCACGGGCGGACATTTTGACGAGGCAGAGCTCAGTGGGAAAATTAGGGGAGACACAGGCCGAAGGCAGCGGGTCAGTCCAACACCGGGAGAAAACCAGGTCCGTGCAAACCAACGTTCTCAAACGGAAAAACAACATCGTTGCATCAGCTTTTGAGTTTGGATCAGTCATGCTCTTGTACGAATGGGTTTGAGTGGGCCAAGTTATCTTATGTTATGCCTGGTTGAATCAAGTCCAAAATCACACAGCATTTGCAGACAGAAAGGGAAAACCCCAGTCCAGGCTCCCTTAACATTCGCTTCACCATGTTTTCCCTTATCCCAGTGAGGTCTCACAGACACATGTGTTTCCGTGTCCCTTGTTTACAGGTATCTGTAGGCAAAGGTTGCTATGATGTGTGATTGGGCAATTTGACTGTTCGGCGGGCCACATTCGGCCAGCGGGCCGCCTATTGCCGACCCCTGGTCTACAACAATTAAAACAGTGTGTGTGTCTCAGTGTGTGTGTGCGTGTGAGAAGTCTCCGTGGCAACCAGCTGATGAGCAGCAGCTGATGAACTGACGGTGAACTTTCTACTTCCTGTTCCTCTGCTCGTTACGCTGCGACATTATGGAGAGATGAAGGAGCGCCTTTGTCAGAGGAGAGCTGTGATTGGACCGTTTCATCTGTGTGTGTGTCTGTGTGTGTGTGTCTGTGTGCGTGTGTGTGTGTACCTCTTCTTGACCAGGCAGCGGATGACACACAGCGCGTCGTGGATGGAGCGCTCAGCTTCCTCCAGAACCAGTTTGTTGGAGCCGCGGACGACGAGACACACCGTCTTCCCTGGACTGGTGCAGCCTGTGATCTGGAGGGGGGAGATGCTCATTGGTCAGGCTGTTCTCACTCGGTGTGACATCATCAGTGTGTGACATCATCACCACAGGGTCTCACCTTGACCAGCTTGCCGGAGCCGTCCAGGTTGACCTCCTCGGCGAGCTCGGCTGAGCCCAGCATCTCTGGAGTGAAGTGGTCGATGTGGGCGATGGGCCGCGTGCCCAGCGTCTGACAACACAACACAACAACACAACAACACAGACACACACTTTACTACACATTCTGCTGAGTCATGAGTCAGGTGACAGGTGCCGAGTCATGGTTGTGTCTCACCTTGCAGATGAACTCGATGTCTTCTCTCTCGACCTCCTTCACCACCATGATCTTCATCTTGTTCAGGAAGTGGAGCGCCAGGTCGCTGAGAGCGTCTCTGCAGGGAGGAGACGCAGCACGGAGTCAAGGAGGAGGAGGAGGAGACGCAACACGGAGTCAAGGAGGAGGAGGAGACGCAACACGGAGTCAAGGAGGAGGAGGAGGAGGAGGAGGAGACGCAGCACGGAGTCAAGGAGGAGGAGGAGGAGGAGGAGGAGGAGGAGGAGGAGACGCAGCACGGAGTCAAGGAGGAGGAGGAGGAGGAGGAGGAGGAGACGCAACACGGAGTCAAGGAGGAGGAGGAGGAGGAGGAGGAGGAGGAGGAGGAGGAGGAGGAGACGCAACACGGAGTCAAGGAGGAGGAGGAGGAGGAGGAGGAGGAGGAGGAGGAGGAGGAGGAGACGCAACACGGAGTCAAGGAGGAGGAGGAGGAGGAGGAGGAGACGCAACACGGAGTCAAGGAGGAGGAGGAGGAGGAGGAGGAGAAGCAACAGGGAGACGAGGAGGAGGAGGAGGAGACGCAACACGGAGTCAAGGAGGAGGAGGAGGAGGAGGAGGAGGAGGAGGAGGAGACGCAACACGGAGTCAAGGAGGAGGAGGAGGAGGAGGAGGAGGAGGAGGAGGAGACGCAGCACGGAGTCAAGGAGGAGGAGGAGGAGACGCAGCACGGAGTCAAGGAGGAGGAGGAGGAGGAGACGCAGCACGGAGTCAAGGAGGAGGAGGAGGAGGAGGAGGAGGAGACGCAACACGGAGTCAAGGAGGAGGAGGAGGAGGAGGAGACGCAACACGGAGTCAAGGAGGAGGAGGAGGAGGAGGAGGAGACGCAGCACGGAGTCAAGGAGGAGGAGGAGGAGGAGGAGACGCAACACGGAGTCAAGGAGGAGGAGGAGGAGACGCAGCACGGAGTCAAGGAGGAGGAGGAGGAGGAGGAGACGCAACACGGAGTCAAGGAGGAGGAGGAGACGCAGCACGGAGTCAAGGAGGAGGAGGAGGAGGAGGAGGAGACGCAACACGGAGTCAAGGAGGAGGAGGAGGAGGAGGAGGAGGAGGAGACGCAGCACGGAGTCAAGGAGGAGGAGGAGGAGGAGGAGGAGGAGGAGACGCAACACGGAGTCAAGGAGGAGGAGGAGGAGGAGGAGGAGGAGACGCAACACGGAGTCAAGGAGGAGGAGGAGGAGGAGGAGGAGGAGGAGACGCAGCACGGAGTCAAGGAGGAGGAGGAGGAGGAGGAGGAGACGCAACACGGAGTCAAGGAGGAGGAGGAGGAGACGCAACACGGAGTCAAGGAGGAGGAGGAGGAGGAGGAGGAGGAGACGCAACACGGAGTCAAGGAGGAGGAGGAGGAGGAGGAGGAGACGCAACACGGAGTCAAGGAGGAGGAGGAGACGCAGCACGGAGTCAAGGAGGAGGAGGAGGAGGAGGAGGAGGAGACGCAGCACGGAGTCAAGGAGGAGGAGGAGGAGACGCAACACGGAGTCAAGGAGGAGGAGGAGGAGGAGGAGGAGGAGGAGACGCAGCACGGAGTCAAGGAGGAGGAGGAGGAGGAGGAGGAGGAGGAGACGCAGCACGGAGTCAAGGAGGAGGAGGAGGAGACGCAACACGGAGTCAAGGAGGAGGAGGAGGAGACGCAACACGGAGTCAAGGAGGAGGAGGAGGAGGAGGAGGAGGAGGAGACGCAGCACGGAGTCAAGGAGGAGGAGGAGGAGACGCAGCACGGAGTCAAGGAGGAGGAGGAGGAGGAGGAGACGCAGCACGGAGTCAAGGAGGAGGAGGAGGAGGAGGAGACGCAGCACGGAGTCAAGGAGGAGGAGGAGGAGGAGGAGGAGGAGACGCAACACGGAGTCAAGGAGGAGGAGGAGGAGGAGGAGACGCAACACGGAGTCAAGGAGGAGGAGGAGGAGGAGGAGGAGGAGGAGGAGGAGGAGGAGGAGGAGGAGACGCAGCACGGAGTCAAGGAGGAGGAGGAGGAGGAGGAGACGCAAGGAGAAGGGGATGAAAAGGATGGAGGAGAAAGAGAGGGAGGAGGAGCAGGATGAGGAAGATGGAGAGGGAGGATGAAGAGAAGGAGGAGGAAGAGAGGGAGGGGAGGAGGAGGAGGAGACGCGAGGAGAAGGGGATGAAAGGGAGGGCGGAGGAGGAAGATGGAGAGGGAGGATGAAGAGGAGGAGAAGGAAGAGAAGGAGGAGGAAGAGAGGGAAAAAAGGGGATGTGGAGGAAGAGGAAGAAAGAGAAGGAGAAAGACGATCATAAGGAGGAAGGAAGGGAGGGAACAGGAGGAGGGGGAGGAGAAAGAGGAGGAGGAGGAAGAAGAAGGGGATGAAAGGGAGGGAAGAGAAAGAGATGGAGAAGGAATAAACAGAAAGAGAAAGAAGAGGAGCATAAGGAGGGAGGAGGAAGAGAGAGGAGGATGAGGAGCAGGAGCAGCAGGAGGAGCAGCATGAGGAGCAGGAGGAGGAGTCAGGAGCAGGAGGAGGAGCAGGAGTCAGGAGCAGCATGAGGAGACAGGAGGAGGAGCAGGAGGAGGAGACAGGAGGAGGAGGAGCAGGAGTCAGGAGCAGCATGAGGAGACAGGAGGAGGAGCAGGAGGAGGAGTCAGGAGCAGCATGAGGAGACAGGAGGAGCATGAGGAGCAGCAGCAGGAGGAGCAGCATGAGGAGCATGAGGAGGAAGGAGGAGGAGCAGCATGAGGAGCAGGATGAGGAGGAGGAGTCAGGAGCAGCATGAGGAGGAGGAGCAGCATGAGGAGCAGGAGGAGCAGCATGAGGAGCAGGAGGAGGAGGAGGAGCATGAGGAGGAGCAGCATGAGGAGTCAGGATGCTTTTAATTTGAAGGGGCCAGGAAGGACAGTTCTGAGGAGCATGCAGCATGAGGAGCAGGAGGAGCAGCATGAGGAGCATGAGGAGCAGGAGCAGCAGGAGCAGGATGAGGAGCAGGAGGAGCAGCATGAGGAGCATGAGGAGCAGGAGCAGCAGGAGCAGGATGAGGAGCAGGAGGAGCAGCATGAGGAGCATGAGGAGCAGGAGGAGACGAGGAGGAGGAGGAGCATGAGGAGTAGGATGATAAACCTTGTACCTGAGGATGGACTTCTGGATGAGCAGCACGTTGCATCCTGCCTTCTTGATCTGCTTCACCAGGTTGAGGATGTAGGCGCGCTCCTCCCGCAGCACGCGGTCCATCTGGGCGTAGTCCGACACCACGATCTGGTTGTCCATCTACACACACACACACACACACACACACACACACACACACACACACACACACACACACACACACACACACACACACACACACACACACACACACACACACACACACACAGGAGGTCATTAAAGGGATAGTCCAACATTTTGGCCAAACTGGCCCATCACCATAACCCCTATAGTCATAGCAGTAGATTCGTTACCTTTAAATGTTGGTGCAAGCTATTTTTAGAACAGCGGAGCAGAGCCGTGAGCTGCTCAGAGCTAACGCTACGGAGGCTCATTATGGGATGTCTTGGTTTCACCACATCAAACTATCCCTTTTGGTCAAAATCTATGACTCGACTGTGTGTGTGAAAGGCAACAGGGCTTTTAATTTGAAGGGGCCAGAAACAGGAAGTGGTTCTGACTCACGTCGGTTTTGGGCGGCGACAGACAGAACTGGATGAGTCCGATCTTGGCCTTCTCCACGCGGGACACGCCGCTGTTCGCCACGCGCTGCGTCAGGACCAGACCGTCCACCAGCTCACAGTCGTCGATGGTTCCCCTGGAAACAACAACCACAGGGTCAGGATGGAGAGAGGAAGAAGAGAGAATGAGGAGAAAGAGAAGGAGAGGAGGATACCTAGGGGGCAAAGTCACATTTTTTTGGAAAACAGACACGGAGCGTTGTAAAAGGTTGTCCACCAGAAATGATATCTAGGACCTTCAAGGATTAAAACCTGGGTGGACAACCCGGTCAACTAGCTGCAGGAAAGCTACGGGGTCCAAAACCCCCCTTCCTGGGTCATTCTGCTGGTGAAAGTATGTAAATGCAAATACTTAGGTACTACAATGGCATAAATAGTCATACAACTATAAAATTTGGCAGAGAGTATCTTGACACATAGGGGAAGGCAAGAAAAAAAGATTCTGTGGTTTGTTGCAACTTGATTGTAAGATATCACCCTCAACATCCCAAAAAAGACCAAAAAAACAACTGTTCGTCTGACAAATTCTCATGAAAATTATTATTTTTCAGCACTTTATGGAGGACATTTATACCTAACACATATATAGAAAATGTCTTTAATTCATAAGCTTCCATTTGAGTCCAAGCAGCCTTTCTATCTCAAAACCCCCCCTTGCTGTGGCCAACGGTCTTCTCTCTCTATCTGTTCATTTTGGGGAGATCCCGGAATACCATGTATTCTAATGGGGCCAGTTAACATGGAGGTTTTCACTATAGGTGTTGCACTGTTTGGAGACAGCCTGTAGCTTTCCAGTAGCTAGTAGAAAGGCTAGCTTGGACTCAAATGGAACCTTATGAACTAAAGAAATTTTCTATATATGTGTTAGGTATAGATGTTCTCCATAAAGTGCTGAAAAATAATGATTTTCATGAGAATTTGTCAGTTTTTTTGGTCTTTTTTGGGATGTTGAGGGTGATATCTTAAAATCAAGTTGCAACAAACCCCAGAATCTTTTTTTCTTGCCTTCCCCTATGTGTCAAGATACTCTCTGCCAAATTTTAGAGTTGTATGACTCTTTATGCCATTGTAGTACCTAAGTATTTGCAGTTACATACTTTCGCCAGCAAAAGGAGGAGGAGAGAAGAAGAGAAAGAAGAAGAAGAGGAGAGTGTCTACAGAGCCGTTGCCTAGCGACTCACCCCAGCTTCTTGATGACCTTGATGTCCTGCAGGTCGACGCCGGTGGCGGTCGCCGGGTCGATGACCCTCATGACGGCGTCCACGCTCATGGGCGCCAGCAGGCTGGAGTACTGGGAGACGACCTTGGAGCACAGAGACGTGGTGGCGCTGTTCAGCAGCGTCTCACGGTCGCTTAGCAACACCGGACGGCTCATGGACGTCAGCACCTCCACGCCTTTATCCACCGCCTTCTGGAACGACTCCGAGATGATGGTGGGGTGGATCCCTGGGAGCAGGATGATTGATTATTGATTAATGATTAATGATTAATGATCAGCCTCGTTAAGTGGCTCATTAAAGGGTTAGTTCAACATTTTATCAAATCGGCCCATCACCATAATCCCTATAGTCATAGCAGTAGGTTCATTACTAGGGTTGCAAAGGGCGGTTTCCGATATTTCCGATAAATTTCCAGTAAATTTCCGGAAACTTTCCATGGGAAGTTAAGCTGGGGAATTTTGGAAATATTCCAAATTGGAAACTTTCCATGGGAATTATGGGAATTTTTGGGAATTAACTAGAAATTGGGGGTAATTGAAACAAACTGTATCATGTCCAAACATAAATGTAAATATTTTTGTTTTGTCATAAGCAGACATCCATGCCAAATAATACAATTAAAAAACATGACATTATTATTATTATTATTTTTTATTTTATTGCTTATTGTTATCATTTTTTAAAATTATTTTTGTTTAGTCCTTTTTCCCTTTTTTTTTTTTTTCTAGGCATGTATGCACTTGTGTATATATATGTATATGGGTTTATGGGAGTATGTATGTATAAAGGTGTATATATGTCTTTATTTTTTTCACTCATTTTTTAAAAATTATTACTTTTTTTTGTGTCTGCGTTCTGTCTTACGTACTTTACTTTCCCTCTTTTGTTGTTTGTCTTGTGAGTGTTACATGTGGGATAAAATTTTAAAATAAAAAATAAAAAAATGAAGTATGAAAAAAAAAAAAATTAACAAAAAAAACAACAACAAAAAAACATGACATTTCAACAGATAAAGAACTTTATCAAGTTTTAATTCTCGTTTGAACAATCAATTATTTGGGGGCGTGGCCTAACAGCCCTGCAGGAAGCAGTGTGCATGGAATAGCATAGATATTCAAGTTGCTTGCATTAAATCTGGTTGTTTTAGCCAAGATTATGCTACAATATATTTTCTCCAGCTATATTTAAGTTCCCTGTTAAGGGCCAACCTTCAATTTTGTAAATTTCCGATTTATTCCTGTTAATTCCCATGGAAAGTTTCCAACTTTGAAAATTCCCAGAATTTTGCAACCCTATTCGTTACCTTTAATTGTCGGTGCAAGCTATTTTTAGAATGGCGGAGCAGAGCCGTGAGCTGCTCAGAGCTACGCTACGGAGGCTCATGGGATTTCTTGGTTTCAAACTCATCAAACTCATCAAATACACAATCCAACAACTCCACAACGCTCTGGTGGACAAGTTGTGACCTGCACATTCACCACGCTATGAGATAATAACACAATGTTACCACACAGAGTTGTTTTAGAGGGAAATACAGAGACTGTTGATGGAAAACTGTCCCTGAAGGGACAGTTCCTCATCAACAGTCTCTGTATTTCCCTCTAAAACAACTCTGTGTGGTAACGTTGTATCATTAGTCCTAGTCCTAGTCCTAGTTCTAGTCCTGGTCCTGGTCTTGGTCCAGGTCTCACCTCTCTGCAGCAGCTTGGAGCAGGCGTCCAGCAGAGCTCCAGCGATCACGACCACTGAGGTGGTGCCGTCTCCGGCCTCGATGTCCTGGGCTTTGGACAGTTCTACCAGCTGCACACACACACACACACACGTTAAGTTAACTCCATGTCACACACCTTTGGGGGAAAAACAGTATGCGTGTGTGTGCACGCGTGTGTGTGCGTTACCATCTTGGCTGCAGGGTGAAGAACCTGCATCTGCTTCAGGATGGTGGCGCCGTCGTTGGTGATGGTGACGTCACCCTTCTCATCCTGGATCTGAAGAGGAGTCAACAACACAACCAGGTGAGGAGGAGGAGGAGGAGGAAGAAAAAGAGGAGGAGGAAAAGGAGGAAGAGTAAGAAGAGTAAGAAGAGAAAGAGGAGGAGGACAGAGACTAATAAACCAGATCATCATCATCATCACCACTCACCATCTTGTCCATCCCTTTGGGTCCCAGACTGGTTCTGATGGCGTCGGCCACAGCTGTTGTTAAGGAGACAACATCAATAACCATGGCAACGTGTTTTTATTTTTACAGCAACATCATAAACAAATCTGCATCTTCATCATTCAGCGCCGCCAACACCTGCAACACCTGGTCCTGGTCTTAGTTTATATCATTTATAATCCAACAATAAAAAGGAACCTGAAGGATTGACAGGTGACGTCAGAGGAGGCACGTGACGTCATAATCTTAATTTCGGCATCTTTCATTTCATTATTTTTAACTGCATTGTAAAGGCAGCAGCAGCAGAGCTAACGGCTAACGGCTAACAGAGGTTCTGCTGAGTCATGATAAAAACAGAACCGGAACCGAACCGGATGTGTCAGAACCTCAAGCTCCTTATAAGGAGTTGTCAGCTACCGGGCGGAAGTGATTTACACTTTCTGCAGAGTCAGTGGACCGTTAATGTGCAGAATAACAATAGAAATATGCAGATTCACTCAGTTTTATTGCATTAATAAAGTTCTGTGACATCAGAACCGGGTCGGACTGTTGGGAGACTTTTCCTAACGGGGGGAGAGGCGGTTCCCTCCCGGCCCAGCCCAGCCCAGCCCCCCGGGTGTGTCCGAGTCTGAACCCGGGGATGTGGTTCTGTGGACCGGCCGGTTCGCTCACCTTTGGCCGCAGAGATGTTACTGAAGCGGATCTGGGCCGGCTTGTCCCGGTCCACATACGCCCCTCCTTTGTTTCTGCCTCCGGCGGCGGCGACTTTCGGTGCCATCGCTTCTGGCATCTTTATCTTTACGGTCTTGGATTTAATAACCGGCGGGAAATGTTCGGATGAGTGTTCCGGACGGGACCGATGAGTCCCGGGTGCTGTAACACGGAGGTTCTGGTCCGGATGGGCTCGGATTTAAGCAGCTTCTACCACCGGAGCCGGTAAGAAGCTTCCAGAGCCGCGAGCTGAGCGGAGAGAAGGACCCGGCGCGAGGAGACGACGTCACAAGACGGGAGGAGCCGATCACCGAGCAGACCGAGCTGATTTACGCTCATTTATTAACTCAAAACTGTTGCGTCACGATTTAAGTTGGCACAAACACGAATTTTATCCACGTATTAATAAAGTAGAATCATTCTTATATCATTTATTTCCTCCACTTTGTCGTTACGCAGAGCCGAGCGGGTCGGGGTTGATTGGTTCGGTCTGAGCTGAGGCGGAGCCGCTGATTGACGCAGCAACATGCTAACAAACATGCTAACAGACTGATCGGGGAGCTGTGTTTCTACTCTCTACATCAGACTGCGGTGAATTAAGCGCTGATTCTCTACACGGTGGGTTTTATTTAATTGATCTGGTTCATCAGCCAATCACTGCTCTGACTGGTAGCTTCAACTTCCGCTGTGTTACCCGCGTTAGCCAAGCTAGCTTAGCATCCTCATGCATGAGAGTCATGCTGCTGCAGCTGCAGGGAGGAAACTGTCTGTCACTGGGATTCTCTGAGCAGATTTTGTGATACTTTGGTTCCTAAACATGTCTTCTTTCAAACTAGTGGCAATAAAACGTCAATAACACGCTATTAGTTGTTTATTTTGCTTCATTTTGCCCGATTGCGTCAGTAAATTCCTCATAAATTTAATTAAAAGTTGGTACTTTTCGCACAGCTGCACTACACAATGTGTGTAGTTGTGTTAATTTCAAATGAATAACTTCATGCTGTGTTGTTCAGTTATCAGTCTTGTTTAGATGTTTAGATGTCTATATATAGGAATGGTCTGTGTATATTTGAAATGTGAATAACAGGAACCAGTAAATGTTGTTGTTGATGCATGTGTGTTTACTGTGTGTGTTTACTGTGTGTGTCAGTGATGCTGCCTCTGAAGGACAAGGACCGTCCTCTGGTCCAGAAGCTGCTGTCTGCAGGATGCTGCTCCCGCTGCATCCTCCGCTTCTGCTGCGTCCGGGTCCAGGCCGCCTACAGACAGCCGCCACAGGTCAGACCCACATGATGATGATGGTGATGCGTTCAGGGTCCACTCCGTCCACCGGCCGCTCTCTGACCATTACCCATGATGCTTTGTGTCTCGACAGGAAACGCTGAAGGAACTTAAAGCTTTCATCGGCTCCAGTGAAAACACTGAGGCTCCAGACGCAGCAGCAGCAGAGTCCACAGGAGCAAACTACAGCTCCCATGATGCACCTGGACCAGAGGCTCCTCAGGAGGAGCAGGAGGAGCAGGAGGAGGAGCCGCCGAGCAAACGGGTCAAAGTGGAGCAGCAGAGTGTGTGTGTGGTGTGTTTAGGGATCCTGCACGAGTTCTGTGGCCCAACGCAGGCTGTGAAGGTAAGAGGAGGAGGAGGAGGAGGAGGGAGGAAGAGGAGGAGGAGGAGGAAGAGGAGGAGGAGGAGGAAGAGGAGGAGTAGGGAGGAAGAGGAGGAGGAGGAGGAAGAGGAGGAGGAGGAGGAGGAGGAGGAGGAGGAGGAAGAGGAGGAGGGAGGAAGAGGAGGAGGAGGAGGGAGGAAGAGGAGGAGGAGGGTGGAAGAGGAGGAGGAGGAGGGTGGAAGAGGAGGAAGAGGAAGAGGAGGAGGAGGAGGGAGGAAGAGGAGGAGGAGGAGGAGGGAGGAAGAGGAGGAGGAGGAGGAGGGAGGAAGAGGAGGAGGAGGAATTAAAATGATGTCACACTGTGATTCTGTCGACAACATTCTAACAGCTGTGTGTGTGTGCGTGTGCGTGTGCGTGTGCGTGTGTGTGTGTGTGTCCACAGATCGCTGACACGGTGAAGTCACAGAAGTACGAGTTCGATTCCCTGGTGCTGTCGGTGTCTCTGCCGCCGCAGCTGTGTGTCCGCGAGGTCGGTGTGTGTCTGTGTGTGTGTGTTGACCTGTCAATCATCCTGTTCATTCATGATAATAATCCTCTGATCTGTGATGTCATAATGTGTGTGTTGCTGCAGTTCTCCTGTTGGCTCCACGTCAAGAAGGAAGTCAGGTAATCAATCAATCAATCAATCAATCAATCAATCAATCAATCAATCAATCAATCAATCAATCAATCAGTCAGTGGATCAGTTGTGTTGTGTAGTGTTGTGTAGTGAGGTGTGTGTGTGTGTGTGTGTCTGTGTCCTCAGAGAGAAGAGCCAGGTGCTGGATAAGGATGATGTCATCCAGGTGAAGGAGGCCTTCAAGTGGATCATGCAGGGGCTGGTTGCCAAGGAGCTGGGGGGCGTCGCCGTGGTGACCAAGGTAGGTGGGAGGAGCCACGATGACACACACACACACACACACACACACACACACACACACACACACACACACACACAGAGGAGGAGTTAACTGTGTGTGTGTGTGTGTGTGTTTCCAGAGTGCGTTCGAGGTCGGCGTGGAGTTCACACACTCAGCCTCCGACTCAGACTGTCACTTCCTGTGAGTAACACACGCTGTTCTACGTCCTTCCTTCTGATTGGTTCTGATTCTTGATTCTGAAACACGACGTGTTAAATGTTGTTAAATGTTAGACACAGTTACATTAATGCCTGACTAGTTTGTAAATGCATTTGTCAAATAAAGGTTTGAGGGAAAAAAAACAAAAAGTTTAAAAAAAAAACCTGTTTTACTTCCTGTTGACCTCTGACCTCACACACCTTCATCCTCCTCTCCATCTTTTTTTCCTCTCTCCATCTTTCTCCTCTTCCTCTTTCTCCTCCTCTTTTCTCCTCCTCCTCCTCTTCCTCTTTTCTCCTCCTCTTCCTCTTTTCTCCTCCTCCTCCTCCTCTTTTCTCCTCCTCTTCCTCTTTCTCCTCCTCTTTTCTCCTCCTCCTCTTCCTCTTTTCTCCTCCTCTTCCTCTTTCTCCTCCTCTTTTCTCCTCCTCCTCTTCCTCTTTCTCCTCCTTCTCCTCCTCTTTTCTCCTCCTCTTCCTCTTTCTGCTCCTCCTCCTCTTCCTCTTTTCTCCTCCTCTTCCTCTTTCTCCTCCTCTTTTCTCCTCCTCCTCCTCTTCCTCTTTTCTCCTCCTCTTCCTCTTTCTCCTCCTCTTTTCTCCTCCTCCTCTTCCTCTTTTCTCCTCCTCCTCCTCTTCCTCTTTTCTCCTCCTCCTTCTCCTCCTCTTTTCTCCTCCTCCTCCTCTTTTCTCCTCCTCTTCCTCTTTCTCCTCCTCCTCTTTCTCCTCTTCATCCTCCTCCTCCTCCTCCTCCTCCTCCTCAGAGCCTCCACGTGTCCCGACTGCTTCAAACCCACCAAGAACAAACAGGTGAGGACGTTCTTCATCATCATCATCATCATCATCATCATCATCATCATCTGTTGTGTCTTTCTCCTCCTCTTGTCTCTGTGTGTCTCCTCTTCCTCGGTGTTCACCAGGATGGCCGTGGTCAAAGCTCTGGAGAACGTCAGTGAAGAGAAGTTCCTCAGGTCAGCGTCGCCGTAGCAACACGCTCCCTCCGCTCAGATCTGTTTAAACCAATTATTTATTCGTTTAGTTTCATTTATTTTTCATTTTTCTCCTCAAATTTCACTCATTATCTACTCAGTATGAGGAGATTTCTGCTCCTCCTCCCTTTAATTAAATTCTTACTTGTGTTGCCTCTTCACAAAATGGAAAGGAAGGAAATAGAAGAAAACACAACATCAACAACAAACCTGAACGGTGCATAGAGACCCTCAGTCAGTCAGTGATTGGCTACATGGCCGATCGGTTCAGTCTAATCAATAATCAATATATTGATTTCTCCTCCTCTTCAGACACTTCTCTGTCCTCCGTCTGCTCTTCCAGCTTTCTCCTCAGGACGTCCAGTGTCTCCACGTCTCCGTCTTCATCGCAGGTGAACACAAGGCTCAGCTGGAGTCGGAGACATTTACTCCTCCTCTTCATCATCTTCATCATCTCATAACACTTTTCCTCTTCCTCCTCCTCCTCCTCCTCCTCCTCTTCCTCCCCCTTCTCAGGCCGGTACAATAAGTTCTGTCGCAGCCTCCCTCAGACTCCTTTCTCCTCGGATTCATCCTCGGTGGAGGAGCTCCTCCTCCTCCTCCTCAGCGCCTCCACGTGTCCCGACTGCTTCAAACCCACCAAGAACAAACAGGTGAGGACGTTCTTCATCATCATCATCTTCATCATCATCATCATCATCATGTGTGTGTGTGAGGTGACGTTGACCAGACGTTGTGTGTGTGTCTCTGTGTGTGTGTGTAGTCGGTGTTCACCAGGATGGCCGTGGTCAAAGCTCTGGAGTTTGTGTTGTTGCAGGTTTTAAGTTCCTCAGGTCAGCGTCGCTGGGGAACGGTGAGAAACACGCTACCTTTATTCATTCAGATCTGTTTTAAAACCAATTATTTATTTGTTTAGTTTCATTTATTTTTCATTTGTCACCGACCTGTACGCGGATTTGATTAAAGGGATAGTTCACCCAAAATTCAAAGTTTTTAGAGTCGACATGAGGGTGAGGAGATGATGAGTGAAATTTGAATTTTGGGTGAACTATCCCTTTAATTAAATTCTTCTTGCGTTGCCTCTGTTCACTTCACAAAATGGAGAGGGAGTAAGAAAGGAAAGAAATAGAAGAAAACAACAACAACAACAACAAACCTGAACCGTGCATAGAGACCCTCAGTCAGTCAGTGATTGGCTACATGGCCGATCGATTCTAATCAATAATCAATATATTGATGGACGGTCTCGTCCTCAGACACTTCCCCTGTCCTCCGTCTGCTCCGTCCAGCTGCTGCAGCCTGCAGGACGTCCAGTGTCTCCACGTCTCCGTCTTCATCGCAGGTGAACACAAGGCTCAGCTGGAGTCGGAGACGTTTACTCCTCTTCATCATCTTCATCATCTCCTAACACTTTTCCTCTTCTTCCTCCTCCTCTTCTTCTCAGGCCGGTACAATAAGTTCTGTCGCAGCCTCCCTCAGACTCCGTGGGTGATCACATCTGGAACATCTGGACTGAGACTGAGACAACATCTGGACTGAGACTGAGACATGCCGGGATGTTTCCTCACATCTGGAACATCTGGACCGACTGACTGACTGAGACTCAGGCAGGGACGCATCTACCACATCCACGACTGAGACAGAGACAACATCTGGACTGAGACAGACACAACATCTGGACTGACTGACACAACATCTGGACCGACTGACTGAGACTGAGACACTCTGGGATGTTTCCTCACATCTGGAACATCTGGACTGACTGACACAGACTGAGACTCAGGCAGGGACGTATCTACCACATCCACGACTGAGACAGACACAACATCTGGACCGAGACAGACACAACATCTGGACCGAGACAGACACAACATCTGGACCGAGACAGACACAACATCTGGACCGAGACAGAAACAGACACAACATCTGGACCGAGACAGACACAACATCTGGACTGAGACAGAGACAACATCTGGACCGAGACAGACACAACATCTGGACTGAGACAGAGACAACATCTGGACCGAGACAGACACAACATCTGGACTGAGACAGAGACAACATCTGGACCGAGACAGACACAACATCTGGACTGAGACAGAGACAACATCTGGACCGAGACAGACACAACATCTGGACTGAGACAGAGACAACATCTGGACCGAGACTGAGACAACATCTGGACTGAGACAGACTGAGACTCAGGCAGGGACGTATCTACCACATCCACGACTGAGACAGAGACAACATCTGGACCGAGACAGACACAACATCTGGACTGAGACAGAGACAACATCTGGACCGAGACAGACACAACATCTGGACTGAGACAGAGACAACATCTGGACCGAGACAGACACAACATCTGGACTGAGACAGAGACAACATCTGGACCGAGACAGACACAACATCTGGACTGAGACAGAGACAACATCTGGACTGAGACAGACACAACATCTGGACTGAGACAGAGACAACATCTGGACCGAGACAGACACAACATCTGGACTGAGACAGAGACAACATCTGGACTGAGACAGACACAACATCTGGACTGAGACAGACACAACATCTGGACTGAGACAGAAACAGACACAACATCTGGACCGAGACAGAGACAACATCTGGACTGAGACAGAGACAACATCTGGACTGAGACAGAGACAACATCTGGACCGAGACAGACACAACATCTGGACTGAGACAGAGACAACATCTGGACCGAGACAGACACAACATCTGGACTGAGACAGAGACAACATCTGGACCGAGACAGACACAACATCTGGACTGAGACAGAGACAACATCTGGACCGAGACAGACACAACATCTGGACTGAGACAGAGACAACATCTGGACCGAGACAGACACAACATCTGGACTGAGACAGAGACAACATCTGGTCTGGACCGAGACTGAGACAACATCTGGACTGAGACAGACTGAGACTCATCGATGACATCACCACATCCACGACTGAGACAGAGACAACAGTAGACAGACACAACATCTGGACTGAGACAGAGACAACATCTGGACCGAGACAGACACAACATCTGGACTGAGACAGAGACAACATCTCCCTGAGACAGACACAACATCTGGACTGAGACAGAGACAACATCTGGACCGAGACAGACACAACATCTGGACTGAGACAGAGACAACATCTGGACCGAGACAGACACAACATCTGGACTGAGACAGAGACAACATCTGGACCGAGACAGACACAACATCTGGACTGAGACAGAGACAACATCTGGACTGAGACAGACACAACATCTGGACTGAGACAGACACAACATCTGGACTGAGACAGAAACAGACACAACATCTGGACCGAGACAGACACAACATCTGGACTGAGACAGAGACAACATCTGGACCGAGACAGACACAACATCTGGACTGAGACAGAGACAACATCTGGACTGAGACAGACACAACATCTGGACCGAGACAGACACAACATCTGGACCGAGACAGACACAACATCTGGACTGAGACACACAGACTGAGACACGCCGGGATGTTTCCTCACATCTGGAACATCTGGACTGACTTGACACAGACTGAGACTCAGGCAGGGACGTATCTACCACATCCACGACTGAGACAGAGACAACATCTGGACTGAGACAGACACAACATCTGGACTGAGACAGACACAACATCTGGACTGAGACAGACACAACATCTGGACTGAGACAGACACAACATCTGGACTGAGACAGACACAACATCTGGACCGAGACAGACACAACATCTGGACCGAGACAGACACAACATCTGGACTGAGACAGAGACAACATCTGGACCGAGACAGACACAACATCTGGACTGAGACAGAGACAACATCTGGACCGAGACAGACACAACATCTGGACTGAGACAGAGACAACATCTGGAAACAGACACAACATCTGGACTGAGACAGAGACAACATCTGAGACTCAGACAGACACAACATCTGGACTGAGACAGAGACAACATCTGGACCGAGACAGACACAACATCTGGACTGAGACAGAGACAACATCTGGACTGAGACAGACTGAGAGACAACATCTGGACTGAGACAGAGACAACATCTGGACTGAGACAGACACAACATCTGGACTGAGACAGAGACAACATCTGGACCGAGACAGACACAACATCTGGACTGAGACAGAGACAACATCTGGACCGAGACAGACACAACATCTGGACTGAGACAGAGACAACATCTGGACCGAGACAGACACAACATCTGGACTGAGACAGAGACAACATCTGGACCGAGACTGAGACAACATCTGGACTGAGACAGACTGAGACAGAGACAACATCTGGACCGAGACAGAGACAACATCTGGACCGAGACAGACACAACATCTGGACTGAGACAGAGACAACATCTGGACCGAGACAGACACAACATCTGGACTGAGACAGAGACAACATCTGGACTGAGACAGACACAACATCTGGACCGAGACAGACACAACATCTGGACTGAGACAGACACAACATCTGGACTGAGACAGAAACAGACACAACATCTGGACTGACTGACACAGAATGAGACAAAGGCAGGGACGTATCTACCACATCCACGACTGAGACAGACACAACATCTGGACTGAGACAGAAACAGACACAACATCTGGACTGAGACAGACACAACATCTGGACTGAGACAGACACAACATCTGGACCGAGACAGACACAACATCTGGACCGAGACAGAGACAACATCTGGACTGAGACACACTGACTGAGACTCAGGCAGGGACGTAGTATCTACCACATCTGTCCCAGATGTTTTCCTCCTGAACTCCAGCTCAGCTACATCAAGGAGTTCGTCCACGGAGACTTTGGACGAACGAAGCCGAACCTGTGTGACCTTCTGAAGACGGAGGTCGACATCCTGGAGCTGGACGTGGAGGTGAGACACGAGGCGCTGCTGCAGTGCATTCTGGGTAACCTCATCTGATGCTGCAGTGCATTCTGGGTAACCTCATCTGGTTGTTTGCAGCAGCAGCAGCAGACGATGATGTTTATCAGTAGGACGTCGACGTCTGTCTCCCTGTCGCCGGGTTTTTTTTCTTCCTGCTGATTGTTGCCCCTGGTTACAGCAGGTGTTGTTGTTGTTACCATGGTAACACAGGCAGCGGGGACAGGTTCTGACTGTGTGTGTGTGTCCCTCTCTGTCTCAGTCCGTGGACGTGGACTGGCCTCCTGCCGTACCAGAGTGAACGGAGCCGGGACCAGGACCAGGACCGGCACCAAGACCGGCACCAGGACCAGGACTGAGCCCGGGATTGGGACGGACCAGGACCAGGACCAGGTCTGTGGAGACGCTGCGTGTGTGGACAGGTTCTGAGTTTCTGGTTCTGAGGTTTTGTAGTTTTTGTTTCCTGGAGACGACGAGGACATGGTGTGTTTGCTCGTAGAGAAACATCCAGTGACTTTGGTTCAGTGTTTGTGTTGCGACGCTGTGACTCAGCAGATTCTACCAGGAGGTACGGAGGCCCCGAGAGGCCAAAACACAGACACACACAGCTCCATGCTTCAAGTCTGATGCTACCTTTTTTTTATTTCCTGTGTTTCTGATTTGAGGAAAAAAATAAAAAAATGTCTAAGAATAAAAAACAAATGGTCAAGTGAGTTTTAAAAAAAATCTCTTCAGTTCAGTTTGTTGATGTAATACTCGTTTCTGCCACAAGAGGTTGATCTGCACCACTAAGAACTCTTCTCTTGTGATTTTTAATTTCTCAGCTTTCATTTTCTCAGCTATGGGCTGGCGTTGCTAACGGGAGGAGTCTTCTACTGCAAATAAAGGGATAGTTCAACATTTTGGCAAACTGTCCCATCACCATAACCCCTATAGTCATAGCAGTAGGATCATTACCTTTAATTGTTGGTGCAAGCTGTTTTTAGAACGGCGGAGCAGAGCCGTGAGCTGCTCCGAGCTACGCTACGGAGGCTCATGGGATTTCTTGGGTTTCCCTCATAAACCTCATCAAATACACAATCCAACAACTCCACAACGCTCTGGTGGACAAGTTGTGACCTGCACATTCACCACGCTATGAGATAATAACACAACGTTACCACACAGAGTTGTTTTAGAGGGAAATTCATGCAAAACTGCTGATGCGTGTTGCCTTCAGGGACAGTTTTTCAGCAAGCAGTCTCTGTATTTACCCTGTATTGACCTTGAAAATGGCTCCGTTTCGTATCGTTTCGTTATTATCTCATAGCGTGGTGAATGTGCAGGTCACAACTTGTCCACCAGAGCGTTGTGGAGTTGTTGGATTGTGTATTTGATGAGTTTGATGAGGGAAACCAAGAAATCCCATGAGCCTCCGTAGCCTAGCCCTGAGCAGCTCACGGCTCTGCTCCGCCGTTCTAAAAATAGCTTGCACCGACAATTAAAGGTAACGAACCTACTGCTATGACTATAGGGGTTATGGTGATGGGACAATTTGCCAAAATGTTGAACTATCCCTTTAAAGTACTTAGGGGCTATTTGTAGATCATACAACCCCACTTTTAAAAAAAATGCTACTATCCCTTTAAATCTTGTGTTTTTAGTGGTTAAAATGTTATACTTCATACATTTAATGATTGAAAACTCTCACATCCACAAGTGACAATGGACGAGCTGGAGACACTGATGTCATGGTTTTATTGTTGAACTGGTACAGGACTGAACCTCAGTGAAGAACAATGAAGAAACTCCAGTGAGACGTGGAGAGAAGGAGAAGAAGAAGAAGAAGAGGAGCAGGACGGACGTCGTCGTGGTCACTGTCGTCTCCTTCCAGCTGTGGAGCAGCAGCAGCAGCTGGAATAAAGAGTCACGACAGCAGAAACCCTGAAATGTATTTCTTTTAATTTAATTCAAAATAAATACTACCACGGCAACGCAAGTCCACTACTGGGTTCTTGCCCTAATGTTTTGGTAAGAAAACAAACAAGCAAACGATCCCAAAAAAAAAAAGAAAAGAAAAGAAAAACAAAAGAATAAAAAGAGACTTCAGTTAATGCATCCATCATCATCATCATCATCATCATCATCATCCTCCGTCAGCGACTTCCAGAGGTGCTTTTTTTTAACGACATACAAGGTAACACTGTCATAAACATAAATAAAACAAATACTATGGTACAAAAAAAAAAAAAAACCAGGGGGGAGGAGGAGGAGGAGCGAGGGATGATGGGATGGAAACAACCTGATGAAACCAGCACTGCAGAAAGAAAAAACAAAACAAAGAGACGTCGTCCACGGTCCCACTGTGTCTGAGTCGTGTCCTCAGGAGTCCATCGGTACAGGGGACAAAACAGGAGGGGGAGGGGGGGGCTCGTCTCCATGGAAACATCCTCCGAGTTGAGTCGCCGTCGTCAACCCGAGAACAAAAAAAAACAACTAAACTAAACAAAAGAAGTCGTTTTTTTGTTTTTTTTCTCCTTCTGTTTAAATATTTTTTTCTTAAATGCAGTTTGTTTGTTTGTTTGTGGTTGTTGTTGTGTTTATTTTTTCAAGCTCAACGCACTTTTTTTTTAACCATCACACAGGAAACAAATAAACATGTTTATGTCTCGCCGTCTTGTCGAGATGCCACGAAAGACAAAAACAAAACAAAAACAAAAACAAACAAATTAAAAAGTCTTTTGCATATTTACATCGACGAGTTGGTTTCGTTTTGGGGGCGACTCGGTCTCACAGTCTCACACACGGCTCAGGTTTCACATGATCGGTGACGTGATTAGTTATTTATTGGTTTATTGTTGATCCCCCTCCGGTCTGGTACTACACAAACTAACACAAGTGTGTGTGTATATGTGTGTGTGTGTTTGTGTGTAGATGAGTTTCTCTTCTAATACTGACGGACGAACGGGGACAGACGAGTCCACGTCTCAGCTGGAAGCCTCGGTTCTGTTAGTGTCACCATGTCTTTACAGCGTGTGTGTCTGTGTGTGTTTGTGTGTCTGTGTGTGTGTGTCTGTGTGTGTCTGTGTCCTCAGGAAGCAGAAGAAACTCTTTGAGCAACAGATGTGTAACCAGGAAGATCTGGTCTAATCTGGTCTGAACAGGTTTGAACTCGTCTGAACCGGTATAATCTCATCAGAACCGGTTTGATCTGGTCTGAACCAGTCTAATCTGGTCCTTACTGGTCTAGTCCAGTCTGAACTGGCCTGACCTAGTCTCATCTTATCTGGTCTAAACCTGCTCTAAACTGGTTTGATTGTCTGAACTGGTCTCATTTGAAGTTTTATCTGGTAATCTGGTCCTTACTGGTCTAGTCTGGTCTGAACCAGTCTGAACTGGCCTGACCTAGTCTTATCTGGTCTGAACCGGTCTGAACTGGTCTAAACCTGTGTGATCCGCTCTAAACTGGTTTGATCCGGTCTGAACTGGTCTCATCTGGTCAGAACCGGTTTTATCTGGTCATAGCCTGTCTAATCTGGTCCTTACTGGTCTAGTCTGGTCTGAACCAGTCTGAACTGGCCTGACCTAGTCTTATCTGGCCTGAACTTGTTTGAGCTGGTTTGATCTAGTCTGAACTGGCCTGACCTAGTCTTTTCTGGTCTGAACTTGTTTGAGCTGGTTTGATCTAGTCTGAACTGGCCTGACCTAGTCTTATCTGGCCTGAACTTGTTTGAGCTGGTTTGATCTAGTCTGAACTGGCCTGACCTAGTCTTATCTGGTCTGAACTGGTCTAAACCTGTGTGATCCACTCTAAACCTGTGTGATCCACTCTAAACTGGTTTGATCCGGTCTGAACTGGTCTCATCTGGTCAGAACCGGTTTGATCTGGTCAGAGCCTGTCTAAACTGGTCTGAGCTGGCCTGACCTGGTCTGAACTGGTCTCAACCTGTGTGATCTGCTGTGAACTTGTTTGAGCTGGTTTGATCTAGTCTAATCTGGTCTGAACTGGCCTGACCTGGTCTAATCTCGTCTAAACTGGTCTGAACCGGCCTCATCCGGTCTGACTCGTTCTAATCTGGTCTAAACTAGTCTGAACCAGTTTGATTTGGTCTGAACTGGTCTAATCTTATCCAGTCTAAACTGGTTTAATTTTGTCTGAACTGGTCTAAACTGGTGCAATCTGGTCTGATCTGGTTTCAACCGGTCTGAGTTCGTCTAATCTGGTCTGAACCAGTCCAATCTGGTCTGATCCAGACCAGGTCCAGCTCAACGTCGGCAGTTTCTCCACAAACAAACCAGTCGGTCCTGGACTGGATTCGACTGGACGGTGAGAGTCCAGACTCTACATCCCATCAACGTCTGACGGACCCACTTCCTGTGACATCACTACTGAGAACAGCTGGTGTGTGATGTCATCGTCTGGTCATGTGTGTGTGTGTGTGTTTGTCTGGTTGGACTTGAATTGATCCCACAGTTTTCAGTCTGAATCCTTCCAGATGTTCAGTTCACGCCGATCGATACTGACCTTTAATTCATCAACAATAGAAACTGGAAGGACGTGGATTTTACAAAACCGTTTAAAATTGTGACTTTGACACATTTTTTTTTTAAAAAGGGCAACGAATAAATAAACAAACCAATAAATAAATTAATTAATAAATAAATAGGCTGAATAAAAAAGATTCAGATTTATAGCAGCAAGTAGGATCCTTCATTTTTACACATTAACGCACACACACACACACACACACACACACACACACAGACAGACACACAGTCACAGTCCGACACCTGAAACACTGAATCTGGTTCGTTTGGAGTGAAACTGCCGACATCTGTCCAAAGAGCTGCTTCCTGTTTCTGTGTGTAAACGTGTGTGTGTGTGTGTGTGTGTGTGTGTGTGTGTGTGTGTGTGTGTACTATGACAGCATAATGTCCCCCCCCCCCTCCCCTCCCCCCCGCCTCCCCCCTTGTCCCACATACGTACAGCTACATACATTACATACATACATTAAGCCACGTTTCCCTGTGTAAACATCCATTCCACTAGTCCTACAGCTACGATGAGGAAACAGAAGAGTGGAGGTGAGGAGGAGGAGCAGGAGCAGGAGGAGCAGGAGGAAGAGGAGGAGCAGGAGGAGGAGGAAGAGGAGGAGAAAGAGGATGGAGAAGAAGGAAGAGGAAAAGGAAGATGAGGAGTAGGGAAGAGGAAGAGGAGGAGGAAGAAGAAAAGTAAGAGGAGAAGGATGAAGAGGAAAAGGAAGAGGAGGAGAGAAGAAGAGGAGGAGGAGAGAAGAAGAGGAGGAGGAGTAGGAGGAGGAGGAGAAGCGGTGAGAAGCAGAGAAAGGCCTCGTTCTCCTGCCGGCTGTGGAAAGCTGGAGCGGTTAGCTTGTTAGCTTGTTAGCTTGTTAGCTGAGTTTGAACGCGGTTGTGCTCTGTGGCGCCTGAGTGAACTGTGCAGTTTCTGGCAGTTTAGTGTTTCCTGTTTCAAAATAAAAGTAGAACTTAAAAAGTAAAAGCGCAAGAAGAAGAAGAAGAAGAAGAAGAAGAAGGAAAAAGAAAAGACAGAGATGAGGTGAAGTAGCGTCACTGCAGCGATGAGAGGAATGAAACAGACTCGTCCGTTCTCGTCTTTTTTTTGTTTTTTTCCTTATCTTTTGTTTTTGAACCTGTCGACCGTGATGCCACTGTTGCCATGGTATCGGGAGGGGGGGGGGGTGTGCGCTGCCATGGCAAATGTATGCGAAAGAAAATCTTTTTTTTTTGTTTCTTTGTTTGTTTTTGTCTTTTTTTGTTTTGTTTTTGAGTTTTTTTGAGTGAACCACAAGCCATGCACTTATTCTCAACTAAGAATGAACCCCTCACAAACCCGACCCCCCCCCCACCCCCCTTAACCCCCACCCCTCGCCCCCCCCCCCACCCCCACCCCCTCCCAGAAAACAAAAATAAAACACCCTGTCGGTATGATACGAAACATCTGCACACGTAAGGCAACATTTTTGGTTTTTTGTTCCCTAAAACGGCTCTTCAAACCAAGTGCAAAAAGTCAAAAGAAGAAGAAGAAGAAGTAGAAGAAGAAGAGGAGGAGGAGGAGGAGGAGGAAGGAAAAGGGCAGAAACGACAAACAAACAAAAAACAGATGAACGCAACCTGGGTCGACAACTGAATACTGACGGAGAGAGAAAAAATAAATAACAAAAACATTGCCTTCTGCAGTAAATAGCGCTGAAAATGTAGGAGACTTCTTTTTTTTTCTTTTTTTCTTTTTTAGTGTGGGGAGACCGGCTGGAGTCTGATCCCACTGTGCAAAAACCTCTTTTAAAGTCCCGAAAAAGACTTTTCTCCATCTGCGAGGAGGCAGAGAAGGAGAAAAAAGAGGGGAGACTGGTATTTCTTCTTTTTTTTTTTTCTTCCTAAAATGGCTACGTGTTTTCCTCAAAATGGCCACGAATGGGGAGGGGGGGGCGGGGGGGGGAGGGACGACACAGGCCGACGGCGCCCGGAGCGCTCACTCCCGCCCGCTGGCTGAGTACGAGAACTGTGGGAAATGAGGCCGTCGCTCGTTGTCCGCCGCGTCCATCCCGTCCTCGTCGTCTGTCGACACAAAGAAACAGACAGAAGAAGAAAAGACATCACAAACATGGCCGACACCACCACGCTAAATGAGCGCGGTTTTTAATTTAGCCTAACTCTGTCACTTTCTCCTTTTATTTAGGTTTATTTATTGAGTTTCTTTATTTATCAAGAAAAGACAAGGAGTTCAGCACTTTTTCTAATAAATAAATTATACTAAATCAAATTGAATAAATCAATAATTATTATAAAACTTTGTCTTCATGGAGAAATAAAACCTAGCTTAATTTTTTTAGCAGTATTAGCATCGTAGCAAAATTCATCATCATTTTGGTCCTTTTCTGTTGTTTTTTTCCCCATCGTAATGGTCAAAGTGCAAAAGTGAGTTTATGTACGATTCTCTAAATCGTAGCCTGATTTTAGCCTCGATGCTAACGCTATTTTCATGGGACATTAGAAACCTGGCTAGCTCGATTTTTAGCAATGTTAGCATCGTGGCCAAATTCAACATCCTAAACTTACTTCATTCCTAAAAACTGCAACAAAAAAAGAACCAAACTGCGCAAGTGAGTTAACGCACAAAACAGCAATTCTATTCTCTAAAATGTATTCTGATTTTAGCCATGATGCTAATGATATTTTCACGAGGCATTAGAAACCTAGCTCGAGTTTTAGTAGCATGATCTTTTACCAGCGTTAGCGTCTTGGATAGGAAGGAAGTGTCTAAATGAGTTAATGTACGAATCTCTAAAAACTTGCTAATGCTAATGCAATTTTCATTGGACATTAGAAACGAAAATTGATTTTTTAGCATTTTTTTGTGTTAGCATCATGGCAAAATTCAACATCCTAAAATTAAATAATTTCTTTAAAAACCAAGAAAATAAATAAATTAAAACAAAAGAAAGAACTAAAATCCAAGTGTAACATCCCAGTACGAAACAGCATTTTGATTCCCTAAAACATAGCCTGATTGTAGCCACGATGCTAAAGCTACTTTAATTAGATATTAAAGATGTGGTTTGAGTTTTAGCCATGTTATGCCAAGTTGTTGTGATTTTAAGTTGGAATGATTTATTCCCATCATCCTTTTCTGTGCGATGTGTTTCATGCTAATTAGCATGCTGATGTTAGCATTTAGCTCCTAGCACCGTTAGCTTTACATCCGTTCTGTTTGACTCAGGTAAAAACTTCCGAGTCGATGCCGAGTCGACCTTACATTTCTCCGGGGGAGTGATGGTGATGGTCTGTGCTGTGAACTCCTCGTCGAAGTAGCGAGTGTCCGTCTCCGAGCTGACCTGGGGCTGGAAGGGCGGGACCAGCTGGAAGAGACAGGAAGTAGCTGATCGATCGCGAAGTGGGAAAACCAATACAACACAAGTAAAACAACAACTCATCTGAACACACACCATCATCCTGAGGTTTGTTCACTTCTAAATATAAAGATTAGAGCTGCAGCTAATGATTGTTTTCATTATTGATTAATCTAGTGATTGTTTTTTTCCATGAAGTCGGCTAATCCTCCAGTTTATTATTTTTCTATTGATCAACTATTAATCGTGTCGGCTGTCTCTGTGTTTAAGATTAAAGTGATGAGTCATGTCACTTCCTGTCTGAGGGAGTCTGGAGCGCTGTCTGCTCCCACCATGACTCAGCATCAACACTGTCTCATGAATTCAGCCAGTGTTCACATTCAACAGCAGTTTAATCATTATAAATGATTAACAATCAATCATTTGGGGGAGTTTATTCCCCTTTACACTCCTTTACAAATATATAAATCAAGTTATCAAGCGCTTCTTTGATTTACACTATTCATTGACTGTGATTTTCATTAATATTATTTATTTTTAAAATATTTAACTTTTTTTTGTTACATACTTGAAATAAACATTTTCAATCAGTCAGTCATGTGGAGGATTTTTATTTTCTTCTAAACACAGATGTTTTGCAAATGATTTGCACCAAACTTGTGCCGGGGAAGAAAGCAGTAGATTTTTTGGATTCACATTATTTTCTGTTTAGCATTAGCAGCTGTTTACTTGACGCAATAAACGCTGACATTTTAACATTAAACTTTATTCTTTTATTAACCAAGAGGTGTCTCCACCTTGTTTTACTTCTATTTCAATCACGTCTACTCATCTGCTATTAAAGATAGCATAGCATAGCATAGCATAGCATAGCATCTAGCTAACTGCAGCCTGGTCATTTCCCGATACCGAGTCACTGTAGCGTCCAATCTGCCCTGACGAAGCAGCTACTCAAAGGACGTATATAAAAAGATATGAATCCTTTTTCTTTTTTGCATTTATGTTGCCGTTTCGTACTGTTAGCTTATTTTACTCATCATTTTGTCATGTTTTATAATGAATAATGATATTTTTCTATTACGTTAGCGGCAGAAGTTCAATGTGTTTTTTCAAGTGTACTAGTGAACTGTGTTAAAATGGTAAATACATACAGTGAATAAAAGAAATAAACTCATCTGTAACTAAATAAGGTGGAACTTGTGTATATTAATAGAATAGTATTTTTCTACAATCAGTTGAACTACAACAGGATGTGTGAGTGTCGGGTGAACGTGGTGTTTTTGACGATGAGGTAATTTTTTCTTTTCCGTTCTATTTTGGAGTTTTTAATTCCAGCCAGACTTTTTCTTCTTCTTCTTCTACTTTTTCTTCTTCTTCTTCAGAAAAAATGAGGTAACCCTGATACCAGAATATCTCAGGTACGCTTTTTGAATAAATTTCCGACTGAAGAAGATAAGATGACGCGTCGCCGCAGCTAAATCCTGCTCTCACCTTCTTGTCGTAGACGTCCTGCCAGTCGATTGTGCCAAAGAAACTGTGTCGCATGATCTCCTTAGCGTCATCCGGTCCGCCGCCCAGCCTGTCAACCACACACAGGAAGAAGAAGAAGAAGAAGAAGAAGAAGTTGAAGTTAGACATCAAACAGCAGCGCTCTAACAAAGTCTCCATCAGTGGAACCAGAATATCCACCTGCCACTGATCCTAAAATAACCGGCCGGGGGTGAACGAGTTCGCCCGTGAAGCGGCGGCGGCAGCAGCGGCGGCGGCGGTGGCGGTCGCCTCCTTCGTTAGAGACAGAAAACGCCTCAGGGATTATCAGAGCGGGAAATTAACAGCAGCCAGCAGCACTTTGACTGAATACCAATTACCATTAAGAGGTTTTTGTTCTGTTTGTTCTGCTGCTCTTATCTGGGCTGCTGATGCATTCTGGGTACGTTACGGAGACGATTCACTTTTCTTTTTTTTTTTTTGGGTGCGGATCCCGCAGCAGCAGCAGCAGGAGCAGGTGTGACCGACCAGGAAACATCCCAGTGTCTGACTCAGGGTCAGCGGCTCAGATCTGTGTGTTTTATTTTACTTTATGTTATTTATTTTTTATTGTTTTAATCTGAGCCGGTGGGATTATAAACCGCACATCCCATCATCAGGATCAGGCAACAGGAACAGCAGCAGCAGCAGCATGGGCTTCCCCAGGATAATGGCTGCTCGGCCCCCAGCCGGGGGGGGGGGGGTATTAATGGATGTTTAGTGTCCTTTCATGGAAATTAAAATTTTAATAAGTCGAGTAAAGTTCAGGAATCAAATACATTTTCTGTCCTGCAGAGATTTTTAACTACAGAGAGAGACGATGGCGGCAGCGGCGGCGTCATGCACTACACCCCAGGTTGACTGGAGGCTCTGAAGGGTCTGTAGTGCATTTGTCTCCATGCAGGGCTGCAAATAACAATTATTCTCATTATCGGTTATTTAAACGATTAGTCGATTAGTTGTTTGGTCAATAAAATGTTGAAAAATGTTGAAAAATGTCTTGTTTTGTCCACAAACCAAAGAGAGACTCGGTTTATCGTCATAAAGGAACAAAGAAACCAGAAATATTCACATTGAAGAAGATGAAATCACAGAATTTGGACTTTTTTTCTTTAAAAAACGATTCAAAGTGATTGTTAGATTATCAAAATAGTTGACGATTAATTCAGCAATCGATTACTGTGTGCGATCCATCGATTAATTGTTGCAGCTCTATCTGTAAGTGACCCTGTTTATTTATTCATTTTGTTTAACTTTATTTTACCAGACAAAACATTCTGAGCTAAATTCTTCTTTACAGCGTTGGTCTGGAAAGTAAAAAAGAAAAAGAAGTAAAAACTGTGTCGTTGAGAACGTCATTTAGACGCCTTTGAATACAGATATCGATACAAAACCATCAAGTTTGTATCTGTATCTAGAACAGCGGCTGTTGATTCGGATCAGCTCACCCTTGTTGCATAAGAAGTCCCGCCTTGGCTTTTATTTTGAAATTTCTTCCTGTAACAAATTATCGTCTCTCTCTGTTTTAAGTATTTAAATAAACTGGACCTTTTGTTCCAGTTCAGTGTTGTTTTGTTTCTGGTTGTTTAGTTCTGACCCAAAAACAGAAAATGGTTCTGTTCTGTTTTTTTTTTAACTTTTTGGTTAAAAGCAAAAAGAAAACATGATGTTGAATGAATTATTTATTTTATTAACTGAGGGAAGATTATATAAACTTTCTGCTCCAGTTTATTCTGTGTCGTTGGTTAAATATCTGTTCATGTATATTAAAGGTTTTGTTCCTGTGTCTTTGTGAGCCCACGTGGTGCGTTCAGGTGCGTCCGTACCGTTTGTTGGGGTCCTTGATGAGGAGTCCCGACAGCAGCGACTTGGCGTCGGCCGACAGCGTGCGCGGGAACTTGATCTCCTCCATGAGGATGAGCTCGAACAGCTTCTCGTGGTCCTGGTTGTAGAACGGCAGGCGGCCGCACATCATCTCGTACGTCACCACGCCCAGACCCCACCAGTCCACCGCCCGCCCGTAGTCGTTGTCCTCCAGCACCTGAACGCCACACCAACACAGCGTTACAGCGTTACATCTCTCGCTGCTCTTTTTTTACCCAGAATTCATGAGTAGAAGAGTCTGAGGTTGTCTTTACGCCACAGGCCTCGATGGACAGTTCTGATTTGTTGCCTATATCGGATTCAATTTTAAAGGGATAGTTCAACATTTTTGGCAAAACGCCATAACCCCTATATTCATAGCAGTAGGTTCGTTACCTTTAATTGTCGGTGCAAGCTGTTTTTAGATCAGCGGGGCAGAGCCGTGAGCTGCTCAGCTAACGCAACAGAGGCACGTGGTATTTCCATGTTTCCCTCATCAAACTCATCAAATACACAATCCAACAACTCCACAACACTCTGGTGGACAAGTTGTGACCTGCACATTCACCACGCTATGAGATAATAACACAACGTTACCACACAGAGTTGTTTCAGAGGGAAATTCATGCAAAATCTCTGATGCTCGTTGCCTTCAGGGACAGTTTTTCATCAACAGTCTCTGTATTTCCCTCTAAAACAACTCTGTGTGGTAACGTTGTGTTATTATCTCATAGCGTGGTGAATGTGCAGGTCACAACTTGTCCACCAGAGCGTTGTGGAGTTGTTGGATTGTGTATTTGATGAGTTTGATGAGGGAAACCAAGAAATCCCATGAGCCTCCGTAGCGTAGCTCTGAGCAGCTCACGGCTCTGCTCCACCGTTCTAAAAATAGCTTGCACCAACAATTAAAGGTAACAAACCTACTGCTATGACTATAGGGATTATGGTGATGCAACTTACATTTCAATGACAACGAAGTCAGTCTGAATCTGATCTGATTCCCTGCGTCTTTGTCCCGTTGACGTGTTCATGTTACAGATCCGATCTGAGCCTTGAACCTTGTAGTGTAAAGACAGAAACCTCTGTGTGTGTGTGTGTGTGTGTGTGTGTGTGTGTGTGTGTGTGTGTGTGTGTGTGTGTGTGTGTGTGTGTGTGTGAGCTCTGACCTCAGGAGCCAGGTACTCCGGTGTCCCACAGAACGTCTTCATGGTGGCAGTGTCTGTGATGCCTTCTTTGCACAGGCCGAAGTCGGTGATCTTGATGTGTCCGTCTTTGTCCAACATGAGGTTCTCCAGCTGAGGACGGAGACGAGGACGTCAACGACACCGTGGAGATGAGTGTGTATGTGTCTCTGTGTGTGTGTGTGTGTGTGTGTGTGTGTGTCTGAAGCAGCCGAGCCTCACCTTCAGGTCACGGTAGACGATCTTGGCCGAGTGTAGATAGTCCAGAGCCGAGACGATCTCGGCGCCGTAGAAACGAGTGCGGTCCTCAGAAAACACCCGTTCTCTGGACAAGTGGAAAAACAGCTGGAAGGAAAAAACACAAATATTGTTGTATATATTGTTTTTTACTTTGAATGCTGCAATGCTACTGTTACATGTGTAGGGTTATTAAACAGTCTATTGTCTCTTGGATCACAGCAGCATAAGGAAGTAGATTATCAACTAAAACACAGACTTCTGTACGAATCAAAAATAGTGTTAATATTATTCTTGATGTTGGAGCCGCTCCTCGTCTCTCACCTCTCCTCCGTTGACGTACTCCATCACAAAGCACAGCCGGTCCTTGGTCTGGAACGAGTACTTCAGAGACTGTGACGCAAAATAAAGAAAAAACAAAAAAAAAGATTTGCTTTAATTCTTTATTTTTTTTTTTATTTTTTTTATTGAAACACGTCTCAGTGTTTGAGTCGATTGTTTCAGAGGAACAGAAGCTGCTCTGATTCCTCCTCCTGCTGCCGCTGCCGCCGCTCACATCACAGGAGCCTCATTTCTAAACTTAGGTGGATTCATGTCAACACAGGTGTGTGTGTGTGTGTGTGTGTGTGTGTGTGTGTGTGTGTGTGATACTCACAGTTAGGAATGGATGTCGAGTGTTTTTTAATACCCTACTTTCTGTGAGTGTGTGAGCAACTTCATCCTGCGACAGAGAAACACAACAAAACACACACGTTTACATCTGTTTCAGACGTTACAACAGGACGGTGGATGAACAGCTGATGGACGTCTGAGCGGACCTTGGCTATAATGACTTCCTTCTTCAGGATCTTCATGGCGTAGTAGGTGCCGCTCGCCTTCTCCCTCACCAGAATGACTTTCCCAAAAGTGCCTTTACCCAGAAGCTTCAGATAGTCAAAGTCATTCATTGTCTGGACACAAAGAGACAGGAAATGATGTTAAAGCGCCTTCAGAATAAAGGTAGATGTTTGTGTCAAAGCTCCTTCAAAATAAAGGTAGATGTTTGTGTTAAAGCTCCTTCAAAATAAAGGTAGATGTTTGTGTTAAAGCTCCTTCAAAATAAAGGTAGATGTTTGTGTTAAAGCTCCTTCAAAATAAAGGTAGATGTTTGTGTTAAAGCTCCTTCAAAATAAAGGTAGATGTTTGTGTTAAAGCTCCTTCAAAATAAAGGTAGATGTTTGTGTTAAAGCTCCTTCAAAATAAAGGTAGATGTTTGTGTCAAAGCTCCTTCAAAATAAAGGTAGATGTTTGTGTTAAAGCTCCTTCAAAATAAAGGTAGATGTTTGTGTTAAAGCTCCTTCAAAATAAAGGTAGATGTTTGTGTTAAAGCTCCATACAGTATAAAGGTAGATGTTTGTGTTAAAGCTCCTTCAAAATAAAGGTAGATGTTTGTGTTAAAGCTCCTTCAAAATAAAGGTAGATTTTGTGTTAAAGCTCCTTCAAAATAAAGGTAGATGATTGTGTTAAAGCTCCCTACAAAATAAAGGTAGATGTTTGTGTTAAAGCTCCATACAAAATAAAGGTAGATGTTTGTGTTAAAGCTCCTACAAAATAAAGGTAGATGTTTGTGTTAAAGCTCCCTACAGAATAAAGGTAGATGTTTGTGTTAAAGCTCCATACAGTATAAAGGTAGATGTTTGTGTTAAAGTGTGATTATAAAGCAGATGTTAGGTTAAATATTAATACTGTAGATGTTTGTGTTAAAGCTCCTCAGTCCACAGAAGAAATGCAGACAGTTTGGATTCAAAACTCCTTAAAATAAAGGTCAGATGTTCCTGTAACGTTGTGATGTCACAACTAAGCCTCACCACCTGGACCCACCATCCAACAACTTTGCAGGATTTGGTTTCTCTGAGTGTTTTATAACCTCCAATGAGATTTTTTAAAACCTTTTGGGAGCAGATACTTGTGCTGTGGTCACCTTTCGTTTGTAGTGGCTGATGGAGGTGTCCATCTCCTCCTCGTTGACGTTCTCGATCTGGGAGGTGGGGCTGCACAGGATGCCCTCCTCCTCCTGCTTGGCCAGAGACTCTGCGACCATCTGGATCGCCTCGGCCCACTCGTCCCTGCACGACAACACACACACACACACACACATAGCAGCAGCACACGATGGGTTAAAGTCAAAACCACCACAAAAACTTCCAGTCCTCCTGAGCCACCAACATCAACACCACCCACTGCTGCTGCTGGATGGAGGATGTTTTCAGTCTCTTTGTGTCAATAACAAACCTCAGGTGACAACTCATGATGTATACACTATATTGTGTTTTGGTACCAGAACCCCTTCAAAACTTGGCGTCCAGCCTCGGCCCCACACCCCTGCTTCCTGTCTTTCTTCTGGCTGAGTTCACCGACACTCTCACACAGTCTGCTGCAGGACTTCATCTACACTTTTATTTATTTATCGCCTCTAATTCCAGATGCCAGTTGTTATCTGGCGTCTGTTGAGAGCGAGTCCACACCCATGTCTGCGTTTATTGCTTTTCTTCATTAAATATCTCTTTTCAGGTGGACTAGGAATATATAGGTATATAGGGTTTTTGTCTTTAGTGACCCAGAAGAGATTCTGGATGTGACCGTCATCTGACAGTCTGAGCCCTAACGTGTGTAGATCGGATCACGAATGTAGGCTAACTTGTGTCCACTAAGGTATGTAGGCTAACATGTGTAAAGAAAACCAACAAAAACGCTAACTCCTGAACACTAAATCAACAGGCTAACATGTCTAGGCTAATAAATGGAGGATAAGCTTTGCAGGCTCTTTGTGTCAATAACATAAGCTAACGTGACAACTAACATGATGTATACAGGCTAATGTATGCAGGCTAACATGTGTACACTAATGTATGTGGGCTAACATGTGTAGAATAACGAATGTACGCTAACTTGTGAACGCTAAAGTATGTAGGCTAACATGTCTAGGCTAATAAATGTAGGCTTTATTGCAGGCTAATTCCAGATGTAGGCTAACTTGTGTACACTAATGTATGTAGGCTAACATGTGTAGAATAACGAATGTACGCTAACTTGTGAACGCTAAAGTATGTAGGCTAACATGTCTAGGCTAATAAATGTAGGCTAAGCTGTGCAGGCTAACGTATGTAGGCTAACTTGTGTACACTAATGTATGTAGGCTAACATGTGTAGAATAACGAATGTAGGCTAACTTGTGTACGCTAAAGTATGTAGGCTAACATGTCTAGGCTAATAAATGTAGGATAAGCTGTGCAGGCTAACGTATTTAGGCTAACATATGTAGGCTAACGTACACTAACATGTGCAGGCTAATGTATGCAGGCTAACATGTGTACACTAATGTATGTAGGCTAACATGTGTAGAATAACAAATGTACGCTAACTTGTGAACGCTAAAGTATGTAGGCTAACATGTCTAGGCTAATGAATGTAGGATAAGCTGTGCAGGCTAACGTATGTAGGCTAACATATGTAGGCTAACGTACACTAACATGTGCAGGCTAATGTATGCAGGCTAACATGTCTCGGCTAATATATAGGCTAAGCTGTGCAGGCTAACATGTGTAGGATAACGTATGTAGGCTAACTTGTGTACACTAAAGTATGTAGGCTAATATGTGTAGAATAACGAATGTACGGTAACTTGTGAACGCTAAAGTATGTAGGCTAACATGTCTAGGCTAATAAATGTAGGCTAAGCTGTGCAGGCTAACATGTGTAGGATAACGTATGTAGGCTAACTTGTGTACACTAAAGTATGTAGGCTAACATGTCTAGGCTAATAAATGTAGGATAAGCTGTGCAGACTAACGTATGTAGGCTAACATATGTAGGCTAACGTACACTAACATGTGCAGGCTAATGTATGTAGGCTAACCAACATGTGTATGCTAACGTATGCAGGCTAACATGTCTCGGCTAATATATGTAGGCTAAGCTGTGTAGACTAACGTATGTAGGCTAACATATGTAGGCTAACGTACACTAACATGTGCAGGCTAATGTATGTAGGCTAAGCTGTGCAGGCTAACGTATGTAGGCTAACATGTGTATACTAACATGTATAGTATAACCGCTTATGTAAGCTAACGTACGTAGGCTTCCACATGTATGCTAACCACCGCTACTTCCTGTTACAGCTATGAAAGTGCAAAACCATTGAAAAACTAAAACCTTTCATGCTGCAAAATTCTGAACCAGGGTTTAGTTTGGTCTGGACTGAGACCTCGTCTTTACATCGGACTAGATTTCAGGTCTTTGGTCTGAGGAGCTTTCACACCTGTACATTTAATTCAGTCCAAACGCGGTCGGTTTGAACGCCTCCTAAAACTAAATCTGTGAATCTTCATCACAAACAGAGGAGTTGAGGATTGAAGCTCTTCTCTTAATGAACCCTCTGACCTCAGAGCTCCATCAGTAACCTCGGCTGTAACACACGATGATCGACAGCTCGTTGTTTTCTCTTCATCACTCGCCTCAGAAAATAACAGCACTCAGTATTTTTCTGGATATTTTTAGATCTGTTTTTTTTTTTAGCCTGATTTCTTCTTCTTCTTCTGCTCGTGTTGCTAAATTTAGCTCGTCCCAGGGTTTCTGCAGCTTCACCGAGTTCAGTATTAGACTTTTAAATATCTGTCTCACATTCATGTTGAAAATATCAAAGAATGACGCAGGAGGAACAATGTGGACCACAGGAATTATCATCGAGATATCAAGATAACTCGTTTGTGACCTGTGTGAACGCAGGTGCTGTAAGATTTTAGTTTCTCGTAAGGTTGTTATTTGTCCCCCATTAATTAAAGGAGTGAAAAGTCGTTGAAGGATGATTACCATTTTTTACAATCTGGACCTTATTTCTAGCATTAAATCTGATCATTTCCTCCCCCAGATAACTTTGATGTCAAGTTGTTCTGATGAAATGAGCTCCATCCAGAGCCGCGTATATCCGTATAATGGAGTCTACAGGGAGCAGAATGCAGCCTCTAAATAACACATTATCTGCAGAGAAACTCCTTCATTTCACCAAGATTTAGTTCTGATAGGCTAGTGCTGTTCCCCTCTGAGTCCAGGTTTAGCTGTTATCAACATCCAGGGTCTGTAGGTTGACCTGCTGACCTCTGACCTGGATGATGTCATCTCCGAATGCTGCACAGCGCGGCTTGTTGCTACCGCTAATGCTACGGTTCATTTCTGCGTGTTTCCGACTTGTCAGAACAAAATGAGCAGCTGGATGAAGTTCAGCTTCTACAGGCTTCCTCTCCTCAACCTGGACTCACTAAAGCTAAAAATGGACCCGAATCCCGACATCATCCAGGTCAGAGGTCAGAGGTCAACCTACAGACCCCAGATGTTGATAACAGCTAACCTGGACTCAGAGGGGAACAGCACTAGCCTATCAGAACTAAATCTTGGTGAAATTAAGGAGTTTCTCTGCAGATAATGTGTTATTTAGAGGCTGCATTCTGCTGCCCCGTGTTCTCACATTATACAGGTATACGCGGCTCTGGATGGAGCTCATTTCATCACAACCACAACCAAAGTTATCTGGGGGAGGAAACAATCGGAGTTTATGCTAGAAATAAGGTCCAGATTGTAAAAAAACAGCAATTCCCCTTTAAGCCCTGTAAACTATTCTAAAATGTTCTCAGGTATCAGTGTTGGTGGGGGATCCCTAATGACACCCTGTGATTGGACGAGGTGAGGAAGAGGAGGACGAAGGCTCACCGCTCATCAGGCGTGTCGACGTGGAAGGTCCTCTCGATGACGGTGGTCCACTGCAGGCAGCGGATGATGAAGGTGTTTGGTTTGGGCCGCTCCGTCTTCATCAGCTGACATTCTGCAGTTCACACACACACAGAGACGTTCACGTTTGTATGTTTTGTTTTCACAGTGTGTGTAACGTTGGAGGACGTTGGCGTTTTGTGGCGAGGTCTCACTTGCTACAGAGAAGTTGTTGAGCGGGTAGGCCAGGTCCGAGTCCTGGGGTTTGTCCTTGTAGCCGATGAAGGAGCCGTCCGTCTTCAGCAGGAAGTAGCGCGGCCGCCAGTTCTTGATGTACTCACCTGTGGAGGGAGAGAGAGTCAGTGTTTGTGTTGTTGTTGTTGTTGTTGTTGCATCAGTCGGACTCAAAAGGAGGAGGTCTAACCCCGATACTTCCATACCAATTCGATGCCGACACGAAAAAAATAAATCGATACCTGCTTTTTTCTGGTACCGTCAGAACTGAATACAACTTTTACAACATCGGAAAAAGATGCTTTTGACAAAAAAAAAAACAAGAGAGAGAGAGACAGACCTGCCGTGCCGTGGAATAAAAACGACAATAACAAAAACTGACAGCGAGTGAGTGTCACGACTTCCTGTGTCTGGACCTTGAAATTAAAAGTCCTGTAGCCTTTCATATACAGTTCAGTCATATTGATTTTGACAAGACACGGCTCCAGGTGTATTTTGCTTGGTCGACTGTTTGGGGGCAGTTTGAAACACTTTTCAATAAAGTAGTGAATTTAAAAGTATATGGGTTCTGTTTTTTTAATCGTGGTATCAAATTAGTCGTGGAAATTCAAAGGTATTGGTATCGACTCCTGAAACCCTGGTGTGGTGACAACCCTCCCGTCTGCTCTCCCTGCCTCCGTTGCCCACCAGGACCTTCTTCCTTCAACAGTAACATTTCCCTGTTTCCCACATTTTCTGTTGTCAACTGTTTTCTTGTCTGTAACAACATCTGTTGTAGGGCTGCAACTAACGATTATTTTAATAATCGATTAATCTGTCGATTATTTTTTCGATTAATCGATTAATCGGATAAAAAAAAAGCATTAATTTCCAACCATTTATTCTAAAACAGAGCTGGCAGTACAAATTCACAGTGCACAAAATCTTCAGAAAGTGCAAAAACATGTTGCTCCTTGAACATCCCGAGCTTTTAAGAGTAATACAAAAAAATGGACTAACAGAAAACATATGCTACACACGTATGCACACATCTCTGCATGTGTGAAATTATGAACTTTATATCGATTATCCAAAAAATATACTTTACTTTAAGTGATAACATTAATGTGACACCTTGATAACCACAAGCAACCCATTGGTGCTGAAATGAAACTGAAATAAGATTGATAGTCTCCTCTTGATACTCTAAATATTGATTTGGTTCAAAGTTTGTTATTTTGGCCATTACTATGTGGTAATCATTTAATAATATGATAAATATTGAAAAAGTTATTCATTACCCAGCATCATATTCAATAATAAATCTTCCAATAGACAATGGTAAATGTCAACTCCATATCACAGGTGCATCTTTTTAAGAGCAGATACATGACGCACGTGTAAAAACAATGTTTCCCCCACCGTTAAATTTTTTTTAAAATATTTTTTTTAAATAAAAGAGCTCCTGACGCTCAGCTCAAGGAGGCGGAGAGAACTCAGCGAAGACGCGGAGAGAAGTAAACAGCAGCGATCAGCTGATCTCTCCTCCGTACAAACGCTCTGTTGATCCAGATCCACTGGACTTTCACAGTAAAGCTGGCGCAGCTGAAAATGAGTTAAATCAGGCATGTCAAACTGAGTTTGGGTCTGGGGCCGGATCCAGACCTCCTGATCTCATGTGGGCCGGACCAGTAAAATAATGGCAAAATGTCGACTCCAAATCTTTAGCTTTGTTTTTTAGTACTATGCTTTATCATCAAGCCTACATTTGTAACCTACATGTTATGATTACGGATCACAAGGGATCTATTCTAACAACACATTTATTCACAAACAATGGAATTGATCAAAATAAAATGATTGGTTTATTAAATACAGCTGAGTAAACCACTGAATCAACTCACCACACTAAACAAAGTGGGAGCTATGAAGAAATTATTTTTGCCTTAATTGACATACTTTGAAAATGCACATTTATCAAAAAACAAAACAGACCAATAAGGCTGGACCTATTGAGGCAAAAGTTACAGCAGTGCAAACAAACAACTTTGTAGGCTGGACCTACAGTGGCTGAGAATTATATACAACTTCAACATTGTATTTTAATATGAAACCATATTCATCTTATTTTTCAATTTGTGGTCTATTCCTGTGCAAACAAAATCCACCCTTTTCCCTTCTCCTCCCTCACTGCACTCCTGCAGTGCTGCTGCTGCTCCTGAAACCTGGCATCTTTTTTCCTTCACGAGTGCATCAATATCCTGAGTAGCAGCACATTTAACAATAGGTGCGTTTCCATCAGCTGTTTAGATGCGCATCTAGTTGTATCGCATCGTAATGATGATGGAAACGCCGTGATTCAAATTAAAATACATTGATTAGCACAATCTGAAATACGCTCGCTATGGCCGGGTTTTGGTTGATTGGAATGGGATGGAAACAGCTGTATGCGAATGAAGTGTGACGTAGCGCACTTTCACCCCGTCGTCTGCTCCGTGTTTACAGTTCATTCACAAGACAACATCAGGGTTTCCGCACCGCCACGGCAAAATAACAGTCCCCACACACCTTCATGTTACTGCACAGTTCTTCATAGTTCCTCCTCAGTAAAAACTAAACTTATCAACCAGCGCATCCAGCGTTTATCATCTGTACCGGCCGCGACTCTCTCTCCCTCTCTCTCTCACACACACACACGGACAGGTCGCATAAAATATGCGCTAAATCGCGCTAATGTGCTCAAATCAGACCGCAAGTTTGGATTTAAGTTCGTCCACTGGGCTGCCCTCTAGCAGCTGGAGGGAGTATTCGGGCTTTGGCGTATTTCTTTTTAAAAAATCCTAACTTTTGATAGAAATGAGCTAGAGACTTGCTTTTTTTTTTTTTTTTTTTTTTTTTGACATAGCCTACTCAGAAATTTATACCGGGCCGGATGAAATCGTCCGGCGGGCCGGATCCGGCCCGCGGGCCGTATGTTTGACATGCCTGAGTTAAATAGTGAAACAGCGGCGCTTTTGTCGCCAGTTTTATGATTAAACTCTGAAGCATAAATTGATTATCTACGAGCTGGGTTAAAAGAGACGACGATACCACCTCGTGTTTATTTGTTTGACTTCCTACCCGGCTTATCGATCGCTGTAGAGCGCGAGCCGGCCGCGGAGCTGCACGCCGTGTGCATGTGAACAACACAGCTGCGGTTCTCGGCGTTTCTCGGTTTGCGGCGCTTCCTCGTCCGGCGTGTACTGTAGGCTACTCGGCATGAGCGCTGGGGGCGGGCCGCCCCGCCAACAGAACGGTAGGGGAAACACTGCATACACGCACTCACTCTCTCTCACTCCCTCTGCTCAGACACTTTGCGTTGTGGTGGTGTGGATCTTGATGCTCAGAAAACACAACTACCACCAAACTCACTGAATAAACGAGTTTGCCGCGGCGTGAGTGACGTTGTAATCGCGCGACGCAACGAATCGATGATCAAATTCGTTGCCAACGAATTTAATAATCGATTTTAATCGATTAAATCGATTCGTTGTTGCAGCCCTAATCTGTTGCATCTGTTGCTCACCCTGAGCTTTCTCTGGTTTTCCCTGTTTAAAGGGTTTTTCCATGGAGTTTTTCGTAAGTGGATGTGAGGGTCTAAGGACAGAGGATGTTGCTATGATGGGATGTAAAGCCCTTTGAAACAAACTGTTTGTAAAAACGAGCTATACAAATAAAACTGCCTTGCCTTTTGTGAATCACTCTGTCATTATTTTGACCTTTAACTGCATTAATTCTTCCTCTTTCCACTCCTCTGTAGTGAATCTGTGCCTTTGTTGTGTTGTTGTGTTATATATTCTGACTTGTCCTCATGTGTGAAATGATGACAACTGATCAATCATCCAGACTTGTCCCATTATTGGAAGTAGATTCATTGATTAATAATAGTTAATCACAGGACCAGATGATTTTCAATAACTCATTAAAACACCTTAAAACTGAAGGAACACGTCTGTGTCGTAAACAAACACACACTCTCTCTCTCTCCAGTCACATCAACCTTTGACCTATTTTCTTTTCTTTGTGTTGGTTTTAATTGATTCCCATCTGTGTCACTTCCTGTCCAACATCCCAGCTCGTCACATGACCCACACACACATTTATTTCTAACCCGCTTCAGTTCCTGCTCCACAACAGACACAACAACAACTACAACGTTTCTTCTTCCTCTTCTTTTTCTTCACCACAGGCTCTGATTCGTCCTGATCTGATGCTGCTCTCTGCTCGTTGCTCTCTGCTCGTTGCTCTCTGCTCGTTGCTCTCTGCTCGTTGCTCTCTGCTCGTTGCTCTCTGCTCTCTGCTCGTTGCTCTCTGCTCGTTGCTCTCTGCTCGTTGCTCTCTGCTCGTTGCTCGCTGCTCGTTGCTCTCTGCTCGTTGCTCTCTGCTCGTTGCTGCTCGTTGCTGCTCTCTGCTCTCTGCTCGTTGCTCGCTGCTCGTTGCTCTCTGCTCGCTGCTCTCTGCTCGTTGCTCTCTGCTCGTTGCTCTCTGCTCGTTGCTCTCTGCTCGTTGCTCTCTGCTCTCTGCTCGCTGCTCTCTGCTCGTTGCTCTCTGCTCTCTGCTCGCTGCTCGTTGCTCTCTGCTCTCTGCTCGCTGCTCTCTGCTCGTTGCTCTCTGCTCTCTGCTCGCTGCTCTCTGCTCTCTGCTCGCTGCTCTCTGCTCGTTGCTCTCTGCTCGTTGCTCTCTGCTCGTTGCTCTCTGCTCGTTGCTCTCTGCTCGCTGCTCTCTGCTCTCTGCTCTCTGCTCGTTGCTCTCTGCTCGTTGCTCTCTGCTCGTTGCTCTCTGCTCGTTGCTCTCTGCTCGTTGCTCTCTGCTAGCTGCTCTCTGCTCGTTGCTCTCTGCTAGCTGCTCTCTGCTCGTTGCTCTCTGCTCGTTGCTCTCTGCTCGTTGCTCTCTGCTCGTTGCTCTCTGCTCGTTGCTCTCTGCTCTCTGCTCGCTGCTCTCTGCTCGTTGCTCTCTGCTCGTTGCTCTCTGCTCGTTGCTCTCTGCTCGTTGCTCTCTGCTCTCTGCTCTCTGCTCGTTGCTCTCTGCTCGTTGCTCTCTGCTCTCTGCTCGCTGCTCTCTGCTCGTTGCTCTCTGCTCTCTGCTCGTTGCTCTCTGCTCGTTGCTCTCTGCTCGTTGCTCGTTGCTCGCTGCTCTCTGCTCGTTGCTCTCTGCTCTCTGCTCGTTGCTCTCTGCTCGTTGCTCTCTGCTCTCTGCTCGCTGCTCTCTGCTCGTTGCTCTCTGCTCGTTGCTCGTTGCTCGCTGCTCTCTGCTCGTTGCTCTCTGCTCTCTGCTCGCTGCTCTCTGCTCGTTGCTCTCTGCTCTCTGCTCGCTGCTCTCTGCTCGTTGCTCTCTGCTCTCTGCTCGTTGCTCTCTGCTCTCTGCTCGCTGCTCTCTGCTCGTTGCTCTCTGCTCTCTGCTCGCTGCTCTCTGCTCTCTGCTCGTTGCTCTCTGCTCTCTGCTCTCTGCTCGTTGCTCTCTGCTCGTTGCTCTCTGCTCTCTGCTCGCTGCTCTCTGCTCTCTGCTCGCTGCTCTCTGCTCTCTGCTCGCTGCTCTCTGCTCGCTGCTCTCTGCTCGTTGCTCTCTGCTCGCTGCTCTCTGCTCGCTGCTCTCTGCTCTCTGCTCTCTGCTCGTTGCTCGTTGCTCTCTGCTCTCTGCTCGTTGCTCTCTGCTCTCTGCTCGTTGCTCTCTGCTCGCTGCTCTCTGCTCGCTGCTCTCTGCTCGCTGCTCTCTGCTTGTTGCTCTCTGCTCGCTGCTCTCTGCTCGTTGCTCTCTGCTCGGCGCTCGGCTGGTCAGGCCTGAGCGCTGCGATCAACAGCTGAGGGAGCTGTGTGGGCCGAGGAGGAAGGAACCAGAGTGTTAGGTCATCCTCTGTATGCTCATAGTGCCACAGAGAAACTTCCCCCTGTCTGCCAGCCAACTCACACACACACACACATACACACACACACACACAGAAACCCAGTGTGGGAAATGACACAGCAGCCAAGTGCAGCTCAGACTGGGCTGCAGCCCGGCTCTGCTCCGCTCCGCTCGGCTCCGCTCGCCGTCCGGCAGGTAAACAACCATTGTTTTGGAGGAGCTGTTCTTCAAACTGGCAGCAGGAGGACGGAGCGCTCTGCACACACACACACACACACACACACACACAGAGACACACACAGACCGAGGCTGCTGCTTTCGACAACAACAACACAACTGAAAGTGATGGATGGAGTTTTTCCTGAGCAGCCTGCAGAACGAGGGTCGACCGCTCACCGCTGTTCAGACACAACAACTAGCAGCAGTCTCACTATCAATAATCGATAATCAATAACCAATCATCAATAATCCTGCTGCAGCAGCCATTTGTTTTAACACCTCAGTGCAACAGTCATGTGACGTCTGACCTGTAGTTTCATTTGCATGAAGACGGAGCAGGTCAAGGTCAGAGAGGTTTTATGATTATTATATTATTAGGATTTAAGAACAAAGGAATGATGTTGTTTCTTTGTTTTTGTTTTCTTTGGACTTGTGTGTTTCCATCTCACTAAGAAATTCACCAACTTACTAACAAACTTACTAAATCACTAACTTATTTACTAACTTATACTTACATATAAGTTTGTTTTTAGCTAATTTTAAAGAAATGACATTCAGAAACAATCTCCCAACGTTTCATAGTCCAGATAACTGAGAAACTGACGATTAAAGCAACTTGTAACCCCCTAGAGACATGGAATAACTTCTGAACTGTTTATGATAGAGACGAGCTGTAAACTACGTCTGAATCATGAGGTTCTCCTCTTTCCGAGGGTCCTTGAATGGAGCCTCTATGACGACAAGGAACGTATAGGGTGCGCGCGTGTAATCACGTGGTACAGGAACAGACGTCAGAGTTCGCTGGTCTTTAAACCAGAGATGTTCTTATTGTTTAAACACAGTTTTCTCTGGTTTTCAATGTGAAAAAGAGAAAGATAGACCATAATTCAAATGGCCATATGTTGAACACCATCCAATGTATGACTTTGACTGGGGAATCATTTTAAAGCTTATTTTCTCCTCTTTGAAATTTGGGTCACTGTGACTCATTTTGCTGGATCAGGTCATATATGAGTTTTATTTTATTTCAAATATAGAAACTGAATCATGGAGTTATGTTATATTTGCATGTGGACCATGAAAACATGGCAAGAAGAAGAAGAAGTTACCTCGCCTCACATAGTTTTTGTTCTTCTACTGTGGATATGACGACATAGCTAACATTAGCATTAACAGCTGTTCACATACAAGTCTGGAAGACACGTTATGAGTTCAGCATCAAACTTGATCTCTTCTTCATTCACCGTGACCGGTTGTTTCCACTTTGTTTCACTTCTACTTCTATCGTCTCTTTTGTTTTTTACTAAAGTTAGCATGCTAACCAGCTAGCCCCCACCGGCCTCGTCAGTTTTCCGATAGCGAGTCAGTGCAGCAGCCGGCGTCCAGTCTGACCTGAAGACGTTGCACATGTCGCTCAACACACGGACCAAATATACACCTGACGACAAACCAGTCCAGAGCCAATCACCTCCTCCGGCTTCAGGTAAAACAGGAAATCTGACGCTACTGATCCTATCAAAATAAAAGCATATAAAAACTGATAATTCCATGTAGAAAATGAAATATAAATACTGATAAACCAGCTGTTCAAGTTCAAGTGCATTTCACCCTTCCACAACTAGTCTGATACTGGTGTTTCAGACACACACACCTGCACCTGAACGCACCACGGACCGGTCGACAACAGCGTTAAATCAAGGCCAGAAATCAGACGATGAGAGAACGTCTCGTTTTCCATCTTAAAGACAAATCTAAAGCCACACACACACACACACACACACGGTCTGAGATAAATGAAACCAGTGAAACAAACACAGACCAGACATCAAACACTCAGCCTCGGTTCGTCTGTCGCGTTTGCATTAATTCAGAAAAAGAAAAAAAAGGGGAAAAAAAACTACAGAGAAGGAGACGTGACTTTGAAGGAGAACTGGGAGAACTGGTCACACATCACGTCGGCCATTTTCACTCCTTCATCTGACACCAGAGTCTGGACCAGCAGAGCTGCACCTCCTCACTCACAAAGACAACGACGACAACAACATGTCAGATCTTTAGCATCGTGACCTGAGTCAATAAACTGTTTAAAAACAATGAAATCAAACAAGAAGCCTCATGAACGACTGAGACGACTTCCTGCAGCCAAGACGAGTAGCCTGATTATTTATTGATTAGTCGATTGACAGAAATCCAATTAACAACAACTTTCTGGTCTAGTTTCATTTGACACTGATTGATTTTAGGACATTTAATGACGAAACAATGCTATAATGTAAAACATCAGGATCGGGTCCATCTCTAAAACAGACCCAAAGTCTGTCTGTCTCTCTGCACTTTGAGTCCCATACACATTAAAGGGATAGTTCAACATTTAGTCAGATCCTCCTCTCGCCATAACGCCTCTATAGTCTTAGCAGTAGGAGCATCACCTTTAATTATCGGTGCATGTTGTTTTGAGATCAGCGGGGCAGAGACGTGAGCTGCTCAGTGAACACAATGGAGGTGAACGGTACAGGTCCCCTGTCCCTCATCAAACTAATCAAATACACAATCCAACAACTCCACAACGCTCTGGTGGACAAGTTGTGACCTGCACATTAGTTGTTTTAGAGGGAAATTCATGTAAAACCTCTGATGCACGTTGCCTTCAGGGACAGTTGTTCATCAACAGTCTCTGTATTTCCCTCTAAAACAACTCTGTGTGGTAACGTTGTGTTATTATCTCATAGCGTGGTGAATGTGCAGGTCACAACTTGTCCACCAGAGCGTTGTGGAGTTGTTGGATTGTGTATTTGATGAGTTTGATGAGGGAAACCAAGAAATCCCATGAGCCTCTGCTTGTAGCGTAGCTCTGAGCAGCTCACGACTCTGCTCCGCTGTTCTAAAAATCGCTTGCACCGACAATTAACCCCAACTCCTAAAACTACAGGGATTATGGCAACGGGTCAAATAACTAACCCTTTAAGATAAAAATCTTGCATAGTTCCTCTTCGACCCTAACAACCCTACGGCTATGACTATAGGGATAAAATGTTGAACTATCCCTTTAAACAGTATTCGGCAGAAGCCCAAAAATCAGGATTCGGCACATCTCTAAGACAGACTCAAAGTTTGCTCAACAACAGCTCAATAAAGATGTAGTTTCACTTTTAATAGAGGCTCAGACACAGGAGGGAATGAGGGACTATTTTCAGCGGCGGATGAATCCACGTGAGTGTTCAGTGTGAGTGTGTGTCTCAGGGGAATCGAACCCCCGATCGTCGTGGGCCACCGCCACCGCCACCACCACTCACCTCTCTTCTGGACCCAGCCTTCCTTGACGACGTTCTGGTCGCTCATGGTGGCGTCTCCTCGTCTCCCGTCCTCCCAGCTCTCCCAGTGTGCTGAGCGTCAGGAGGACTGACCTCAGATCAGATCAGTGAGCTGCTCACTGCTGGGCTGGTTCACCTGCAGCGTCTCTACCTCTTCTCCTCTGTCTGTCGATCACTTTCTCTTTCCTCCTCTTCTCTTTCTCTCTCTCTCGCTCTCCCTCCGACCTCACTTCCTCTTTCTGTCTTCCTCACCTCCTCCTGGTCCTCTTCACCTCCTCTCTTCTTCTGTTTCAGTGTTTACTCCCTCCTTCCTTCTTTCTCTTCTCCTCTTCTCTTCTTGTTATTTCTTCTTTTTCTTCTTATTTCTTCTTCTTGTGCTGCTGCTGTGTTCAGGCGCTCCAGTGGTGACTCAGCCTGGAAGGAAACAAGAGGCAGAGAAAGGAGAGAACGGAGAGTAAAAAAAAAAGAGAGAGAGAGAGAGAAAGAAAAACATGGAGCAGGTCAGTGGATAGTTTCCTTCTCAGCGGTGACCACTCATTGTTCACAGCCCTAACACACTTCCTGCCTCCTTGCCTCCTTCTTCCCTTCCTTCCTTTGTTCCCTTCCCTCTAGTCCTCACACCCTTCATCTCCTTCCCTTCTTTTCCCTCCTCTCCTCTTCTTCTCTCCTTTACTTTTCCTCCTTCCCCTTTTCTGGTAACTCCCTCCCTCTTTCACCTTCATCCTCTTCCCGTCCTTCCTTCCTTTTAACCCCTCCGTCATCCTTCCTTCCTTTGTTACCACCACACCTCCCCACCATCTTTCCTTTTCTCCTTCCCTCACTTCCTCCTTCCTTACATACCTTTGGTACCTTCCACCTCCACCTTTCCTCCTCTCCTCTCCTCCTCCCCTTGCTTCCTCTCCTCCTTTTTTCCTTCCCTCCTCTCCTCCTCCCCCACTTTTGTCCTCTCCTTTCCACCTCCCTCCCTGTCCTCCTCTCCATTTTTCTTCCTTCTCTCCTCTCCTCCTCCCATCCCATTTCCCTCTCTTTCCTCCCCTCCTTTCCTCCTCCCTCCTTCATCCTCTCCTCCTCCCTCCCTTTCCTCCTCCCTTTCCTTACTCCTCTCCTTCCCACCTCCCTCCCTATCCTCCTCTCCATTTTTCTTCCTATCCTCCTCACCTTTCCCTTCCTTCTCTCCTTTTCTCCTCCCTCCCTTTCCCTCTCTTTCCTCGTCTCCTCCTCCCTTTTCTTTCCTCCTCTCCTTCCCACCTCCCTCCCTTCCCCCTTCTCCCTCCTCTCCTTTCCCTTCCTTCTCTCCTCTCCTCCTCCCTTCCCATTTCCCTCTCTTTCCTCATCTCCTCCTCCCTTTTCTTTCCTCCTCTCCTTCCCACCTCCCTCCCTATCCTTTCCCTTCCTTCTCTCCTCTTCTCCTTCCTTCTCTCCTTCCCTCTTACCCTTGCCTCCTCCTTCTTCCTTCCCTTTCCCTCCTCCCTCCCTCCCTTCACTTCCTCTCCTCCTACTTTTCTTTTTAATCGATTAACTGTTTCAGTCGTTTTTTCAGAGACGCCTCACGCTGCACCAACAGTTCATCAATACATTGATTAGTTGAACAACAGAAGCTCCGTTGATCATCGTTCTTTGTTTTGAGTCATTTTTACGACGATAAACGACTTCAATCTGGTCGAAGCCTCTCCAGCGTTTGTTTGTTTGTTTGTTCTTTAACGACGAGTAAAGACAGTTTGTTGATCTATTGACAGATTCATCAATAACACAGAACAGATTACACTGTGGAGGTGGAGGTGGTGAGGGGGGGCTTCCTCCCTCGTCTTTTGTCACCACTTCCACCACTTCCTCGCTCCCTGCGTCTCCTCCTCCCGCTGCTTCCTCCTTTCATCACTTCACAATAAAACTTCCTCTTCACCTTCTACAGCGACTTCTGCACGTCTCGCTGTTTAACAATCAATACTTCACTTTGATTATTGATCATGTCCTCGCTGCAGCAGCTCAATGGTGAATGAATTATTGTCCAATGATTTCTCAGGGAGAGCTGGCCTTCCTCGTTGTAACCCGAAACAGGCCAGACAGGTTGGAGACGACCTGCTGTGATTGACACAGCACGCCAATCACGGACCAGAAGAACAGCGATAACGTCTTTTCCTCCAAGAAACTCAACAAGCGCCGACTCTTGCTCTAGTTTAAGTTCTGTAATTGATGGTATTTCATTTAGAACTTCCCTTACTGCTGTTTTTACGCCGCTGTTTGACGCTGCCATGTTTGTTGTAGGTGAGTCCAGTTCAGCGATGTTTTCAGGCCCTGATTGGCCAACGTGCTGTGTCAATCACAGACTGATTGGCTCTGCCGATTTCTGGCGAGACAACGGGGATGACTCCCCTGTGAAATGAATTAAATGCATTTCCGGGGGAGGCTGGTTTACGAGGCTAGAATGAACTGTCCAATGACAGGCCAGCGTTTTAAAGGCCAGAATTGTTATTTATTCGGTTCTAGATTTATCCGGTCGGTTTGGTTTTTTGACACATGGCGTGGTTCTGACTTTTAAAGGAATTGTTATTTATTCCAACTGGACAATGACATCAAGTTAAATCAAATGTCTTTCTTTTGCTGTGTTGGGAGGGTTGAACCTGAACCAGGCCTCACAACAAACCATCATGCAGCCGTAGTACAGACACATACATATAGAAGAATTGGAAAAAATGGTATTGAACATTTGTATCTAAACCAATTCTAACTGAACTATTTGTCTCCATCGGAGCAGCTTGTAAAAGCAGGAGAGGAGCGATCAGTCAGGACAGTGACGGCCACAGGTCGGCCGGTGCGTTTGAGTGTTTTGAGACGTGTCTGTAAAGATGAGACAGACTGTCTGTGTCTTGTCTCCTTGGTGTTTTTTTAACTTGCAGACTTCAGAGCCGACAGAGGCAGAGCTGCATGTGTGAACCTGGAGGGTAAAAAGGTCTGAGATGTAGCGAGCGTCTTATCTTGGCTTTGGCTTCTTTCTTTTTTTTAAGAAAAAGGAGGAAGTGCACCTGTTAAAACCCTGTCGGCTTTCTGTGCTAATTGTAGTTTGGTACAGACAGGAAGATAAAAGACGGGATGAAACGAAGATATGAAAAAAAAAACAAGTGTCCAGGTTTTTTTTTTTCTTTTTCCGTTGACAGAAACAGGACGACATTTACACGACGACCAGAGAAAAGTGAAGTCGCTGCCAAATAAAAGATGAGGTAGTGGGAGTCGGAGCGTGTTTCAGGGTTCAACATCTGCCTCCGTGAAAAGGATCTAAACCCTGAGCTGCCGAGCTGCTCTCTGCTGGTCCGGTCTCCTCACATCACCACACGTCTCCAACGTGTTGTCACAGGTTTTAAATCATTACTACGTATTGATTTAAAGGGGAAGTACGTCACGTCCTCTGTCTCTAACCCTCGTCTCCTCCAGGTGTTTGTTTACAACGAAGCCGGTGAGAAAACACTCCATGTAGCGGTGGATACGGTTATTTATCATCTACCGTGTCACCATGTGTATCTGTGTGTCTTATCTGTCATCAACAACAGGTTACGGGTTAGCACGTTACGACACCGGGTCGGAGGCTCTGATCTTACAAGGTTGGTTTTTAGCCCAGGTTTTCAGCCTTCCTCAATCCCTTTTCCCTTCCTTCCTTCCTTCCTTCCTTCCTTCCTTCCTTCCTTCCTTCCCACCCGTCATCCTTTCTTCTTCTTCCTTCCTCTTTTGACCCAACTGACCTGACCTGTTCCTTCTTTCCATCTTTCTTTCCTTCCCTTTCCCTTCCTTCCTTCCTTCCTATCTTCAGTCTTTGAATGAATCTGTTCCCTCCCTCCATCTTTCTTTCTTTCCTTCCTTCTTTCCACAATCCTTTTCCCTCCCTTCCTTCCTTGAATGAATGATCTGTTCCCTCCCTCCTACTATCTTTCCTTCCTTTTCCCCTTCCTTCTTTCCCTTTGTCCTTCCTTCCTTGACCCAGGAGGACAGGAGGGTAAATCTAAGGTAAATATGCTAATGCTAATGCTAATAATCACAGAGACGTGAGTCGCTGACAGGACGTTGCTCTGTCCTGCAGATAGAAACCAACCGTCAACACTCATCACATGTTTCTGATGTTTTAAATGTTTTCTCAGCGGTAACACACTGTCTCTCTCACACACACACACACACACTGGTTGTCCTATAATAAATCACACATCACAACGACCTGGAACATCTCCCCCTCCTCTCAGAAGAAGTTCAGCATATTTTTCAACTCTTTTTTTTGTTCTCTTGTGAATCATTTGATCTGGGTTTAAAAACAAAAAGAAAGATTTTCCGATTCATATCGATCTTCATTTTTGAAGATATCTTTAAAAAGATTGATCTATTTAACGTGCGCCACTTCCTGTTTGTTTACTTGTTACAGGACGAGTTCACAGAGTGAGATCAGTCACCGCGCTGATGTTTACATCTTGTTATACACATAATATATATATATATTTATACACACTGATTACAGTACTTTGATTATCAGCCCAACGACTGTACCAGAGAGTTGATGTTGCTGCTTTACATCTGGGCTCATATTAAATAGATGGATGTTAATGATGTTGCTGCTTTTGGGTCAAATTCTATTCTATCTCAACATGTATAATTTGCAGTATTTCTGTTCTGTTAACATCTCTCTCATCAGAACCAAACAAAACAACTGAGTTGTTAAAAGTGGAACATGGAGGTGAATAAGGACCTTGTGAATCAGAATCAATCTATTCAGTAAATCAGTAGTGATACCCAGCCTGACTGCACATCACCAGACATCTCCTTCTATTGACATACATTACACTGCAACATGACAGTCACAACACACAGGCTACTGTATGTCTACATTTAGCCACAGCAAGGCTACGCATCACCATATCTCCTCCTCATGTCTATAGATCTATAGTTAAATACATCATGAGTGTAAAACCTGTGTGCAGCAGAGGACGAGGCTCACACACACACACACACACACACAGACACACACACACGCAGACGGAAAACAAGCGTGAGCCTCCGATGACAACAAAAACAATGATGGCGGACAGGAGCAGCCGCTGTGCCGGGTTCAGAGCTGCGGCCCTCGGTACCACAAACACCAACACCCCCCCCCCCCCCATCCTCACCCTGTCTGTCTGCCCCCCCTCCCCTCCTCATCCCCCCTTTCCTCTCTTTCCTCCGTGCCACCACCCCCACAGAGTCTCTTGATTTATTGGCCATGATTGGGTCCCACACACACACACAGACACACACACACACGCACACACACACACAGACACACACACACAAACAAACAGTGAAACAACAGCTTTTGTTTCAAGGGCGTGTGTGTGTCTGTGTGTGTGTGGTGTCATTATCTGTTACATAACAACATCCGCCGCTCCGCGCGCGCTCCATTATGTTTTAATGGCGAATATAAATAAATAAATAAATATATAAATAATATTAAATAAAAATGTCTGGCTGTGGCTCTGGTACCGATTAATCACAGCTATAGCAGCGATGGAGGAGCCGGTGGTGTCAGAGAGAGAGGGGGGGGCGAGGGGGGGGGGGGGGTTGTGTTAGCAGCCAGGCCGGCCTGTGATGGCTCTGCTCGGCTGGAGGAGCCAGGGATGCTGCTGCTGCTGCTGCTGGAGGGGGTTAGCTACTGTTAGCCGGTTAGCATAGCATTAGCATTAGCAGGGCGGCCGTTTAACGGGAGGTTTGTTGTATTTATTATTCAACGCGACAGAGACGCGACGACGCTGGGGCGGCAGGGGAGGGGAGAGAGGGGGAGAATGGGGGGGTGGGGGGAGTTGGGGTGTCGGTGGTTCATCATCATCATCACCATCATCATCATCACGGGGATGTGGGCCGAGGCCGGCCAGACCGACGGTACCGTTACCGTTACCGTTACCAGCCCTCCCTCCCTTCTCCTCCTGCAGCGGTAACGGATGAAGCGGCAGAAGCGGTAGAGGCGGTAGGAGCGGCAGCATCCCGGCGCCGCGTCGCTCCCGTCCAGACAGACGGGCAGCAGGCGGCGTGACGCGGATGACGCAGCAGCAGCAGCAGCGGCGGCAGCGGCAGCAACAGCAGCGCGCACTAACGGCTGATAGCTTAGCTTAGCTTATCTTAGCATGCTAACCTCCGCTCCTCCGCGCTGTGCTACTCCCTCCTCCCCCCGAAAACGACGACCCCGATCCCGCTACGTGCCGCCGCGTGCCTCCCTCCCTCCCCCCTCCCCCCTCTCCTCCCTCTCCTCCTCTCATCCTCTCCTCTCTCACACACACATACAAACACACAATATTAAAAATAATAATACTACTAATAATAATTTCACCTGGCAGTAGAAGAATGACAGGGATGCCCCCCTCCTCCTCCTCCTCCTCCTCCTCCTCTTCCACCACCACCTCCTCCTCCCTCCTCCTCCTCCTCCTCCGCCTCTATGGGCACTGGAGCATCCGACGGAGGAAGGTCCCTCAGCGGCGAACACAGGAGGAGAACCGCGCTGCTGGATCCATCTCCACCGGTGAAGCCGGAAAAAAAATCCCCCAACCAGGCGGCTGTTGTTGTTGTTCTGTTGTGTTGTGTGTTGTGTGTCCCAGACAGACGAGAGGAGAGACTGCAGCAGCAGCAGCGGCGGCGGCGGCGGCGGCGGCGGCGGCGGCAGACACACACACACACACACTCTCTCTCACACACACACACACGGACAGACAGACGGACTCGCTCGGCTCGTCAGGAAACCTCGCTCCGTTCAGCCGGAGGAGGAGGAGACTCCTGCTGCTGCGTTCAGGAGCCGCCGGGAAACAGGAGCTCTTCACCCACAACCGGCCGGGAAGAAGAAGAAATGGGGACACGTTCACTGGGTGGGGGGGGGGTCACTGTGTCCAAACCAAAACAATGTGAACTACACCCACATATCTTTTTATCTGAATATTACGTTTAACATTTAAAGGGAGAGTCCAACATTTTGGCAAATTCTATTATAGGAGTCGGTTCATTAAAGGGTAACGGCAACAATTTTTTTTCCCCCTGTCTTGCCTCACTCCCGAGTCCATGACCAGCAGATAGACACCATCCTTTCGACTGTGCGTGCAGTAACAAGGGATATACGGGCAGAGAGCTGGCGCACTGCTAATTAGCTTAGCTCAAATGCTCCACTTACGGATGTAATTGTAGCTATGCGTCTGTTTCAAACGTTGTTACCGTCACTGCCCACATAGCCTACTTTCATGCATCCTTAACGTTGGCATGGATGTTAACCAATACATCCACCAGGGGGCAGCTCAGAGTCAAAAGTTTATGACAACAAACATGGCGACTACGGAGGAGATCTTAATGTAAGCCTACACCATAAAAAAAAGAAGAAAACGGACTCATTAAGGCTGTAAAATTCATCACGGCTGGAGGACGGAGACATTTTTTTCTCTTGTTCAGCCATCGTTACTTCTTCTTCTTCTGTCTCACACTGGATCTAGGCTCCGTAGCGGACTTTACGTGGAGGCAGGCTAACACTACCCATGCACTTCCAGTGTTTGAGCTAAGCTAATTAGCGGTGCGCCAGCTCTGCCCGTATCTCCCTTGTTACACAGTCGAAAGGATGGTGTCTATCTGCTGGTCACGGACTCGGGTGTGCGGCAAGACACAAAAAATAAAGTTGGCATATCCCTTTAGAGGCTGAATATGGAGAATGCTTATTAAAGGAATTATGGTGAGAGGAGAATTTGCCAAAATGTTGAACTATCCCTTTAAAGTGAGACACTTGTGAATAGGGTAAAACTAACAGATCACCATGAAACTTCTCAAGTTTATCACTTACATTAAGATAAATATTATTTCAATTACAAGTTTTGTCAAATTTTATGTTAATGAGGCAATAAATAATAAAATATAAATACGCTAATTTGCATACGTTTCCAGAACAGAAATCTGAACAATGGATAAAGGTACCTTCAAAATTCTTGTTTTATTTTGTTGACATATTAAACTAAAGTTCAGGTTTGGATATCTCTTTTGATTGATATTTTTAAGAATAAAACAAACTCCTTCAGCATATATAAAAGGATGAAACTGGAAGGTTTGGTGTCTGCTGCTGAAGTGGAGATTTCTAGCTCAGAGTGTGAGGAAAAACTCATTTTGAGCAAACGGCCTTTAAAAGATTTTGTAAAATTCCACAGATTGTTATTGTCAATTGTATTTTATGATTGGTTGCGGATACGGAGGAATTTTCGGAGCCCACATCATTGTTCAGGAGAGAGAGAGCTTTATACCTGACATGACAAGGGTCACAGCATCATAACTCTTGGTGAATTTAGGAGAAATCTACAGACAAAAGAGACAAAGATACAGTTAAAAAAAAAAAAAAAAAAAACCTTAATGTGGATTTTCTAACATTTCTTTCCACTTTTCTGAAAGAAGACAAGTTAAAAAATCTCAAAATTGATCGGTGCATGAAAAAACTATGTTTTTGCCTGTAGTATCTCAGGACACGATATTTTTAAAAAAAAGCCTTGAACGTGTTGTTTAGTTCAAATAGTAAAAACATCATAATCCCATATCTTCTCTTATAATATCAACAAATAAATAAATAAAATGTCTGGTTTATGAACATTTATAATTTGTTTGTAATGATGCATTAAATAGCTATATTAGTATTAGTGTAGATTAACCGTGTACATGGCCCATAAGTCACCATGTAAATCAGAGTGATCTTAAATAAGATTTTAAAAAGTTAACAATTTTGTTTTATATTGATCCACATATTGAAATTGAACCATCTGTGAAGTTTAAAGAGGAAAAACTGTAATAAAAACTGAAAGTAGGCAAATAAAATGACTGGAAACCACTGGTTTATATATTATATATAGCCTATATATTTCTTTATTACAGACTCCAAGTCCAAAATTTGACAACAGACAAACAAATATACATAGAAACAATTAAACATAGACAAACAAGACAGTCTTTAGTCTTTAACATTATTGTATTTTATATTTTAACCTGAAAAGTAACTGATTATACCTCTGTCAGATTAATAGTGAAACATAGCTAGAAATGCTAATGTCAAACACCAATTTTCTAAACCTGCACTAATTACATTAATTAATCAGTTTAAACCACATAAATGTGTTGAATTAATTAAAAAAAATAAAAATTGTTAAGATAATTGTTAATTAAATAATCGGTGTGGGCGTCTGGGGCTGTTTGTCCTTCTGCAACAGGAGTTTACAGGGAGCACCTGAATGCAGCATCTCTCTCCTCATGGCATCCAGGGCTTTTGTTGTCTCTCTCCCTCTCTCTCTCTCTCTACCCCCCCTTCCCTCCCTCCCCCTCCTCTCCTCTCCCCCCCTCCCTCCCTCTGTGGTGGATTTATGTGTCCAGATCCAGTTCTGTTATAATTCACTTCCCTCGGCTTCGTCCTCGTCGTCTGAACCAGAAACGCTGTGGATCATTAAACAATGCTGTTATTATTATTTGTTCTTTTTTTTCCTGTTATGTTCTTCTGTTATTCATATATTCAAGGTTTACCAAACTGTATAGACCCCCCCCCCCCCCCACCCCTCTTTACCCCCCCCCCCCCCCTCCACCACAACCTCCTGTGAATAGGAGCTTTGTTTGAGGATGCTGGTCCCAGTCTGTCTGCTGCTGCTGCTGCTTTACATTGACTCACTACATTGATCTGTGAAATAACATGAGGTGGGGGTGTGTGTGTGTGTCGGGGGGGGTTGAATATGAGACGAGACAATTTGAAATGGTGTTTTGTTTTGTTTCCTGTCACCCCCCTCAAAAAACAAAAAACAATTTCAAAATAAAACACAGATAATATGGTTTAAAAACAACAACAAAAAGAAACAAAAACGGTATTAATCGTACTGTTAATTGACAGAATATCTGAACTCCTGTTTAATTAAAGATCTTTGTTGTAATAAAAATGAATAAATTGGCTATATTTTGGCTATACTTTAGATAAATTGTATATATAGCCGACAATAGGCTACACTTTGATTATTGTTACAGCCTCATCAGTCGTGTAAAATTTGGTCGTGAGGTCAGAACATTTCTTGCTAATCTGAACATTAGGCTACATATTTATATTTTCTTAAATATTTTTATAGAATTACTGACAGTGGTTTAAGAAAAAAAAATCTTTGTGCTTTTTGTTTAATTTCAGAAATAGCCTAGAGTTTTAATTTTAGCATGATTATTATTATTTTATATATAGGCTACTTGTTTTATCAATAAAGTTTTGCACCTTTGAATTAGTTAATTTACTGTTGGACTATGATCAATATTAACTATTAAGTAGCTACATGTAGTTTCTGTGAGTATTGGGATTTATAATAACTTGTATAAGACTTTTATTGATCCTACTAACAGGAAATTTATTTGTCTCAGCGACAAAAAGTAAGAAAACAAAACAAAACAAAAAAAATTGTAAAGAATAAAATAAAAAAAACTTTCTTTACAGTTATGTACAAAACTATTAAGGAAATTTTTCCTCAAAAGTTAATAGTTAATAGTGTTACTATCAATATCAATCTGAACGATATTAATTTGTTTTTGTCCATTTCCTCTCATTTTATTTGTAACACACTTTATATTTTAACAACAAAAACAACCAAAAAGAGGTTAAAAACAAATGATCTGAGCGTCTTATCGTCCACACAGAGCTTTGACAAAGCTGCATGTGAGTCTGGTCGTGTCTGTGTCAATAAAGTTTTTAAATGGAACAGAAAAAGAGCAGATAGACAGAGGTTCAGGTTCCCAGTGTCAGGTTTCTGAGCGGTCACACGGGCCAGTGTTTGGTTTCTGGTGCAGCTGCTGCAGGACAGAGGGGACGAGAGCTCGGGGTTCGGGGTTCAGGCTCAGACTGACTCCAGATCAGCTGATGTGAAGCGTCACTCACCTGTCAGTTGGAACAACACAGCTGGATCATTGTATCATTTCAGCTCTGAATGAACGTTGAGTCTCAGGATTGTCTTGTTCTGGTCAGTATTTGGTCATTTTTATTTTTTTCTTCACCGTCACCTGCTGATCCTGTCCTCATCAGCTCTGGGCCTGTTTGCACTGTGGGGGTTGTTTGTTTGTTTGTTTGTTTGTTTGTTTTTCTTCCTGCTGTCAGATCTCAGTCCAGTGTTTTCCCAGCAGCGACATCTAAAGGCCACGACGCTCATTACACAACAACACTGTGTGGAGGTGAACAGTTCAGCAGCAGGAGGTGAAGATGAAATGATCTCCAAAAGACATTAAACATGAAACACTCTTTTTCAATATTTTAATCAATATCAGACTATTAGTGACTAACTATACGGGAAAAAAAAAGGGAATGTGTCATCTGTAACTTTATGCCTTTTGGAGATCATTTCATCTTCCACTTGTTTAACTGTTCAGATTTGCACGACACTGTCTACAGGGGGAAATGCCTAGCACTTAAACACACCAACATGCCAAAATGTTGAACTACCCCTTTAACTACCGCTTTAACTTGAATTTCACCTGTGAAAAATCCACAGCTGCAACAACATCTGTATTCACCACCACAGACTTGACCTGGACCTGGACCTGGACCTGGACCTGGACCTGGACCTGGACCTGGACCTGGACCTGGACCGGTCCCGTGATGGCAGGACCTGGTGTGGCTGTGAGGCTGCATGAGTTCAGAGAGTCTCTGGACTCTGCAGGAGCTGAGGGAGCAGAACCACTGAGACGGAGGTGAGTGAAGGTCTGAACTCCTCCACACGGGTTCTACAGAAGGAGCCGTTTAGAAATAACTCAGGTTCTTTGTAAATACATGACGATGCATTCAAGTGTTCATAATAATAATAATAATAATAATAATGGACATTTATATAGTGCTTTTCTATTGAAACCAACATGCCAAAATGTTGAACTACCCCTTTAAACACACCAACATGCCATAATGTTGAACCATTTAAGGTTCTACCGCTTGTCCTCATAGGAGAATTTCACCTTGGAAAATTCACAGAACTGCATCAACATCTGTTATTCAGAACCAACAGAGGGTTAAACTGAACCTGGACCTGGACCTGGACCTGGACCTGTACCTGGAACCTGGACCTGGACCTAGAACATCTGGACCTGGACCTGTACCTGGACCTGGACCTGGAGGTTCTGGACAAAAAAACCGGTCCTTTGATGGCAGGACCTGGTTTCACCCTGTGAAGCTTGCATGAGTTCAGAAAATATCTGGACTGCAGGAAAAGGAGCAGAAATGAAAGTTTGATTGATCGATTGATTGATTGAAAAACCTACTTACTGAAGCGATCGGTCTGCAGGTCCTGAACACTGGGCTCGTCTTTGTCTCTGTAGGACGTCTCGTCCCGGCAGAGACACACATGGCTTATACCCGGGGCAGCTGGGTAGAGTCCACACCGTCCACTCACAGGATTCTGGGTAAGAACCAGAGTCTGTGCTGCTCGTATCTAGGCTTTTATGTTGTTTTATTTCCTGCACTTCAACAATAATGTTTGTGGTTAATGAAAGTGAAGGGAAGCAGGACGAGTAAAGGTGCAACACAACCAAAAAGACACCTAACAAGTCTAACAGAACGACCACAAAGACAACAAACATGTAAATATGAATTAAATACTGGTTTAGTTATGTTACAAGCTTGTCTTACAACGCTGAAAACCAGATGGGAGATGAGATGGAGGGAGGGTATAATAAGTGTACCAATTTTCTTTTTTTGTGTGTGGGTTTTGTTGTATATTGTTTGGACCCAAATATTATGATTTTCTTCATTTGCATCAATAATATTAGCTAACTAACTAAACACTGGTCAAAGTTTAAGTTTTCCTAAAGGACAGAGTTTAGTCCTTTGGGAAATTGGAAATCTAACGGCCTTTTTCCATTACTTAGGGCTAGTTGCTCCTGTTTCTGCTGCAGAGCAGAAAGAGTTATTCATTTTGCAGGTTTGTTAAAAGTGGCCGATATAATAGAACTTCAGACCTTAAAAATAATGTTTAAAGCAAAGAACAGAACATCACCAGGACATTTACAGAACCGACTGAAGCTTGATTTTAAACATATACATAAGGCTAAGCTTAAACCAAATGTGTATTTCTGTTGCAGGTGTAAAATTATGGCATTCACAAAGTAAGGAATTGAAAAGTTGTACAAGTATATCTCAGGTAAAGAAAATGTTTAAAGAAGAAAAGATAAGTGCCTAAAAAGAAGAAGGAGAAAGAGAAAAAGAAGGGAAAAAAAGAAAAAATAGATAGACAACACTAGTTGACATCACACTTTAGCATCGACTCGACTCGCTTTGAACCTCAGAGCTGTTCCCAAAAAAAAGTACCAGGTACCAAAAAATGGGTAGTTGAGTTGAGTTGAGTAGTTCAGAGGAAAAGGACCATGAATGTGCTGTGTTTCTTTAAAAAAAATTGTCACGCGTGATTTTAACCAAATGATGGCGCTGGAGGAAGTGTTAGGATTCATGAATACCCATGGTGAACTTCCCCCAACAATCGAACCCGTAGTTTGACTAAAAAACAGGACAAATGAACAAAAGGAACCAAAACACAAAAATATCCAGAAAATAAAACAGAACCAAGTCTTTTTTTTTTCTCTCTCTCTCTAATCGTCTTCACAGAGGAAAGTCTCAGTCCCTCCATCATGAGTCTCTGAACCAGCAGCATGGAAACTACCCTCTGAGTTTTGACGTCCAGACCCTGAGAGCGCTGACCGTCCTCCACCACAGTCCTCACGCCCTCGGACGGCGCCGTCCTCAGACCACCTACCAGGACCAGTTCGGCCTGCAGGCTACGCTCTGTCCTCCGTGACTCAGGCGGTCACGTCGTCCAATCAGATTCTGCAGATCCCAAACTAGAATCAAACACATTAACATCTGAATTCAGGTCCTCGTATCTGATGTGAATGACTGAAAGTTGTACGCTCTTAGAAATAAGGGTTCCAAAAGTGTTCTTCTACAAGGGCTGAGGTTCTACCTGGAACCATTTGCTTCTGAAAAACCCTTTCCTGAAGAAAGGGGTTTTTCAAGGGTTCTTGGTAACACTAAGGGTTCCAGTAAGAACCATTTTGATCCAGAGAACCCTTAAAAACCCTTTCCCCAAAGAAATGTTTTTTCAAGGGTTCTGGGTAACACTAAGGGTTCCAGTAAAAGGGTTCTTGGTGGAACTCCCTGTGTGGGTTCTAGATGAAACCGTAAGAAGTCGGATATTTTCTGGATGAAACCCCCAGTAAGGCTTCTGGGTGAAACCAATACGTCATAAAAGGGATTTTTGTAGAACCTCTCATTGGGGGTTCTAGGTGTAACCTTTCACAGATGGTTCTAGGTAGAACCCTTTATGTGTTGGGTTCTAGGTAGTACCCTCCAAGTTGGGTTCTACGTACAGTATTACTCTCCAAAAAGGGTTCCCCTATGAGGACAAGCCGAAGAACCATATATGGTTCTACATAGCACTTTTATTTCTAAGAGTGTACACATGCATCATCACATCACAATGACAGATGATAGTGATAATGTTCCTTGTTTTTTGTTTTTTTTTGGTTTGTTGTAGTTTCAAGTTAATTTCTGCAGCAGAATAAAGAGCAAAGAGACGACACATGAAGTTTTAAATACATTTTTGCATTGTTGGTGTTTTCAGTTTGTGCTGCTTTAAACACATATTAAACAAACTCTCTTACAATGATCCTACATTAAGCAGTCATTACTATGAGACTCAATGTTTAAATGCATTTACAGATCGTTGTTTTTTCATTATTTTTTGCCATTTATTGTGATTTTACAGCTGCAGTACCACCGTGTGGCCACAGGAGGGGGGTGTTGTTGTTTACAGCACAGTTCAAGCTACAGTTTTATTTCTATGTACTTTTATCCAGCCTGATAGTGTACTGACAAATTTTCTTATGTAAATCAGATAATTATTGTTTGATTTAAATGTTTTATTTGCACATGTTTTATTAATTTCCTTCTCTATTTTCTTTTATTCATGTCAACTGTGGCTTGTTGGATTACAGAGCCATCTAGTGGCCAAACGACATAACTGCAGCAGGAAATACCCACAAGGCACAACAAAATAAAAATCCTTAGTCACAGAAAATATAATTAACATTTTAAAATGTGTAATTATTTTAGTTTTAATATGTCATTTATTCATTTGAATCACATTTTCACAACAAAACCAAAGTATTTCAGTGTAGTTCTCTGAGCATCGAGTGTGGCTGTAATCTCACCCACAGACATAAAACCTCATGAAGATGTGATACAGTCAGCTGTGTTTTGGTAAACTGTGATGTTTTACTGGGGAAATCCCTCCTTTTTTTCCACGTCAAACACTCCAGGAAGTTGTGTACTGACATGTGGTTCCTGGTTGTGCCACTTCACAGCTGCAGAACCAGTTTTCATGTGATTCAGGTAAGGTATGTGGACGGGAAACCTGCTCGAGTCCCTGGTGTGTCCTCGTTCTTCTAAATTGTAATTATTGGATAAAAATATAAATATTATGATATTACAAAATACTGTGGAGCAAATACAAAGATTTACACAGAGGAGTTGCATATTACAAGAAAAACTTGAGGACACAGTCACATTTGACCTTTAATGGATTTTTTTTGTTGCTTCTTATGTCATTTACCATTGTTCTTTGTTATTTTGCTTTTGTAAACTTTCAATTTCAGTTTGACAAATAACATCCAGCTCAGTCTTAGGCTACAGTGTCACCGTAGAGTTTTCATGTACAATACTAATGGGTGTTGTTCATCATTATCGAGCGCAGGGTATAAAAATACTGCAGTACCTTCATTTGTGCAGTAATGATAATAATAATAACAATAAGTTTTATTTGTATCGCACTTTTACAGGTGCTCAAAGATGCTTGCATCAAAATAGCAACATAATAAAAAAAACAGAAACAACACAGAATAACAACACAATTAAGATATAAAAACAATGTGGAAAATGAGATGAAGAGTCAGAGATGTGGCCTAAAATGTTTTAATTTGTGTCTAATGTGCAGGTAGTTGAGGCTGAAACCTCCTTGATGGCCGATGCTCTGTGCAGCACGCTGACCTGGAATATTAAAAAAATTAAATAAAATCATAGTATCTTGGCCTCAGTGAACTGCAGAGGAGCAGATTCTGCAGAGAGCCGGTCGGCTGTGGAGGCAGTTTTCATGTCGCTCTTGGATTATGGAGATGTAATCTACAGATCTTAAGCCCTTCTGGATTCTGTCTGTCGTTCTGCCTTCAGAGTTTTATCGCTGTGGTTCTCGCCATCGTATCCGTAACAACGACCCGGCTGGGTGGTCCTCTCCGGCCCGGAGACGTGACCTGCATTGGGATTTGTTTTGTTTTCCAGCCTGTATGACTTCACCACTGGCATCGGCACCATCACTCTCACTCTCTCCCTACTTCAACTAAAACACAACAGAGTTTCCGTCTGTCTGCTTCATTTGTTTCCTTTTGCTTCTTTTTTTTCTTCTTCTTTTTCTTCCAAGTTTGGTTTAGTGTGCAGTTTGTTGCTTTATTAAAGGGATAGTTCAACATTTTGGCAAATTGGCCCATTGCCATAATCCCTATAGTCATAGCAGTAGGTTCGTTACCTTTAATGGTTGGTGCAAGCTGTTTTTAGAACGGCGGAGCAGAGCCGTGAGCTGCTCAGAGCTAAGCTACGGAGGCTCATGGGATTTCTTTGGTTGTTTTAGACGCCTTGGTTGTTTTTAAAAAGTACAAAAACTCAAACAAAACAACAACTACAATTGAACCAGACTCTGATCGAGTCTATCACAACTGAATACATTTGAATATCCAATATGTAGAAAATATAACCCATAGGAATAAATATTAATTGATGGGATTCCTTTTCAAATAATGTTCATTTAGTGCTTTCCTAATTTTGTTGTTTAATAAAGTTGGGTATTGAATTCCATCCATGCATTGCTCCGTATAGTAGTCTATATCACTGCATGTTGAGCTGATATGTTCAGGTGAAGTAAAACCACCTGTGCTGCTGTGCTGTGTTTTTGGTTTTGTTTTTCTGCATGAATGTGAGCAGGAAGTCTTTGAGCATTTTCACCGTAACTCTGGGTCAGACTTCCTGGAGGAATGTGCTGTGAATAAAAGACACAACAGAAATAACCCGGACAAACTGGTCACAGCTTTGTCTTCCCTGCCATCTTGGCCCAGTGCTGGTAACAACTCTGCAGCGCTGCTCGGACCTGGACCGTCTGGATGCTTTCACGCCACATCACATACCTCGGCAGCAGCAGGGAGATCAAAGGGACGAATCACACTGAGAACACCGTGAACCAACAACCACAACCAAATACACAAACTCTGCTGGTTTTGAGTGACACAAATATTACCGTAATGTTTTACAAAGACTGCTGCCTCAGTTTTTATATATTATGAAGACCGATCAGATGAATTGCAGTCAATTTCAAAGTCCCTCTTTGCCATGAAAATGAACTTAAAGAGAGAGGTTCAGTTGTCGTGCAGAGCAAAATCCAGGAGGATCGTCACCTGAAGCGGATCCAGCTGCAGGATCGAGGCTCCACCGCTGCAGAGCTTCATGTGCATCTGCACGGTGCACAGGACGGCCGGGTGTGCAGAAGAAGCAGAGCAGCGGAGGGGAAACATCAGGGACAAGACTGATGGCAAAACTGCTGAGGACCTTCTTTATAAAGAAAAGATGCTTCTTTATAAAAGAAACATGTTCTTTTATAATATACTTCTCCCAACCAACCAATACAATTCATTTCCACCAATATACAATTCATTCAATTCATACAATCAACGCACTTTAAAATACAGAGGACCATCCTTATGGAATAATCACTAAAATCAATATCCACACTGGCTTTGTTCAAAAAACATCAGAAAAAATCATTTTTTAGTTAAGATTTGTAACATTTCTGGATCTGTCAATTTGCACCTTTAATTTAATTAATTTAATTTTTTTTCCGTCTCATTGTTTTGTTTTGTTTTAATTCAGTATCTTTCATTTTTCTATGTTATTTTGTCTTTATTTTTGTTCTTCTATTTTTTATATTATGAATTTCGGCATCATCTTTTTCCTCTGAAGACCACCGCTGTTGTTGTTGTTGTTGTTTCTTACATAGGGAGGTATTTTTTAAGCCTTTTTTGGCTTCTATCTCTCCTGCACAATGTTTAATTTGACTATTTTCATTGTTTATACAGGTTATATAATGTGCAAATAAAAACTAAACTAAACTAAACTAAACTAAACTAAACTAAACTAAACTAAACTAAACTAAACTAAACCATCCAATAAACTTGATAAACTCACAAGCATGTAATTGTCAATAAAAGCCTTTGACACTCATGGACTGTTTTGTGAAAACCAAATACTTCTTCTCAAAACTTCTTTTTTTTTTTTTTTTTTCTTAAAGTATATTTTTTTGGCCACTTTATTTGATAAATAGAGATGACCCAAAACCAAAACAAACAGCTAAAGAAGCTGAAGGACAGAGCAGAGCTGCAGAGATGGTGATTATTACATATTTAAGCACAATGAGACACTTTTTATTGACTGTTAATGGTATAAAAACCTACCATATATAAGTCAGGACACTACAACACAACTGCCATGACAGTGAATGACATCTGTATTGTTTTAATTGTTCTATAAAACTATGAAACCAATGTCACACTAATGTTGGTCAACCCAACTCCAAAAATCCAGTCATCGTCTGGAATGTGTCAGTTCCCCGTTCCGTTCAGGAAATTCTGTCCAAAAAAAAGAAAGAAAGAAAGAAAGTATGCCAGCGGTAGAACCGGTCGGTCCAGCAGTCGCCGTGGTTTATAAACGCCAGCAGAGACGAGTCCCACAGACGTCCAGCAGGCAGCAGGTTCACGACACGGCTATAGGAGGAAGAACGCGGTGAGACATGTTTTTCCTCTACTTCTTAAACATTTAACTATTGTTTCATGACCGTATTGTAAACGCTGTTTTTGTGGCATCACGAGACAATTAAGATCTGAAGCTTCATTTCTGTGTTTTCTCTTGTCACTTTGAGATGAGAGGGGGAAACATAATGACAATATTTTTGTTAAAATATATCTAAATGTGCAAATTGTAAATCTGATTCTGAAACAGTTAAAATAACAGCAATTTCAACAGCAACTGAAAGCTCATATGAATACCAGCATGTTTCTGCAAATAAACTATAACTGGAACAAACCTGTAATTTAAAAAAAAAGAAGTTACCTGGCCTCATATTCAGACTTTAGGGTTTATTCCACTTGATCAAAATGTTTTGTTGATTAATTAAAATAAAACAATTTGTTCCATTACTCTCAGTTCTTTTCCCCTTTTCTCTTGTTCACAAATTGTTTCATACTTTTAATAAATAGTAATATGTACTTACTTTGAGAATTAAAAAAGTGAAATATTTGTCAGACGTGAGATGATTTGAATTAGACAAACTAAATATTTTATTATTTGTTTAAAAATTTGATTTTTCTTTTGTTTCTATTTTTAGTTGAAATTAAATATTTAGTTGTGCATACAGACAAAGCTTCAAAAAACACCATAATATGCCTATTAATTATTTTACTCACGTGAATAGGGTAACATTTTTAACCTTTAGATATCTCCATGAAAATTACTGAGATGATTACTTACATTAAGACAAACAAAAAATGTATTACAAGTTTTTTGAAATTGTTTGTTAACATGAGCAAATTTGCAAAAATGTGCATAAACCCCAGCATTTTGACTGCACAGGTATAAATGTGCTGTGGTGGTACCAACGGAAAAACATTTTTTGTTTGTCTTAATGTAAGGAATCAACTGGGTAATTTTCATGGAGATATCTAAAGGTTATACATTTTACCCCATTCACGTGAGAAAAACAATGAACAGGTGTATGAATGGGCTATATTATTATGGTGTTTTTCTAAACTTTCCCCTAATGGGATTCTTCGCCCCCCGCCCCCCTCGCTTAGGACATGTTGAGGTTACAAAATTAGTTGAGTTTGCTTCTGTTGCAATTTGTTCAAGGTTGACCCATATTTTGTCTTAAAATTACTGGACTATAAGTAGGCTAATGTTAATTTAATAATTATTTGTGTATACTCAACCACTACAACTCCTCATGTGAAAAGAACTGGTACGACTGCTGTATCATATATAGTGAAAGATTGAATGTTGAATGTACAACATGTAGTTCCCTGTTCTGACCACTAGATGTCCCCGTTTATCCATTTTCTGCAAGCTGAACCCTCTGTCCCTGTCCACTCAGAAGTTACAGACATGAAGCTGGAGCTGCTGCTGGCGCTGCTGGCCGTGGCGGTCCTGGCCCCCAGCCTGACCCAAGGACGCATCGTCTCCAAATGCGAGCTGAAGGAAAAACTTGGGGCGGCGCTCAGCCTCGAGAAGGACCTCCAGAAACACAAGGAACATATCCTGGCAATAGGTGAGGTTCATGAACAGTGGGTTAAAGTCGATGGAGATTAATCGTTGAAACAAAGGCAACCACAAGGAGACGACTGACTATCACAGGAGACAAAATGACCACAGAGACCAGATAAATGACCAGGAAACACTAACATCTCTTTATGTTCTTTTTCCCGTCCGCTGCAGTCATCTGTGAGGCGACCAAGGCGTCTCATCTGAACTCTAGTTTGGTCAAGGTGCAGGGCGAACGCGTGGCTCCAACAACGGCCAGTCCAACCACCAAGGCAAAGGTCACAAAGGCCTCACCCGCAAAGGCAAAGAAGACCAAACCCAAAGCTACCAAACCCAAAACCACGAAACCCAAAGCCCCAAAACCCACAACCACCAAACCCAAAGCCCCAAAACCCACAACCACCAAACCTAAAGCCACCAAACCCAAAACCACCAAACCTAAAGCCACCAAACCCAAAACCACCAAACCTACAACTGTTGCAACAACAATGGCCAAAACCACAATGGCCGAAACCACAATGGCCGAAACCACAATGGCCGAAACCACAATGGCCGAAACAACAATGGCCGAAACCACAATGGCCGAAACAACAATGGCCGAAACAACAATGGCCGAAACGACAACAACCGCTGAACCAGAAACTACTGAACCGAGCAAGACGACACCTAAAGCCTCCAGGAGACGAAAGCGGGAGGTTGATTCACCCAGCAGCGAGGAGGACGAGGACGAGGACGAGGCCATGTCAACAGAGGAGCCCAAAACCCTGGACGAACTGCTGAACGAGAACGACCGCATGTTCGATGAAGAGGAGCTGATGATGGACGACAACGTAATGACCAAAGAGGAGGCAGGGGAGGTGAGGGAGGGGCAGGACGATGAAGAGGAGGAGACATCTGAGCTGGACGAGGAGGAGGCCGAGGATGAGGATGAAGACGAGGCCGAGGATGAGGATGAAGACGAGGCCGAGGCTGAGGATGAAGACGAGGCCGAGGATGAGAATGAAGACGAGGCTGAGGATGAAGATGAAGACAAGACCGAGGATGCGAATGAAGATGAGGATGATGCTGAGAACGAGGACGCGGATGAGCAGACGCCAGGCGACAGCGAGATGGACGAAGATGAGGCTGAGGATGCAGAGAGCAATGAGGAAGAGGAGGAGCTGGAGGAGGTGGAGGAGGAGGAAGAGGAGGTGGATGAGGACGCGCAAGAGAGTGAGGAGGCGGTGAAGGACACGCCCTGGTCCCTTGGTCGCTACGGAGTCTTCCAGCTGACCGACAGCCACTTCTGTGCATCGGGTTTCCGCTGGTCCAGAAACAAGTGCAACTCAACATGTACACGTGAGTCTCACACAGAAACCACTGATCAACTGTTGTCTTTTTAATGCATTATGCTGATTAAATTAATAACTGCTGCTTCCTCCCCTCTAAAGACTTCGCTGACGACGACATCACAGATGACATCGACTGTTTGGTGACGTCTGGTTACTGGAAGTAAGTTCCTCTATCTACTTCCAAAGTTTGAAAAGTAAATGAAGATGTTATAGTAAGGGAGTGGCCATGGCTTGTTTTAATACATGACAATTATCCTGAGCTGTCACTCAAACAGCTCAAACAATGACGAGCCAGATTAACAGGCACTGACATAAGAATCAGAAACTGGATCGGCTTCAAGAATCCACACAGTCAAGTTTCCAGGAAGTCTTGGTGTGCAGAACAAAGAACTGGCTGAACAGCTACAGCAACAAAAACAAATCTGAACAATGATCAGGAGCCTTAAGCAACCTGCTGTCTGAACACACTAGATAAGAGCCATGTTCAATAGATTATATCAGATTTTCAACAAAAATGATCGATATGGGACTAATGTAAAGCCTCAGGTTTGAGGCTGTTGCTGTCGGGGTCATCCCTATGTTCCCACAGCCCTATGGTCCCACATTTCTAACTTTTTTTTGACTGAAAATTTGGCCTGGTGTTCCCATAATAGCGTATTTTTCCCCTAAAAGATTTTGCACTGGTTGGGTTCAGGCAATGATGAAAGGAGTTGGTTAAAAGTAAAAAGACCAGGTAGAGGTTAGACAGGCCAGACAGAGAGAGTCCAGAGAAGTAGGAGCGAGTCACCTGTTGATTAACGCACATTTCCTGATATAAAGCCTTGTCAGACTGGTGGGATGTTGGAATGACAGCATGTATCCGTTCCCATATTTCTAACTTTTTTCCCCACTGAAAATTAGGCCCTATGTTCCCACAGACCTATGTTCCCATAACATCGCACCCATAGACATCTGTGGACAATAATATAATAGGCATGGTTGATAAAAAATCCCAAAATCAGAAGTGAACCCCTGTAACATTGTCTCTGCCTAGAGACAACAAAAAAGAAAAGAAAATCTGATTGAATAATTTTGTTTTCACACTTAAAGGATAAAAAACATGTTTAAAGGGAGGCTAAAATTATGATTTACAGGGACAGTTATATCATTATAAATCTAAATATAAACATACAACATAATATAACATGTTGATAAAATAAGAAGGCCCTAGTGGTTCCTCGTTGGTTTTAAATGTCAAAAAACAGTGTTAGGTGGAGTTAGGTCGTATTCAGTATCATCCAGGCATAGAATGTACCATAAACCATTTAACAGCGAGGAATAATAAAAGTGTTGCTCACACACTGTTTTTGTCATCACACAGGTCCGTGGTGATGAACGCCTCTAAGAGATGTTCTCGTGCTAAGGACTTCTTCAAAGGGTGCACATCTTCCTCCGCATGAAGGAATAACAACAACAACAACAACAACAACAACAACAACAACAACAACAACAACAACAACAACAACAACAAGCATGATCCCAGCACTTTTAATTCCCCAACATTGAAAAGCAATTTTATTCTCCCCTTCTAATCTGTGACATCGGTTCAGTTTCTGTAAATAATTTTGACTTTAATTTAAGCGAATGAAACAAAGCAGATTATTCTTGCATCTGGTTTAATTTGAGGTCACACCCTACATACCATAACGCTCCGGTACAGCAGGGCAGTATACATGCCCTCGGTCATGCCATCTGATCCTATCAGTTAATAGCGTGGGATGGATATGTTGCCTGCCTGTAATGAAGAATGTTTTCCGTGTTAAACTTATAATTATAGGGTTAGACAATGACAATGAGGAACACTTTCCAGACTAGTGCCACAACAACAATGAATAACTTTATTTTTGGCTGTTTCACATCAGAACCTTAAGTCAAACTAATGAAACAAAGCAGACTATTCTTGCATTTTGTGCTTTCTCTGATCTTTCAATAAACATGTTTCACCTGACATCGAGTTTGTATTTTCGTTTATCACTGAGTATTCTGGTAACACACACAGGATAAACCGTGAAGGTTTCTATCCATTTACCCATTATTTTTCATGTTCATGTTTTTGTTGACTCAGGGCCAATGTACCCGAGGTCTCATACATAGACTTTTATTAAAATACCAATATATTGATGAATGTCACATTTCATACAGTAACTTGTGTGCCATCAGCCTGGAGCACCAGATGTGTGCAGATGTTGTGTTCCTCTACTCAGCTTTCATGTTGCTGTGTTGTTGTTTTTTTCTTTTGTCGTGTTTGACACGATAGACGTCCTCAGGAAACTAATGGCGGCCTCTTAAACACACTGACACCTGAGCCTCGGATTGAAATGATAAATGTCTGTATGGTGATGTAAGAGGATCAAGTGTTCGGCCTCATGTGGGCTCAGTCTCATGGCCCGGGTGTTTTCAGCAGTAACCAAGGTGTGGCCAAAAGATGCTTTCATGCTTTCAGGTAGGTGGATCAGTTTTCTTCCCGCAATCTCTTCTCTAAAGCAGGGTATGTATGAGACGTGTCTGTCCAGGCACAATGGGAGTGGCTTTTATCTCTACCTATACATCTATATATACACGTAACATAAGCCACATCTGGTGTTTCTTCCGAGTCAGCAGGAGCTGGAGTCAGGATGAAGACGCTGGTGCAGGCGTATCTGTTGGTGGTGCTGGTCTGGGGTCTGACCGACGGCTTGATTGTGACTAAATGTGACCTGAGGGATCGGTTGATAAACACAACCAAGTTTCTGAGGAGGCCGAATGGACTGACTGGAGAAGACCTAATCGCCAAGAGTAAGTACTGGTCTCACATTAGAAGCACTGTTTAATGCCTCTGGAAATAAACAAATGTTGCATTGAAAGGTTGAAAGTCTCTGCGAATCCTGGACAGGATATAAATCAACATATTTTTAATGGAAATGAGTAATACTGAAGTTTTTGCATCATTGCACCATTATTTACAGGTCATAGGTCACATACCAGAAAATAAGGTACAATATAGTCCAGTATAGATGTCCATGCTAATGTCATTGGACGGCTGATGGACATATTGGCTGCCTGTCATGAGGCAAGTGCCAGTGTTAAACTTATAATTATAAAATGACAACAATGAGGAACACTTCCTGCAACAGCTCTGCCCTTCATGCTGCAGCAGTACATCCTGTACACGTTGTCTTTTCGATGGTGGGATGTTACAGTGTAACATAATAAAATTCATGATAACTCTATTTATTCAATATCTCAAATTAGGGCTAAAGGGCTGATATAAAGCCCGTGTGGTGTCGTACATGTCCTCTCCCAGGTTGGATTAGTTGCTGGGACAGTAGAGGGTTGGTTGTACAAGGCGTTCCCAGATCAGATTCCCAATTCCCTTTCACTTTGTCAGCATCACTCCCTTGAGGCTGCAAAGTATCTTATAAAGCTGTTTTGTAATAAATTTAAGCTTCACCCAAGGACTCTCAGACAGAAATTTAAGATACTAATTTGTTACTAATTTGAAACAACTGGTCATTGATACAGTCTGTATCAATACAGTCTGTATCAATGACAAATTTGGGACTATCCAAATTTAGTACTTTAAAGATGGATAGCCTTTGTGATGTCAACCACAGGTTTCTGTAGAGCAGTTTGAGTCCGGACCGGACTGTTCTACTGCCATTTTGCCAAGTCGCAAATGGCCGTTCCAAATATGGGCAACCCCAAAAGGCACATTACACGGGTTTGGTTCTGACACTGGGTAAAACATAAAACATCAACCAATAAGAGTAAAGGTTCACCCCATGGAGATATTAAATCAAGTAATTACCTGGTTGAAATCTGAAATCTAGATTTTCATATTTTTTGGTTTGGTTTAGTTAGTACCTTTAAGATGTTCTTCAAGACCTTTCCAGTGGATGTGGAGAACAATAAAAAAAATAGTTTTTTACAAGAGACACATACAGACTTTTTTCAACAAAATTATTTTTCATTTCATCATTCAATAACCACTGTGAAAGACTGTAAAAAGGGCAGAATTTACTTCTATCATTCAAGCTGCAGTTCCACCCTCCACCACTGTGTGGGTTTCAATGGCACAGTGGTGCTGTCTATGTCTTTACTTGTTGACCGTTGTGATTTTTCAGTTAGACACACAGTTTGGGGCTTTTTGACATTCACTGAGGGCAAGTTCATTGGGTTTTGGCTGAAGGAGGTTCATGATCACTGGATTAAAGGTTAATGAAATGACCAGGATTCATCCTGTGCGGACCATGCTCGTCCCAGAGGTCTGACATTTGTTTTCCTCTTCTATTCCTTGTTTCCAGTCGTTTGTCACGTGGAGAAGGCATCAGGATTCAACACCAGTGCCGTGAACGAGCTAATGATTGGGTTGTTGAAGAGGGAGTCCCCAGACCGGAGGCCTGGACCACCAACCAGAGATACACCACCAGCCAGGGATACACCACCATCCACCAGCGGTACACCACCACCCACCAAGCCACCACGACCCACCAAGAACGGCAGGAGGGGGAAGAGGGCGGCTCCCATGGACCGTTCACGTGGCCAGCAACACCCCAGGCCTTTTCCACCAACCAAGCCTACATCACCCACCAAGCCCACCAAGCCAACATTACCCACCAAGCCCACCAAGCCAACATCACCCACCAAGCCCACCAAGCCAACATTACCCACCAAGCCAACATCACCCACCAAGCCAACATTACCCACCAAGCCAACATTACCCACCAAGCCAACAGTACCCACCAAGCCCACCAAGCCAACATTACCCACCAAGCCCACCAAGCCAACATTACCCACCAAGCCAACATTACCCACCAAGCCCACCAAGCCAACATTACCCACCAAGCCAACATCACCCACCAAGCCAACATTACCCACCAAGCCAACATCACCCACCAAGCCAACATTACCCACCAAGCCCACCAAGCCAACATTACCCACCAAGCCAACATTACCCACCAAGCCCACCAAGCCAACATTACCCACCAAGCCCACCAAGCCAACATTACCCACCAAGCCAACATCACCCACCAAGCCAACATTACCCACCAAGCCAACATCACCCACCAAGCCAACATTACCCACCAAGCCCACCAAGCCAACATTACCCACCAAGCCAACAGTACCCACCAAGCCCACCAAGCCAACATTACCCACCAAGCCCACCAAGCCAACATCACCCACCAAGCCAACATTACCCACCAAGCCAACATTATCCACCAAGCCCACCAAGCCAACATCACCCACCAAGCCAACATTACCCACCAAGCCAACATTACCCACCAAGCCCACCAAGCCAACATTACCCACCAAGCCCACCAAGCCAACATCACCCACCAAGCCAACATTACCCACCAAGCCCACCAAGCCAACATTACCCACCAAACCTACACGCCCCAACGAGTTGACCTTTTGGATGAAGGATGGCTGGAGGGGGAAGAGGGCGGCTCCCATGGACCCTTCACGTGGCCAGCAACGCCCCAGGCCTTTTCCACCCACCAATGCTACACAACCCACCAGGCCTACAGGTACCGTCTGGACGTTATATGGCCTTTTCCAGCTCAGCGATCACCTGGCCTGCAAAGGCACGACTCCGTCACCCAACATCTGTGGGCTTAACTGCACCGGTGAGTTTATGATTATTTCTGAGCGGCTGCTGCTGCTGTTGCTGTTTTCACAATTGTTAAATTTTATGCATCTTTGACTCAAACCCCTTTACCAACTGTCTCTATGTTTTCTGTCCAGACCTTATCGATGATGACATCAGTGATGACATCGGCTGTGTGTTGCAGATCTTGACCAATCTCATGTAAGTTCATTTTTGGGTGAATTAAATGTCAAACAGTATTTTCACTCTTCCAAAAACAATGTACATTGATTTATTTAGATTTACTCTCATCTTCAGGCATTTGAATTTAAATGATACCACTGAAAAAGACTAGCTTGGCTCCGCCCACCTACGTTCTTCTGCTCATTTTTCATTTCCCTGCAGCACTCCGCCCATGATTGAAATGTTTGAATCTAGCCAAAATGTTTGAATCTAGCCAATCAAGCGAACAGAGGGAGTGGCTGGAAACAATGACTCAGAGATTACATGCTAATTTGGAAGTTGCAGTTCAGTAATGGCACCAGAGAGTAAAGTGCAAGAGGCTGTTCAGGACCAGGCCAGAAAATGAGTCAATGAAAATGAATATGGGTGGGGTGGGGGACTACAAAGGGACAGGAAATCGACCATGTCTTTGTCGGTCCTGTCTCATCTGCCCCCAAAGATTCCCACACACCTGTCACAGACCTGTGGCCTGGGGCCCATTGTCTCTTTATGTGTGACCTTTATCATCTGCTTTGTACCGGGGAAAATACCTCGCTGCTATTTAGACATTCAGACAGAGAAATTCAGACAAAGGCCATGGCCATGGGGTTTGAAATCGGTGATGTCATAAAGGGAGGTTCTATCTATCTATCTATCTATCTATCTATCTATCTATCTATCTATCTATCTATCTATCTATCTATCTATCTATCTATCTATCTATCTATCTATCTATCTATCTATCTATCTATCTATCTATCTATCTATCTATCTATCTGTGACAGTGGTGGGCCTGTCACTGTGTGCCTCCAGTTGATCATGGGCCCTGGCTACTTGGCCAAGGGGATGTCCCTTTGGCCGACTGGTTAGCGCGCATGACTCCGACCCGGGAGTCTAGGGTTCGAAGCCTGCCCGGGCCCTCTTCACCTTGCCACATATCTATCTATCTATCTATCTATCTATCACATCCTTGTTGTTTCTACAGTGACCAGGGCTTCGGGTCTCCTCACTGGGGGCCACTGAAAACAATGTAAGTCATAATTTCATTTGTGCATTTTTCAAGTGTAGGAAATGACAGGTTAATTGATTAGAATGAGGAGTCAGGTTATGAAAGAAATGACAGCATCCTGACGATCCCTCTGTTTGTTCTCAGGATCACAATGATCTTCCAGGACGAGTGCAGGGACACTAAGGCCTCTGAGTACTTCGCTGAATGCATATAACCTCAGTTTGTCTCTTGAACGTCAGCTGACGGCACTGTGGTGATTTCCTGCCCATTGCGGTGGCTGGTTTCATCTCTTTGTCTCTTCAGTTCAATTGATTGTCCAGAGAGAACGATGACAGACCAATGGAAAGTAGTTTGTAACCAAAATAAAGTGAAGCATGTTGAACTCTTTCTGGTTTTGTGTCTATGAATTATACAACAGTGTGGTTAAAGGTTTCATGATGAGGACCTTCCTCCACGATGCACAAGTTGGTTCTCCTTTGGTCGCTTCCCAACAATCCAAGACACTTGATGTTATAAAAGCCTTTAACACTTATAAACTGCTTGTAATCATACTTCACCATCTGACAATACCTCCTCTGAAGAATGCAGCTGCTGAATTGGGACACAGCTATTCCTTTAGTCCATAAGAGTCCACAGATCAAAAGGAACACATTTCTGTTTATTCATTAAAGTATTTCAAGTTGTAGCTAAATATTATGTGTAGTTCATTGTTGTCACAATGTTATTGGTTCATTCAGCTGCCACTAATTAAAAAAATGAGTCAACCAGTTACTGCTTTCCGGGGCGGTGTTTAGCTCAGTTGGTAGAGCACCCGCCCCATATGCAGAGGCTATAGTCCTCGCTGCAGGTGGCCCCGGTTCGAGTCCCGTGTCGGACGGCCCTGTATTGCGTGTCATTCCCCCCATCTGTGCCTCCCATTTCCTGTCACACTCTCTACTATCCTATCAATAAAGGCATAAAAAGCCAAAAATATATACTAAAAAAACAAACAAACAAAAAAAACAGTTATTGTTTTCATCGACTATAGTCATAGAAAACCATTAATCTTTTTAAAGGACATTAAGTTAAGCCAATGAAACAAGGCAGACTATTCTTGCATTTTGAAAAACAATACTACACTCTCTTGAGTAAGTAAAAATGCCTTTAATTAACTCAGCATTGTCACAATGACACATTTAAAATGACTATGACGTGTTTCGGCATCAAGCCTTCATCAGGGAGTCAAACAGAAACACCTGCAGGGAACCACTGTTTTTCCACATCCCTTATCCCTCCCCAAAGAGCACCTCTAGTTTTGAGAAAGGAGTCCACAAAGCGCTCCTTGTTTTAAACATTTTTTATTTTTGCATTTTGTTGAAAATGAGGTGTGTGACTCACATACTGTACATACCAGCAGGAGACAGGACCGTATACATGTCCTCGGTTATGTCATCTGATCGTGTAATAATAGCAAGTGATAGACATGCTGGCTGCTTGTAATGAAGCATGTTCGAACTTATAATTATAAAATGACAATGAGAAACAATTTAGACTCCAAAGCAGCACGCAATGTACACACCACCTTTTCTTCCAGTGGGACATACAGTAGCAACAACGAATAATACTTAAATGAATAAACTTTAGTTATATGTCAGTTTTTGTTGTAAAAACTGAAATATAACATGTTGGGCTAAATCTTGAATTTCATCCCATTTCCTAACTTTGCACATCTGCACCACATGTGTGCAGATGTGATGGCATCAACATTTTATCTCCATGGAAAACCTTTGCACTCAACCCTCAAACCTTTGTCGTTGTTGTTCTTGTTGTGTTCTTTCATTTGTTGTGTTTGACGCACATGACAGCTGTCCTATGACCTCTTAAACATGCACTTCAGAAAAGATGCAGGGTGTGAGATGAGTCATAAAAACACGTACAACATCCAGGCACCAAGGGAGTGGCGGTAACCATATATAAGCCACATCAGGTGTTTCTTCCGAGTCAGAGGGAAGAAGCTGGAGCTGGAGTCAGGATGAAGACGCTGGTGCAGGCGTCTCTGTTGGTGGTGCTGGTCTGGGGTCTGACCGACGGCTTGAATGTGACGAAATGTGACCTGAGGGAGCAGCTGATAGACGCTACCGAGTGTCTCAGCGGGACGGATGCAGTGATTGTAGAGAACCTAATCGCCAAGAGTAAGTATACTGGTCTCTTAGAAAATGTTGCATTACTGAAAGTCACTGTGAATCCTGGATTTTTTAATACATTTCTACCGTAATAACATAGGTCTATGTAGAAACACTAGCCAAGTCTGTGATTTATCTTAATCAACAATGTGTGTAATGATTGTATTTTATCAGATGTCAATGTCAATCTTGTCTCACTCCATGACCAGCAGATAGAGACCATCCTTTGGACTGTGCGTGCAGTAACGAGGAAGATAGAGCCGTAACGTCCGTAATTAGCTTAGCACAAGCACTGGAAGTGTATGGGTAGTGTTAGCCTGCCTCCACTTAAAGTCATCAGAGAAACTCTTCAGCAACTCTAAACGGACCGATCTTCATCTCAGAGCTGACAAAACTCTCCGGTAAGGCATCTTGAGCGGTCAAATGCCGCTAACGGGACGAGATCGGTCAAAACGGGGGGTTCAAGCAAAGACGGTTTATTTTGGTTCAAGCTAGCTACGTACATCGAGGGTAGGTTAGCTTCCTGTTTCAAAGTAAAAGCACAAATTCTATCATCATGGTTTTCTTTAGCCTATGTAAAGGGAAGTTTTATTTTGTGAAAGTAAGCGGAAGTGCGTTGGTCACAACGGCTAGCTTGAGTAGCGCCGAATTCGTCTGAACAAAATAGTAAACAACTGGTATTTAGACAAATTAACGACACACTGCTGATCTAAACGGCTACTTTCTCGTCTAGAAATGTTTGAAATGTTGATAAAGTGATATATTTACAGAGTTTAGAACTAAAATTGAATCAGCTTCTGATGCTGATTTCAGCTCAGGTAGGAGGCAGGCTAACACTACCCATACACTTCCAGTGTTTGAGCTAAGCTAATTACAGGCGATACGGCTCTATCTCCCTTGTTACTGCACCCACAGTGGAAAGGATGGCGTCTATCTGCTGGTCATGGACTCAGGAGTGAAGCAAGACACACACAAAAAATGTTCACTTTAAATATCTTGGAACAAACCTGCTCCACCACCCTGAGCAGGTTTGTTCCAAGTTATAGGTTACATACCAGAATCACCTATAGTCAGGTACAGTATAGTTCAGTATAGATGTCCATGCTTTTGTTATTTGATGTGTGAGTCATGGACATTATGGCTGCTAATGACATGATGAGGAACACATCCTACACTAGCTCAACCCTTCATGCTGCAGCAGAACATCCTGTACATGTCGTCTTTTGATGGTGGGGATGGATTAGCACTTTTTTGGCACAAAAGAAAGTTCTTTGTGTAAATGTTGGCCAACCCATCTATCATGTTCTTGGAGATGTTCTTCAAGACCTTTCCAACAGATCATCACAACAATAAAAGAAAAACAAATTAATAACTATACAGAACAAAATCACTGTGAAAAGGGGCGGAGTTTATTTCTATCATTCAAGCTGCAGTTCCATCCTCCACCACAGGGCAGGGTGGCGCTGTCCATATTTTTACTTGTTGACTCCACTGACAGAATAGACATGATAGGAATTCATTTGTAACGTGTTTCTGAGGTGTAACTTTTCAGTTAAGTAAAATAACAGTTAGTAATCGTCACTGGTGGTATGTTGTCGTTCATCTGAGAATTCAACTTCATCACTTCATGTAATGAACATACAGTTTGTCCAAACACAGAGCAGAGGCCTCAAGTTGGACACAGTGGGCCTTTTTTTTTTACTTTCATGGGTCTTTGGCTGAAGGTGGTTCATCATCACTGGGGAGACAATGAATGATGTTTTCCTCTTCTCTTCCTTGTATTTCCAGTCGTTTGTCACGCGGAGAAGGCGTCAGGATTCGACCACAGTGCCGTGAACGAGCTGATCTCTGGGCTGTTGGCCGGCGGGGGCCTCGGTGGTGGGGATGGCTGTGGGGGCAGCAGCGAAGAGAGTGGGGGCAGCAGTGACAAGAGCGAGGGCAGCAGCGATGAGAGTGGGGACAGCAGCGAAGGGAGTGGGGGCAGTAGCGAGGATGAGAGTGGGGGCAGAAGTGAGCATGTGATTGGGGGCAGCAGCGAGGATGAGAGTGGGGGCAGCAGCGACAAGAGCTGGGGCAGCAGTGAGCATGTGATTGGGGGCAGCAGCGAGGACGAGAGTGGGGGCAGCAGCGACAAGAGCTGGGGCAGCAGTGAGCATGAGAGTGGGGGCAGCAAGGACGAGAGTGGGGGCAGCAGCGACAAGAGCTGGGGCAGCAGTGAGCATGTGATTGGGGGCAGCAGCGAGGACGAGAGTGGGGGCAGCAGCGACAAGAGCTGGGGCAGCAGTGAGCATGTGATTGGGGGCAGCAGCGAGGATGAGAGTGGGGGCAGCAAAGATGAGAGTGGGGGCAGCAGCGAGGACGAGAGTGGAGGCAGCAGCGGAGGCAGGAGCGGAGGTGGACGGGGGGGTGGGAGAGGCAGAGGGCGAGGGCGAGGGAGAGGCAGAGGAGGGGGAAGAGGGAGAGGGGGGGGAAGAGGGAGAGGGGCGGGAAGAGGGAGAGGGGGGCGGAGGGGGAAGAGGGGGCTTGCTTATTGGCCCAACGTGGGGCCCCCCATGGCCCGTGGTCGTGGTCGTGGTCGGGGCCGCTGGGGACCCTGGGGGCCCAAACCCCCCACCAAACCCTGTCCGACCACCAACACGACGTTGTACGGCCTCTTCCAGCTCAGCGACCGCCTGGCCTGCAGCAGCAACACCACGACTCCATCACTCAACATCTGTGGCCTCAGCTGCACCAGTGAGTTCCTGTTCATCACCTTCCTGCTGCTGTTGTTGTTGTTGTTGTTGTTGTTGTTGCATCTTTGACTGAAACCACTTCACCAACTGTCTCCATGTTTTGTGTCCAGGCCTGATCGATGACGACATCAGCGATGACATCAGCTGCGTGTTGCAGATCTTGACCAATTTCCTGTAAGTTCATCTCTGCTCTGGATGGATCTATCAGTCCATCCATCCATCCATCCATCCATCCATCCATCCATCATCCATCTATCATCCATCCATCCATCCATCCATCTATCATCCATCCATCCATCCATCCATCCATCCATCCATCCATCCATCCATCCATCCATCCATCCATCCATCCATCCATCCATCCATCTATCATCCATCCATCCATCCATCCATCCATCCATCTATCATCCATCCATCTATCATCCATCCATCCATCCATCCATCCATCCATCCATCCACCCATCCATCCATCCATCCATCCATCATCCATCCATTCATCCATCCATCCATCCATCCATCCATCCATCCATCTATCATCCATCCATCCATCCATCTATCATCCATCCATCCATCCATCCATCCATCCATTTATCATCCATCCATCTATCCATCCATCCATCCATCCATCCATCCATCCATCCATCCATCCATCCATCCATCCATCCATCATCCATCCATTCATCCATCCATCCATCCATCCATCCATCCATCTATCATCCATCCATTCATCCATCCATCCATCCATCCATCCATCTATCATCCATCCATCCATCCATCCATCCATCCATCCATTTATCATCCATCCATCCATCCATCCATCCATCCATCCATCCATCCATCCATCCATCCATTCATTTATCAACCATCTATTCATCCATCCATCTATCATCCATCCATTCATCCATCCATTCATGTATCATCCATCCATCCATCCATCCATCCATCCATCCATCCATCCATCCATCATCCATCCATTCATCCATCCATCCATCCATCCATCTATCATCCATCCATCCATCCATCCATCCATCCATCCATCCATCCATCCATCCATCCATCCATTTATCATCCATCCATCCATCCATCCATCCATCCATCCATCCATCCATCATCCATTCATCCATCCAACATCCATCTATCATCCATCTATCCATCCATTCATCCATCTATCATCCATATATCCATCTATCATCCATCCATCCATCCATCCATCCATCCATCCATCCATTTATCATCCATCCATCCATCCATCCATCCATCCATCCATCCATCCATCCATCATCCATTCATCCATCCAACATCCATCCATCATCCATCTATCCTTCCATTCATCCATCTATCATCCATATATCCATCTATCATCCATCCATTCGTCCATCCATCCATCCATCCATCCATCCATCCATCCATCCATCCATCCATCCATCTATCATCCATCCATCCATCCATCCATCCATCTATCATCCATCCATCCATCCATCCATCCATCTATCATCCATCCATCCATCCATCCATCTATCATCCATCCATCCATCCATCCATCCATCCATCTATCATCCATCCATCCATCCATCTATCATCCATCCATCCATCCATCCATCCATCCATCCATCCATCCATCTATCATCCATCTATCATCCATCCATCCATCCATCCATCCATCTATCATCCATCCATTCGTCCATCCATCCATCCATCCATCTATCATCCATCCATTCGTCCATCCATCCATCCATCCATCCATCCATCCATCCATCCATCCATCCATCCATCCATCCATCCATCCATCCATCCATCTATCATCCATCCATTCGTCCATCCATCCATCCATCCATCCATCCATCCATCTATCATCCATCCATCCATCCATCATCCATCTATCATCCATCCATCCATCTATCATCCATCCATCCATCCATCCATCCATCCATCCATCCATCCATCCATCCATCCATCCATCCATCCATCATTCATCCATCTATCATCCATCCATCCATCTATCATCCATCCATCCATCCATCCATCCATCCATCCATCTATCATCCATTCATCCATCTATCATCCATATATCCATCTACCATCCATTCATCCATCCATCATCCATCTATCATCCATTCATCCATCCATCCATCTATCATCTATCTATCTATCATCCATCCATCCATCCATCCATCCATCCATCCATCCATCCATCCATCCATCCATCCATCCATCCATCCATCTATCATCCATTCATCCATTCATCCATCTATCATCCATTCATCCATCCATCATCCATTTATCATCCATCCATCCATCCACCTCTAATCACATCCTCATTGTTTCCACAGTAACCAGGTCTTGGGGGATCCTCCTCACGGGTTTCCACTGATAAGAGCGTGAGTCATTTTCTCCTCATCAGTCCATTTCAGGTGTAATAATAAATCAAATATTAGTTGATTATGATGAAGAAGCGACGGCTTCCTGACGTCTCTCTGTCTGTTCTCAGGATGAAGGGGTTCTTCCAGGACGAGTGCAGGAGCGTTAACGCCACTTCGTACTTTGCCGAATGCTCAGAATCTGAATGAGCTCTTGAATGAGTATGTCAGACTTCTACCTGTTTTACTTGTTATTATGAGCCTTTATTTGGTAGATTGTTATGTAAGTTGTGTTTTGATAGTACTGTACTTAATTGTTGCCCCTTTTTTGGCTTTTAGGTTGCCTTTTTACATCTGGCCAGGGACAACGGATGAAAACTAGCCTTGTTGGCTAACTCTGGCCCTGGTCTTTCTTTTAACTCTGTTGAATAGTGGTGCACTATGAAATAAACCAGGTGGTGGTTTCATCTCTTGGTACTTGGTTTCTTCCCTGTCGAACTTGTTTTGTCTCTTTTCAGTCCAACCACAGTGGCCGTGGTTTATAACTGAAATAAAGGTGAAGCATGCAGCATTCGCTCTGGTTTTGTGTTTATGAATTATGCAGACGTGTGGTGAAATGTTTGACGAGGAGGAGCTTCATCTACGACGTTGCATGCAGCGTCACAGCTCTTAGTGTAGTCAGTGGATTTTCTCTTATGATAAGTTATCTGAGCAAAACCCCCTTAAAGGTCCAGTGTTTACTGTAAAATGGAAACAATGGTGGAAAACCATGACATCTAGGGTTAGGTTTAGGTTTAGGGTTCGTCTTCCCAGTCCTGGTTAACAAGTTGTTTTGTCCTCGAGGCGGAGGCCATCGCCACTTTGCCGATGGGAGGGTGAGTGTGAGTGAGTGAGTGAGCGCTGTAATCTAGAATCTGAACACTAGATGTCACAGTTTTACCGCCATATTACACACTGGAGCTTTTAGGTTTACTCTAAAGGTGCCTTCACACTGGACCTTATCTTTAGAACGGCGGAGCAGAGCCGTGAGCTGCTCAGAGCTACGCTACGGAGGCTCATGGGATTTCTTGGTTTTCCTCATTGAACTGAAGGCAACGTGCATCAGAGGTTTTGCATGAATTTCCCTCTAAAACAACTCTGTGTGGTAACGTTGTGTTATTATCTCATAGCGTGGTGAATGTGCAGGTCACAACTTGTCCACCAGAGCGTTGTGGAGTTGTTGGATTGTGTATTTGATGAGTTTGATGAGGGAAACCAAGAAATCCCATGAGCCTCCGTAGCGTAGCTCTGAGCAGCTCACGGCTCTGCTCTGCCGTTGACCCCTCAAGGCCACCGTAGGTAAAATGTAAATATTTAAAAGTGTTGCTTCCAGTCATTTCAGTTGTTTCACTGTCTCAAAATCAAGTTGTTATCAAGTCAGTGCAGATGAAATGATTCATACGACTCATTTTAAAAACAGATTTTCTTTTTATTGACACTAGTTTGGACACTAGGGGGCAGAAAAGCTCCAGAACAGACTGACACCACACAGACAGACAGACAGAGGCCTGTTTACACACCCCACTGTGACTCAGGTGTGTGTGTCCACCTGCTGCTCAGTGATACGTCCCAGCTGCTCGCTGCTCAGTTTGTCTGCAGCTGGAAGATGGAAGACTGAACCAAAACTACGTGCTGCTAACAGAGGGTCGGACGCTGTTGAGTTGAGTGATAATTAAATAATTACAATTTACAGACAACAAAGTTTTTGGTAACCCTTTACAGGCTGCTAATTCTGTAATAATGTCCAGAAAAAAACAAGAAATAACAATTTAATGTGTAGTAATGTCAATAAATAACAATTAATTGTGTGGGAATGTCAAGAAAGAGCCAAGAAATAACGGTCAATTTCATTGTGATGTCATATTTTTTTATGCTTTTTCATGCTTTGAACCTTTCAGGAAAGACCATAATTTTTCTCCACCAAGTCCTTTATTGACCATTATTTCTGGGCTGTTTCTTCGCAATCAATCTTTATTTCTTGGCTGTATTTCTTGACATTCACCATCATTTCTAGGCCATTTCTAGATATTATTACGTAGCCTAATTGGCGGCCTGTAAATCAAAGGGTTACCAAGTCAATCAAAAACACCAAATATTGGAGTTATAAAGTCTTTCCACGCCGCGGCCGGAGCGCCACGTCACACGTACTGGCCGCTGGACTTGAGCTCCGGACACAGCTTGGCCTCCAGGTCCTCTATCTTTATCGACTCCACGTCCTTGGAGCTGGAGAGGCTGGCGGCCCGGGTGATCTTGGTGAGGGTTTCTTCGTAGGGCGGAGGCAGGTAGACCATCACGAAGACTCCGTCCGATCCGTCCGAGCTGGTGCTGGTGTGGCGCTCGGCGTTCCTGGTCAGGGAGGAGAGGAACTCGGCGCTGCTGTCCGTGTCCTGGAGGTCCAGGGCGATGATGCTGGCCAGACTCAGCTTGCTGCGGGACCACCGGCGGTAGACCAGGCCGACCAGGAGGAGGAGCAGGAGGACGGAGACGATGGGCACGACCACGTAGACCACCAGCTCCGACTTCCCGTCCTCTCCCAGGTTCAACTCGTTCCAGTCGCGTCCCTGTCAATGAGAAAGAGGATTAAGATTAGAGACGTCAAGCAGCTCTAGGTTCTAATAACACTGTATAAAGGTAGATGTTTATATTAAAGCTCCTTCAAAATAAAGGTAGATGTTTGTGTTAAAGCTCCTTCAAAATAAAGGTAGATGTTTGTGTTGAAGCTCCTTCAAAATAAAGGTAGATGTTTGTATTGAAGTTCTTTCAAAATAGATGTTTGTGTTAAAGCTCCTTCAAAATAATAGATGTTTGTGTTGAAGCTCTTTCAAAATAAAGGTAGATGTTTGTATTAAAGCTCCTTCAAAATAAAGGTAGATGTTTGTGTTAAAGCTCCTTCAAAATAAAGGTAGATGTCTGTGTTAAAGCTCTTTCAAAATAAAGGTAGATGTCTGTGTTAAAGCTCTTTCAAAATAAAGGTAGATGTTTGTGTTAAAGCTCCTTCAAAATAAAGGTAGATGTTTATATTAAAGCTCCTTCAAAATAAAGGTAGGTGTTTGTATTAAAGCTCCTTCAAAATAAAGGTAGATGTTTGTGTTGAAGCTCCTTCAAAATAAAGGTAGATGTCTGTGTTAAAGCTCCTTCAAATTAAAGGTAGATGTCTGTGTTAAAGCTCCTTCAAATTAAAGGTAGATGTTTGTGTTAAAGCTCCTTCAAAATAAAGGTAGATGTTTGTGTTAAAGCTCCTTCAAAATAAAGGTAGATGTTTGTGTTGCAGCTCCTTCAAAATAAAGGTAGATGTTTGTGTTAAAGCTCCTTCAAAATAAAGGTAGATGTTTGTGTTAAAGCTCCTTCAAATTAAAGGTAGATGTTTGTGTTAAAGCTCCTTCAAAATAAAGGTAGATGTTTGTATTAAAGCTCCTTCAAAATAAAGGTAGATGTTTGTGTTAAAGCTCCTTCAAAATAAAGGTAGATGTTTGTGTTGAAGCTCCTTCAAAATAAAGGTAGATGTTTGTGTTGAAGCTCCTTCAAAATAAAGGTAGATGTTTGTATTAAAGCTCCTTCAAAATAAAGGTAGATGTTTGTGTTGAAGCTCCTTCAAAATAAAGGTAGATGTTTGTGTTAAAGCTCCTTCAAAATAAAGGTAGATGTTTGTGTTAAAGCTCCTTCAAAATAAAGGTAGATGTTTGTATTAAAGCTCCTTCAAAATAAAGGTAGATGTTTGTATTAAAGCTCCATATAGCATTTTTTTTCCCTGAAAGATTTTGCACTGGTTGGTTTGGTTTAGTCTGTCAGTGTGTCTTAAAGAAGGGAGTCACCTGTTGAGTAACGCACATTTCCTTCTAGAAAGCCTTGTCGGAATAGCGGTATGTTGGAATTGTGGGATGTCTAAATGGTGGGATGTGGGAATGACAGCATGTAACCCAGTCAGAACTAGTGATGTGCAGCACTTTGGTTCCAGTCAGACTGAGCGTGACCTCGTCTGAGAACGAGCTGCAGTAAAGACCGGGTCGGGTCGGGTCGGGTCGGGCCGTGCCGGGTCGGGCCGTGCCGGGTCGGGTCGGGCCGTGCCGGGCCTCGCCGCACCCCTCCAGCTATGAGAGGACAACATGTGGTGCTACATCCTCCTCCTCCTCCTCCTGCTGCTGCTGTTTACATCCTCTCACTGTGTCTGTCCCAAATTCTGCCTCAGTTTTTCTAGCAATTAGTTAATGCTGCCTGGTTGGTTGGTTGACCCAGCAGCACCGGACAGTTTTAATACTCAATCCGTCTGAGTGTCACCCGACGGCTCTCGGCACAAAGTGTCTGAGACTTAATGCGAAGGCTTAGAGCAGAACTCTCAAGGGAACGAGACGCAGACTGAAAGTGGTGTTTTGTAAACAGCAAGATGGCCGCCGTCCACGAAGCCGCCGCAGCGCCCGCTCGGTGCGTAGATTCACACATCAGACTGTTCTTCAGTTTTTGTCACGTTACCTCTTCAATAAAGGAGGGAAAACAATTCTATTAAATAAAACGAGGAAAAACAGCCTGTTCAGAGGCGACTCAGCTCGTTTTGTACCACTTCCATGACCCTGGACAAAATGTAGACATCAGTTACTCCAAAAATATCTGTGATACAAATCGGGCTGGGTCTGGACTAAACATGAAAACCACTTTTAACATGGGTTTCAACATGTTTAACCCCTTCCTGTCCAGTTGTTTTAGCCGCAAAAACACACCATTTCTATGGGGCTCTGTGGGGTTTATGGCTGCTGACGGTATTTTAGTGATAAAAAGAGATAAAATCCAAAATCCTCCTGTGTGAAAACTTCTGACTCTAACATGTCAACAAAATAAAACAAGAATTTTGAAAGTAGCTTCATCCATTTTTCAGATTTGGGTTCTGGAAATATGCAAATTAGCGCATATTTTGCCTCATTTACATATCTAAACATGAAATTTAACAAAACTTATAATACAAAAAATATTTGTCTTAATGTGAGTGATAAACTTAGGAAGTTTCATGGTGATATCTGTTAGTTCAAATTTTTACCTTAAAATAGGCTACATTTTTTAAAAAAACCATAGGCGGAGGTGAAGGGTCATGGATGTTGTTAAAATGCTTTACGAATCCAAAAAATGGACTTTCATTCTGAAATCTGGGACATCCAGAGTTTACCCAAAGATACACCTCCTCACCAAAAACCAGACCCCAGTGACCTTTCATCTGACCGTGGGGAGGTCGGAAAGTGTGAGAGGTGGACATAAACGTCCAGGGGTAAAAGGAGAGGTTGTTCATATTTTTAAACAAATTCAGATTTAAAGATTCTATTTGTTTCTTTCTCTGTTTGTTTGTTGTGTGTGGATCCGATGAAGTGGAGCTGCTGCATCACTGGCTGCTGATGGAAATCTGAATAAAAGAACAATTAACCACTACGACCACACAACTGTATGGAGCAGTGGAGCAGACAGAGGATAAACTGACTGAAATGTCATTTAGTTTTCACCATGGCAAAAGACTTTATATACTGACTAACAGGAGATTTATTTATCAAACATAACAAAAGGAAATGTAAATGTATGATATAAATATTAATTAAACAAATATAAATAGCCTCAATTTTCACTTGTTAACTTCCATCAACAGGTTCATTTAGTCAAATGATCTTCCAGTGCTCAGACCAAACAAAGAGAAACAGTGAAACTCCATCTGATGAAGGTCATGTGACGTGACAGAAAGGTCCAGAAAACGCAGAGAGCTGCACCACTGGTTTTGCCACATACACACATATTAACTATACTCTAAATAATATCCAATGACTATGTGATGCAATAAAACAGTTTTTTTTATACAGTTATAATAAATCTGCACGCACCTGCTTCTCCGACGTGGAGGGCGACCCTGTGACCCAGTCGTACGACCCCCGGCCCGCCGGTCCGAACCTCATCCAGCTGCTCTCCAGTAGCGACCGCATGGCGATGGCGCCCAGGTGGAGGGAGGAAATAGATGCTGATCGACTGAAGCCTCCAGCTGTTGATCCAGAGGTTTCAGGAGTAAACAGAGCAGAGGGTGGAGGGTGGGTGGGGGTGAGGGGGGGCAGATAGATGGGGTGGGGTTGTCTCTGATGGGAGGGGCCAGCAGCTTTTAAGCAGCTGCTCACATGCTCACACATGCAGCTGCAGAGCAACAGGATTCAGGCCAATGACCAGGATTTAGAGCTGCTGCCCCAGTGTGTGTGTGTGTGTGTGTGTGTGTGTGTGTGTGTGTGTGTGTGTGTGGGGATGTATGTGTGTGTATATATATGTATGTGTGTGTCAGTAAGACTCGGTGACAGAAAGGGGCGGGGCTTCTCCTCACATCAAACCTCAGGCACGTGGAGCAATGACTTGAGGAAAAAAAAAACACTGATAGTAAAATTACACATCTGTTACATCAGTGTGTGTGTGTGTGTGTTGTGACCACACTTCACAAGAATGTGTATTTCACTCGTCTTCATTACTATCTATCTATTGAACACACAGTTACATATCAGTACACACAACATAGTAATGCATTTGCTTCACCAAAACACTTTTAAATGTGACGATAAACACAATTCAACAACATAAACAATTTGTTTACACACACTGCAAAAACTCAAAATCTCACCAAGAATATAATTTGTCTTATTTCCAGTCAAAAATGTCATTTCTAGTCAAAACAAATATAATTTTACCTCAAATAAGACTCACATAATAAAAAAAAGTTTTTAGACACATTTTACTTGAAGTAGAAAAATCCGATGGTGGAGCAAGTTTTTCTTTCTTATTACAAGCACAAAAAACCTGTTTCACTGACAGATTTTTCTACTTATTTCAAGTGAAAATTTGTCTAAAACAAGTTAAAATGATCTAAAAACAAGTTTATTTTAGGTGATGAGTCTTGCAAGTGGAGAGAGTTTTGACTAGAAATGAGACAAACATTCTTGGAAAGATTTTGAGTTTTTACAGTGCACTTAACTTTTAGTTTAAACTCTTAGTTTCTGCAGACTGTGGATTTTCAATAAGATTCTTACGAGGTCTGCACATCTGCACGAGAAAATGCTGACCAGTCAAACATCTGCACTATTTGCATGTGTGTGTGTGTGAAAACAGATGCAGTTGAGTGTGTGGCGTGCAGTCGCCGTATGTTAATCCTCATTGAAATATTGCATGAGAGGGAAAATACCTGAGGAGGTTCTTTTTTTTGTGGATTAAATATCTATAGGACGGATTAAACACCAGATTAGTCGGCACGTTTTAGCCTATGGAAACTCATCAGTGTTAGCCAGGTGGAGCTGTAAAGATAGCCTATAGCTACATGTTGGCTAGTGCTAAAAAGCTAAAGTTAGCATTCATCTCAACAATATGTGATAAAATAAAATAAAAACTTGATTTATTTACTCACGAACTGTTTCCACTGAGAAAAACAACGTGTTTTAATTCTGCTTTTCACACTTATTTTCCTCTAAACTGAAGTTAGCATGCTAACCAGCTAGGCTAGCCATTTTCCGATACCGAGTCACTGATTTAAACTCTCGACGTGTAACATTATCATTTTTGCTTTATTTTTTAATGTTATATATAGGCTATTTTATGAGTGTTATAATGTTGCATTCATTCTATTTATCTTTTTTCTGTTAGGCTATAGCCTAGAGATTAGGCCAAATAGGCTAAAATACAGTAAAATTTCACAACATTTCACAAAACAAAACAACAGATGGTTGAGAGCCGGGTAAAAAGTAACGATGCACAACTTCTGTTTAGAGTCAAATTATAGCAAAGTTGTTCCACATTTGGACAAAATAATACCTGAAATTGATAGCACACACTTGTGAGTTGTTCATCACAACAATAATTAGTTTCTGTCAGTCATGTTACCTTTTAAAATGATAGCCTATGAATTTTGTTCCTGCTCTCCCCTCCTCCTCGTCAGATGGAGGAAGATGCAGCTTCATCTCCAACAGTCAAAGTTAAGGAGATGAAGTGTTGCGTGTAATGAAAAGATCTGGTCATTAAAGAGGAGATGGTGTCGTGGCAGTTAAACGACCTAATTCCCTGTGAGCTCAGTGAGCTGCGTTTCTGTCATGGACACCAGTATCAGATGATGATGCAGCTTTTCATCAGACTCTCAGCAGCCAGATGAAGTCGGACGCTGCAGCTAAATCTTGATTTTCTTCCCTGCATCAAACTCAAATCAGCAGAATCGTCTCCGGCTCCGACTCTAAATCCTCAACGCGCCTCCAATCCCAGGATTTACAGTCGCTGCTGAACTATCAGAGTCCTCATCGTTAGAAACAGCTGCTAAAGATGTTCAATGTGTGAGAGTAAAATGTCTGTAAACACTAAATATGACTGTTTCAGTTCTCATATGATGTTCACAACAACTCTTTGTTTCTTTGTTGTGTTGTTTTGAGTTCATCCAAAGTGGCGATCAGCAACAACTCACTTCAGGTTTCCAGGTTTCTGAAATAAAAATCGGCATGGTGGTCAAAAATTATGAAAAGTTAGGCTGTCATTACCTATAGCCTCGGTAAAATAACAGGGGTAATTACATGTTGACATTTTTACAATGTGTTACATTAAGCCAAGAAGTTTCACTTCTGGCTCCAAAAACCCCCAAAACAGTCAAGAACCAAACTCTTCTGCTCTATTCACCTCTGTTTGAAATGGTTTCTAAACCTTTCAGACCACGTGCCACTATGTGTCAAACCAAATTTAGTGTGAAAAGTGTCACTGTTGAATAAACAATGCTTTCATGGAATGAAAATAACGGATTCCCATGTAACAGCATCAGCAAGACTAAACAATGAAAGAACAGCCTGCTGTTCATTTTGTCTTGTAACGTCTCAAGCATTAAACATTTGAGCTGTAACAATCAAAACCAGAGACGAAACAAAAACTATTTTTGAGCTTGAGTTTGCTTTGAGTCAACTTTTTTCCCTCTCCCCTTCAATATCAAAATCGGAGCCATTTTAACCGAAAAACTGGGGACGTCTGGTCGGGATCATCCCTATGTTCCCCAGGTCCTATGTTCCCCACTTTGTGGGACAGGGGAACATAGAACCCTTTTCTAAAAAAAAAGGTCCTATGTTCCCCTTTGTGTCCAGACCAGGGAACATAGAACCCTATTTTAGAAAAAGGGTCCTATGTTCCCCGCTTTTCCCCAAAAGGACCCGAGAAACATGTAATTTTTTGTCCCATAGCCTACCTGGAAGTGAAGTTGTGACTTGCCATATTTTGGTCTATTTTTGAGTGAGAAGTAGAGTTGTGACTTTGAGTGAGAAGTGTAATTGCCCCATTGGTTAGGTTTAGGCAATGAAGAAGGGAGTTGGTTAAGTTTAGTAAAAAGACTAGGTAGAGGCTAGACAGGCCAGATAGATGGAGTCCATTGATCAGCAACAGTGGGGAACATAGGACCCTTTTTTTTGAGAAAGGTCCTATGTTCCCCACTGCTACTGGGGAACATAGGACCTTTTTTCAGAAAAAGGGTCCTATGTTCCCCAGTATGTATTGCGAGAGGGGAACATAGGACCCTTTTTGGTAAAAACAGGGAACATAGGACCCATTTTCAAAAAGAGGGTCCTATGTTCCAGGGGAACATAGGACCCGGGGAACATAGGTAGCCTACGCTCCCCGTCTGGTCCCCCTCGATCCACTCTGTTAGCTCGTTGGCTAAAATGAGCTAAAAAGATTTTTAAAACATTATTATTCGGCGTGTTTTTAACACTAAATATGATTGTTTCAGTTACATGATATTCATAACTTTTGTTTTTGTTGTCTGAGTTGATCCAAAATTGACAGGAGTAGGCCTAACAACAAGCTAACAGGCTAATAGACATTAGCCTGTTAGCTTGCTACATCGAGCTAGAAATTTGAAAACTTTAGTATTTGTTTTCAACACTTTATGATTGTTGAATTCTTATATCCACAACTCTTTGTTTTAGACACAGGCAGTAGAGGTCAGGAGTAACAAGCTAACTGGCGTGGTTAGTGTTTTATTTCTGTTCTCTTGTGGTGTTTTCACCAAGCCAGACTCTTGTGTCTGATTGCTTTTCCTCTGTGTTGCTAACCCTCCTCTCCTCCATGAGCATCTGCTTTCAACGAAAACGAAGTGTGAGTGCAGGAGGAGGAGGAGGAGGAAAATGACCCTGGTGTCAGACAGGGCGGTGGGATTACCCACGGTTCCATCAGTGGTGTCATGACAACTCTGGCTCTTCCCATGATGCTTTGCTCCACCTCCGTGCGCTCGAACCCGGTCCTGATATTTCTGCACACTCAGCTCGCCACGTGAGGAGTAATTACAGCCGCCGTCTGTACAGCCAGGCCGCTGTAATCCTGCAGGGACAAATCCAACCCCCCCACCCCCCCCACCCCGCTCCCCCCGCGGAGCGCCGAGCATCCCGCTGGGCCAGATCCAGACAGATGTTGAACCTGACAGCTGGAATGTGGACGTTTCTCTGATCCAGATTGGTCAGGACAGGAACAACATCTGGACTCTGGAGCAGGCGGCGACGCTTCCCAGGCTTTTTAGTTTAATTAAGAGAACGCACTGACGAGCGGGTCGGAGGTGTCGGAAGGTCGCTGACGGGAAGTGGAACCTGAAGTGGTCGTCGTCCCTCCACCTCGGGGTCGGTGACCCTGAGCTGAGGCCTCGCTGCTCACCACAGCTGTAGCTACACACTGGTTTGGTTTTATTTGTCAAACAATGATACGACCAATCAGAGCCTCTGAACTCTCACCACTTCCTCGCTCTGAGGTCATTTTGCTGACACATGATTGGCTGATGAACCTGCAGGTGTTCCTAATAAAGGGTCCCTGCATCAGCAAAACTGCTAATTATGGACATGTTCACAACTATTTGTATCATACCTTTTTACAATAAGAAGATTGTCATCTACTGCCTGGTAAAATCTAGTTTAAAAACTGCATGAGCATAAATTCATTTCAGAAACAAATAATTCACGTTATGTCCATACCAAATGAAAAAAGATGGTTTTATCTGTAAAGTCCATTTTCAGATCAAAATAAAAACACCACAGGTCATTAATTAGGGGAGAGCGGGGCACAACCTAACGGATTTTGCTTTTGGGTAGATATCTAAAGATATATTTGAGTTGGATTAATTTTTGTTTTTACACAAGCAACATACACATCTCAGCTACAAATGAACACTGGAAGTTTGTTTCTAAAGCTTGCCATTCTTTTACAATTTCACCACAAATGGAGGAAGCCGTAACGTTACAACCTACCCCACTGGTGGGGTAGGTTGTAACAGGGGGGGTGTTAGTTGTAACGCATACTGGAAAGATGTGTTTAAACAATTAATTTAGTAGAATTTCATCTTAAGACTGCTTTACTATAATTTGCATTAATCAGTCATGTTCAGTTAGTTTATTTGAAAAGAACAGCGCATATTGATTTTTAATTGTAATTTTAGAAACATTTCATTGTAAATAGGCCAAATGTATTAATGTTATGATATGCTTGCTCAGTTTTTTCTTGTTTTAAACTGTATTTGCTTTAATATGATGCATATTGCCATAAAGGAGGGAGAAAAAATAAACTGAAAAAGATGACAATACAAAGAAAGGTGACAAAAAATACAATATTATGGACACTATGATCCATTTAGCATTTAAAAACAGCTATTTTCACCAAAAAGTGACACCCATGTTTTATGTGGCCCTAGTTATAACACGGTGTTACAACTAACCCCCTCATGTAGTTTCCTTACTGTTGCCGAGCTAGCTCAGGCTACGAGCTAGCTACAAGCTTTAGCATGGTACCATTGTTTAACTAAGAACATGCTGAAAAAGATGATATAAGAATGGTTTTGGTGAGTTGCACACTTGCTTAAGTAACCAAAAAACTAGCGATGTGGAAAAATGTACTTGCATGGTGAAAAAACACACTTCTTTGAATATTTTTGTGAAATCGCCATCAAATCTTCCGAAATTTCTCGTCATGTATCTACTGACTCATACGGACCAGTGGGCAGAAGGGGGCGGAAGTAGACCTGTGCGTCTGGATAAAAAGTCCGTGTTTCAACTTGCCCCGCGTTAGTTTGTGCCCCGTGCTCCCCCAAACTCTACAGAGACAAGTGGAAGTATTTTAAGACTTTACCGACACTAACATCTGGTTTATGTTGGTTTCATTATAGAGCAAAAAGAGTGAGACTAGTGTTTTTACCCGCATGCACCATGAATGCACCACAGATTTACAAAGAAAAGGTGAAACCACGTCTGCAGCTCGTGTCTAACTGAAGGAAACGGTTTCTGACTGAAACAACAAACAAGTTCAGTTTCAGTGATTCATAAAAGCACAGAACTGTAATTCACATGAAGTTGTGAATGCATCGCCGCCCCCCCTCCCTCCTCTGTGGATGCAGCAGCTAATTAACAAAACAAAACGACTCTCTCTAGGCTTTGTGATCTGTTGCTGAGGCTGCTGTGTTTTTGTCACCGTGGCAACAGCATCCAACTTCCAGCAGAGTGAGGAGCAAAGCCTCTTATGGGATTAGAGCTGCCGTCTTTTACTGGGTCAGACGCTGAAATAATTACTGAAACAGAACTTTATATTACGTACTAACTGGTCAGCTCATGTCCTGGGTCACGTGAACACAATGGAAAGAAGAGATATCTCATTATTTATAACAGAATCATTTAACATGCTTTAAAAAAAAATACAACACATAAATATTCATATATACATGCACAAAATAAACAGGCTATAAACAGGATTCAAGCCACTGCTGTCAAAACTATATAAATGTGGTATCATAGTTTGACCACCAGGGGGCGACAAAGCTCATTTTCCGCCAACAGAAGCATTCATTCATTCTAACCACGCCCCCTTCACCAAAACCACGCCCACTGACCATATTTGGAGGTTTAAAAAAGGATATTGCCTTCGTCTCTCTTTATAGCTATGGATCTTAGCCTGAATATTAACAGTGGGGTAATAAATGACTTCAAATGGAAGAAAAATGGTTCATCTTTTGCTGTTGTTTGTAAATATTTTTATTTTATTTTATTTGATGTAGGCCTGTTCTTGTTTTTTAATTAGGCCTATATCCTGTTTGTTTTTAATAGGCCTACATATAGCCTATGTGTGTGTTTTTTTCGTTATTTTATCTTGTTTATGAATCCACCTGTAGATCTTATTCTCAACAAGTTATCAGAAACTTTTTCCAAAAAAAACCAAAAACTTTTATTTTGAAAAGACACCGTGTCCGCCCTGCTGACGTCATCCAGGTGTTTCCCAGAGTCAAACAGGTTCCTCACTCACACAGACACACACAGCACGCACGCACTGGAGGAGGATGTGTAACGACAATGTGTGACTGATCGCCGTCAGACTCACTGGTTCTCTAGGTTGTGTTGTTGTTGTTGTTGTTGTTGTTGTTGTTGTTGGAGGTGAAGCCGCAGGAGAGAAGAGAAGAACCGGGAACTCCTCCTTCTGTGTGTGAGGACGCAGCGCGTTCCGTGATGGAGCTGTTCCGGGTTGTGTCGGGGTAGTTTCGGCCTCTGGACACTTTGGTCAGAGCAGGAGGAGGAGGAGGAAGCCGCGGTCATGCTGCCCCGCGGTGCGTTCACGGTACCTCTGCTCCTGGTCTTCGCAGCTTCTGCCGTCACCGGTGAGTAAATGATTATTATTCTACAATGAGATTAGATATTGTTTCTTCTTTTCCTTTAAATTTTTGTTTTTCTAATTACATACAAGAGTTATCCCTATTATGTAGAGCTAAAGGTATTCTAATTATGCTTTATATGTCATTTAGAAGATTAAAAAGATGAATTGTAGAGTTGTAGTAAACCCTATAATGAATGAAAAGGTCAATATTTAAAAGTATAAGGCAGTGTGAATCAGTCAGAGTCCGTCAGCTTCACGCTCCACTGGGTTTTCTCTGGTGTTTGGGTGAAAAACAATAAACAGGCGGAGGAAAAAATATATAATTGAGCATAAAACAAGATATGATAAGATAACAGGGAGCTGGATAGAGGTATAACTGAGTTTCAAGTAACATTTTTACAACAAAAAGAAGGGAAAAAAGGAGTGGAAAATGAGTGTTAACAAAAATGTTAGAAATAAGTTCCCTACAAGGAAAGAGAAAAAAAAAACATTCACAGTAAAAGAGAATTCACTGTAACAAGTTGCAACATAGTTTTACTGGAAGAGCTGTGATTGTGACGCATAGAGGGACTGGAGCGTAAAAGAGAGAGAGAGAGAGTGAGAGAGAGTGTGTGTGTGTATGGTGAGACAGCAGGAAGTGTGGTTGTACGGTGGCCCTGATGGGTCAAGACACTGCAGCTTAAAGGGATAGTTCAACATTTAGTCAAATTGTCCCATCACCATAACCCCTATAGTCATAGCAGTAGGTTCGTTACCTTTAATTGTTGGTGCAAGCTGTTTTTAGAACGGTGGAGCAGAGCCGTGAGCTGCTCAGAGCTACGCTACGGAGGCTCATCATGGGATTTCTTGGTTTCCCTTCATCAAACTCATCAAATACACAATCCAACAACTCCACAACGCTCTGGTGGACAAGTTGTGACCTGCACATTCACCACACTATGAGATAATAACACAACGTTACCACACAGAGTTGTTTTAGAGGGAAATTCATGTAAAACCTCTCATGCACGTTGCCTTCAGGGACAGTTTTTCAACAACAGTCTCTGTATTTCCCTGATGAGTTTGATGAGGGAAACCAAGAAATCCCATAATGAGCCTCCGTAGCGTAGCTCTGAGCAGCTCACGGCTCTGCTCCGCCGTTCTAAAAACATCTTGCGCCGACAATTAAAGGTAACGAACCTACTGCTATGACTATAGGGATTATGGTGATGGGACAGTTTGACTAAATGTTGAACTATCCCTTTAAAGAAAATACACGCTCAGAGACACAAACGAGCTGCAAATTCAGAAAAAAGAACTTCATCCGTTTGACACAACTGAACAGGAAGTGTTTCTGGAGGACACAATAAAGCAGGGGACCAGTCCATCAGCGTTTAGCCTTTAACCCGGTCCCTCATGACCGCGTCATCGTGTCCCCTGACCGTTATTTCAAGTGGAGACATCATCATCATCATTTTCTTCTTGTTCTTGTTTCTCTTTTACTATTTCAGGACGTTTTTCACTGGAACTGTCTGGTTCTGCTCTGTTTCTGACTCACCGTCTGTGCAGTGTGTGTGTCTGTGTGTGTGTGTGTCTGTGTGTGTGTGTGTTGTCGTTGTCGGTCAGAGGAAGTTGCGTTGCTGCTGCTGTGATGATGATGAAAGTCTCAGGAGATTTGTTCATTCATGCTTATGGCGTTCTCTCTCTCCCTTTCCCTGTTCATCTGAGTCACTTAACTGTTTCTTTAAAAGGAAGTGGAGACAGAGGGAAAGGGGGGGCGAGAGCGAGAGGGGGGGGGGGGGGTTCCCACGTCCATGTTGTCATAAGGCCTATATACAGCGATCACCGGTTCGATTCCTGGACGTGTTGAGTCAAAAGGAAAGAGATGGAGAGTTCCTGCCAGATGTTGTGGTTTCTGAGCGGTCAGTGAACGCCACCTCGGCTCTGATTTCCCCTGCTCGGCCACTCAGAGGTCAAAGGTCAAAGCAAAGGAGCGTGTCATTGATCTACAGGTGTTTTATTGTTACCTGATAGCAGCCGGCGAGCAGCGACCCTTGTGTTCGGATCAGAAACAATAAAGATAAAAGAACTGTAGATCATTCATGTGGACACTCACACAATTTTTATCGACCGTCTCTCCCGGTTTGATGTGGACATTATGTTATAATATTTATATCTTATATTATATATAAATGTTAAAGTTAAGTTTCAAAGGTCAGTGAAACATTTTCCACTCAGATGGAGCTGTCATATATTTATATATATTAATACCAGGCACTTTGAGAGTCTCTGGAGGATATTTATCAAAGTTTTTCGATGATGTTCAATAAAGTTACTTTTCCATAAAAGATCAAAACATTTGTTGAAAGAAAAAAACAAACAAACAAAACTTTGAGATTCATTTGGAAAAAATCCACTAACTAAGTAGCCAGATGTTTACAGCAGAGTTCTGTCAAAAAACAAACAACAACATTTTTTCTTAAGGGGGCGAGAAGCCTGGACAGGAGTGTACACGACTCAGACTGTATCACAGTATTTCATTATTTGATGTCAGATGCAACAAGGAGTGGCCCTGTTCCAACCTGGCTGCCCCGCTGCACCAGGGTTATCACTGCTCGGAGTCGGAGGCTGTTCATTTAGCAGGAAAAAAGGCAAATCACAGACATGCCACCAAATGATTTTTATTCAAAATGCTTTAAAAGGCTTTAAGAAACACTAAAAAGAAGCGAGAAAGAAAATTGTTGTTGTCAGTCACAATTTTTTTTTTAGATCAATTCTGAGGAAAATGATAGAAAACAAATGGAGTCGACGTCTGAAACGTAGGCCGGCATGAACACCTAAACAAGGTTACAGTGGGCGAATGAAAACCAATAAAGGACTGTTTTCACTGTTTTCTTGTGAATTGTTACGACAACAAAATTTGTTGTAACAAGCTTCTGATCTAAAAAAAGAAAAAGATGCAAAGCCGCCCTCTGGTCGCGGTCTTCATGCACTGGTATCGGTTCTTGGTACTGGTGAACTTTAGCGAGTACGAGTACAAGTATATTACAACAGTATCGGTACCAGTATCGGTATCGGTCCATCCCTAGTTCAGATACTTCTTTAAAAATAGCTCAAATGTTTTGTTTAAAAATGTTTTTCTGAGATCAGGTAAACCATCCCATAACTTCACAGCCCGATAACAGAACATCCTTTTACGAGTTACAGGTCCTGCAAGAAACGTAATCACTTCTGCAATCTGGTCTTGTCTTTTACCTGCTGGAATCTGCTTATCAACAGTTTTAGCTTCTTTTTAACGTATTATATCTTATTACATCCCTGATATACGACCATAAACTAGTTTTTTGTATCGTTCTTCAATAGGAGAATCGTTTGGACATCTAAGAATAATTCCTGCAGCCTTGAGTCTACTTTCATCTCCCTCTCCAGCACGGCCCCAAACGGCAGCACAATGATTCACCTGACTCACTATTAACGCTTGAGTCACCTGTCTTAATCTTTTTGTGGGTAAATACATTTGGCTATTCTACCAACCATGATAACACCAGTCCAGGGTTGAACTTTAAGTTCAGCAGGAATGCAGCAGAACTTGTTGACTTGTGCTTCACATCCTCCTGCCTTTCATTGCTTCCTCGTTGCTGCGGCGCCGTCACCGTCCGTACGTCGCAGCCCTATCAATGCTTCGCCCTTTGTCCCACATGACACCCGACTGAGGGCGTGTTGTGGAAAGTTTCCACCGTTCTTGCCAACATGATTCATTTCCCTGCCTGGCTGAAGGTGGAGCTCGTCTGTGGTCACATTATATTTATAAATAGTCAAATTAATCACTCATTAATCTGATATAAAGATTTCCCAGTGAGGTTCAGTGTCGCCGCTGCCAGCTCGACCAGTATCACCAGTATCACCAGTATCGCCTCTACCGGCTGAAACTGTTTTGTTTTACCCTGTGGTCGGTTGATATAATGAAATAAACCTCAGCAGGTTACAGGAAAACATCAAAGACTTTCATCACACAACACATCCAACGTCTTTAATAATCAATAATCAATAATTGGTTTTGTTTATGAAAAGTCAAAATGATAAACTGAGCTACATTATGTTAAGTTGAGCAAATTATGTTATTTTAAATTAAACTAAAGAGAAGCAAAGTAAGGTGAAGTGGTGTCATGTAAAGCAAAAGCTACAAAAACATCCCATAATAATCGCCTGTGTTGTGTTTCTCGATGTTTTTTCAGTTCCTGCTCCAGAAAATGTGACTTTGAGCTGCGACAACCTGAAAACCAGAGTGAGCTGGGAGTATGGAGACCGAGAGCCAGGGACCGTCTTCAACGTCACCATCGTCTCCTCTGACATGTAAAGATTCATTTTAGTCTTTTGTCCTTTTTTAAAACTCTATGTTTAATCTGTACTTTGGTTTTCGAGTTATAAAAAGGAACTTGTTTTCTTTTTTTAACAAAAAATAAAAATCATCATTATCATATAGTTAAAAACATTGTATTTATTATTAGTTGTTTATTTTAATCAGCTATTAAGAAACATGATGACAGTTTGAAATAAGTACATCTGTTCAAACATTTTCCTCTGGGTTACTTGTACATAAAAAACACATTATATCATCAGATCTTGTGCAGCTTGCATTTTGTATTTGCATAATTAGATTAGATTCAACATTATTGTTGTTACACTTGCAAGTACAAGGTAACAAAATGCAAATTGCATCCAACCAGAGTGCACAAGCAGTAATAAATAGCATATAACATACAGGACAGCATCATCAGCATACAACAACACCTGGGTAGTTCGTTGATGAATAACCTGAAGAGCAGCGGCCCCAGCATCGAGCCCTGTGGCACCCCGAGCAGTAATAAATAGCATATAACATACAGGACTGCATCATCCGCATACAACAACACCTGGGTAGGTCGTTGATAAATAACCTGAAGAGCAGCGGCCCCAACATGGAGCCCTGTGGCACCCCGAGCAGTAATAAATAGCATATAACATACAGGACTGCATCATCCGCATACAACAACACCTGGGTAGGTCGTTGATGAATAACCTGAAGAGCAGCGGCCCCAGCATCGAGCCCTGTGGCACCCTGAGCAGTAATAAATAGCGTATAACATACAGGACTGCATCATCCGCATACAACAACACCTGGGTAGGTCGTTGATGAATAGTCTGAAGAGCAGCGGCCCCAGCATCGAGCCCTGTGGCACCCCGAGCAGTAATAAATAACATATAACATACAGGACAGCATCATCAGCATACAACAACACCTGGGTAGGTCGTTGATGAATAACCTGAAGAGCAGTGGCCCCAGCATCGAGCCCTGTGGCACCCCGATGCTGTTGTGGCCGTCTACATCCTGTTCATGTAGAAGTTCATTTTGAAGCTTGATAAAGTCTGGTGACTCTTGTCTTGAATGTTTCCTGTGTTCAGACAAAATGAGGAGCACATTACCTCGGAGCTCCACTTCGACCTCAGCTCCTTCGTCTGGGCGTCCGCGACGCACATCACCGCCTACCACAGCGTCAACGTGATGGCCATACGGCAAGGACAACGGTCCAAACCTGTCACGTCCAACGCACTCAGCTTCACCGAGCTCAGGCACGCTGACACATGTGAGTCATGTATTTATTTTATAAACTTCACTTTTTTGGGAATGAATCAATAAACATGGATCCGGCTGTCAATGGATTTTCATGTCGAGATGTTGTGTGTGTGTGCGCAGGTCTGTTGGATTTCCCTCCGGTGAATCTGACGTTGAGCGAGTCGGGTCGAACCGTCAGTTTTGAAAACCCGTTCTTCTTCTACGAGGAGCTGAGAGGAGCCGACAAAGCGCAGGATGCCTCCTTCGAGTTCAAGGTCTTGTCAAACGGCAGCGTGAGTCAGAACCACACACTGAACCGTTCTCCATCGATCCTTGCCAACAACCTACCTCCTACCCCCAAACTCACCTCCATAATAGCAACCAAGGGACAGACAAACAAAGTAATTGCATTTTCATACCATGTTTTGTTGTTTGGCGTTCGCCTCGCTGAAGACAATGGGCCAAAGATAAAACTTTTGCGGTAGCTGTTTGGCAAACGAGCCAGAACGTTCTTCTTGGATAGCAGATGGCGTAAACAAACTCTTTTGATATCTTTACAGTCATCAACCAAAAGAACCGAGCATGCCTTCCTTAAAAACTGAAGTCAATTGTCTGTGTTGTGTTCAGGAACCCTTGGAGTTCGTCAGCTGTGCTCCGTCTCAGCGGATCTGCAGATACGACCTGCCGTCCACCGAGAACATGGACGAGTGCGTCAAGTTGAACGGACGCTTGAACCTCGGGAAGAAACCGTACTATGTGGATTTCAAAGAGACTGAACCCGTCTGTCCCACATTACCTCCAGGTCAGTGAACGCCTCAGACTCATCTGTTAACAGGAAGTGGAAAAATAAAGTGTGGAGGAAGAAGAAGTTGAAAATCAAGTTCTGCATCCTTAAAGGGACAGTGCAGGGTTTTTTTGTGTGTGGGACTCAGGTGTTTGCACCATGTATGGAGACTTAGGAACTGTCCAATAATAATCCAGGTTAGACAATTGAATAGAGATTAAAGTGTTAACCGACTTTAGAGGGATAGTTCAACATTTTATCAAACTGTCCCATCACCATAACCCCTATAGTCATAGCAGTAGGTTCGTTACCTTTAATTGTCGGTGCAAGCTATTTTTAGAATGGCGGAGCAGAGCCGTGAGTTGCTCAGAGCTACGCTGAAGTGTCAAGTGTTGAACTATCCCTTTAAATCCATCGTCACATTTCCTGTCTATCTCTGTAAGAGCGTAAGTAACTTAACGGCTTTGATAAATCTTTTTTATTTCTTTCAGAGGACCACTCGGTGGAGGTGGCGGTGACGCTGTCTGTGCTGCTTTGTGTTTTTATCGTCACAATCGCAGTGATAGTGAAGTGCGTCCTGAACGAACAAGCTCATTTGAAGGACACGCCAAGACCGAGAACGCTGTTGGTGGTGAGGACCAAAAAATTATCAGATACAAAAAAACAAAAACATTATCTTTGACTTTGTTGTTCATCTTTGTGGATCTTTTTTGTGGTTTTCTCTCCTCTCAAAGCACGATGGGCACATGAGGTCAACAGGGATGTTCAAGCCTCAGAGCGAACAGACTTCCCAACTGATCTGCACACCCATGGGGAAGGACGTGGACTGCGAGGGCCGCGAGGACTGCGAGCTGCTGACCAAGGCGAGCAGAGCCTCGGTCAGCAGCGGGGATCTGGATCCCACGGACGACGACTCCATGAAAACAGACAGCGTTCATATTGATTATGAACAAGAAGAGGACGAGGAGGAGGACAAGGAGGAGTACGAGATTAGGGGAGTACCGGGAGAAGGCTACGACCGTCCACATGTGATGGACATGGGCGATGGAGAATTGGTCCAGGGATACAAGTAGAGCTGATGGAGACGAGCGTTTATCGCTGGATTGACGTTTCCTCAGACATTTGTTTTATTTTATTTTTAAAACGCTGCGTTCACAGACACTGAAGATTGTCTCAGGGACTCGGACCAACGATCTGCCAGGACGCTTGGGCCTCAAGTCTTCGTACTGCTTTTGGAAGGAGCCGCTGCTGCTTTAAAGGGATAGTTCAACATTTTATCAAACTGGCCCATCACCATAATCCCTATAGTCATAGCAGTAGGTTCGTTACCTTTAATTGTCGGTGCGAGATATTTTTAGAACGGCGGAGCAGAGCCGTGAGCTGCTCAGAGCTACGCTACGGAGGCTCATGGGATTTCTTGGTTTCCCTCATCAAACTCATCAAATACACAATCCAACAACTCCACAACGCTCTGGTGGACAAGTTGTGACCTGCACATTCACCACGCTATGAGATAATAACACAACGTTACCACACAGAGTTGTTTTAGAGGGAAATTCATGCAAAACCTCTGATGCACGTTGCCTTCAGGGACAGTTTTTCATCATCAGTTGGTCATCTGAATTTACTTTTAGTTTGATGAGGGAAACCAAGAAATCCCATGAGCCTCCGTAGCGTAGCTCTGAGCAGCTCACGGCTCTGCTCCGCCGTTCTAAAAACAGCTTGCACCGACAATTAAAGGTAACAAACCTACTGCTATGACTATAGGGATTATGGCAATGGGCTGATTTGCCAAAATGTTGAACTATCCCTTTAAGGGCTTTCATTTTGTAAATGACAGACATTGGGAGGGGGGGTGATTTTATTTGAAGTTGTTTTGTTTTTATTTAAATGCATCGTGTGGACGTGGATATTTGTTTAAATGCAAACAGATCCTGGTTCAGCTCCTGCTGTCGTGCTTGTTGTGTGTTATCTCTTCATCGTGTTGGTCTTCGTCCTCCTCCTCTTCGTCCCTCAGGGTTTTTATCATTCATGTTGTAAACACGACTGCCTGCTTGGACTTTTACCGCCGTCATATTGTCCGCCACGCCTCGTTACCTCCACCCACACATAGTTCAGCTCGCCAAACCTCAAACCTGTAGAACCGGCTCTGAGGGCGACAACCGCATGTTTTGTCTCGGACCTTTTGACTTGTTGTTTTAATCCATTGTAGTATGAAATAAAAAAATCACTCATAAGTCACAGTTTAAACACGTCCCAGGTTTGGTTTTGTTTTTAGTTTTTTATCTGCGAGCATGTGATCGATGAGCTCATCGTAACTCCACAACATGTTAATTTTATAAAAATATTTTATAATAAAATCTAAAAAATAAAATCTCCTGCCTCCTGTTCATGTGACTTGAATCAAAAAAAGACAAGACGCTTCATTGCCACATCACTTCCTGTATCTGTTCCTGTCATGGCCCCGCCCCCTTTAGGGGGTGTGGCCAAAAAACGGAATAGTGCACCGAAACATTAAATTCAGTCATTACTGACTGACTCATGCTGATGAATACTCCAGAGTAGTTTTTATTCCTCAAAGTTCATCTGGAGACTTTATATGAGAGTTAATAGGGCCCGACACAAAAACGTCCATCAAACTACACAACAACCCTTTAATATTCCTCCACACTGCTCGTCCACTGCTGTCCAAGTGTCTTGAAGGGAGACAGTCCAGAGTTTACTGGAAACAACGTCATTCAGGACATTTTTACAGCCTCAACAGTCCTGGATTGAATTTGCCCGGGCGAACGTGACCAGACTTGCCTAAATGACATAATTTCGACGACACTTGGATTGCAGTGGACGAGCAGTGTGGAGGAATATTAAAGGGTTGTTGTGTAGTTTTTATGGATGTTTTTGTGTCGGGCCCTATTACTCTCATATAAAGGTTTGGTTGGACTAGGAACCGGCCTCCCGGGTCTCCAGATGACCTTTGAGGAATGAAAAACTACTCCAAAGTATTCATCAGCATTCATTTTTTGCTGAACTATTCCTTTAATGCCTTTAATAACATCAGTGTCAGAAGCACTTCCTTTTTTTCTGCTGTGGAAAATCACTCAGGCTGTTTTTTTTTTCCAGTGACAACAATAAAAGCTTATTATTGTTTTTATTTATCAGATAAACTTTGATCACAAAAGATTCAGTTCGTCCTTGAGTTTTTTTCTTTAAAAAAAAAATATTTGTAAAAACTTTCCAGTACCAAATGCAGATGTGTCTGAGATTTAATGTTGAAAATAAACATTTTATTTTGAAATGCATGGTTTTGTTTTCCTTCTGCAAACCTCTCCACATGTGAACCCACCTGTTATGTACACGCTGAGTTTAGCACAGAGCCTGGAAACAGAAGCCGCTGGGTCTGATCTGAACAAACTCTTCTGAGCTCATGAGTTTAATGTGAAGTATTAACGTCCAACCTGAGAGATAGAAACATCTATTTAGTTTTCATGTGTGGATTAAAACAAAGATGTAAATATTTATGAATGAGCAGCTTGTTGTTGTTGTTCAGCAGCCGTTTCCTCCTTCCTCATCAGTTAAAGTTGTTGAATGTTGACAAACGAGAACTCACTCAGGAGGATTGTTTTGATAACAAGTAAATATTTCATCTCAGTTTATATCAAAAACACAGAAAACCCACTCAGGTTTATTGAGACGCAGCAGAACGAGCTTCGTGGTCGTTAACGTCGTTGAATTCTCTTGATCATGTGACGTCGATGTGAAGGAAGCTGCAGCTCGTCAGTCCTCCTCCTCCTGTGTGTCGCCCCCGTCATCTGAGCTCAGGTGAGTTGGTCGGGGGGGGTGGGGGGTTTGGGGGCTGGAGGGGGGGGGGGGCGTGTGGGACCATCATCAGTCTGTTTGTGGGCGGAGCCTCGGCCACTAAAGCTTCAGGCCTTGAACGTTTGTCCTCAGGTTCAACATCTGCTTCTCCTGTCGAACCTTCTCCTCCTTGAACGCCACCTTGTTGGCCTTCTTCTCCACCCGCCGCTCCTGAAGGGACACGTCAACACAGTCAACACTCACACACTGAACACACATTATTTATATACAGCTCTGAAAAAATAAAGAGACTACTACTCCAAAATGTTGTTAATAAATCATTTTCTCTACATCGACTTTTTTAATTTTACCACTTTTTCTAGATTTTTTAAAACGTTTTTGTTTTAGAAATGTTACCATTTTTTTCTAGAAAATTTTTACTTTTTTATTTTGAACATTTTTTTTTTACGAGAAATCTTACGAAAATTTTTACTTTTTTTTGAGCATTTTTACCACTTTTTCTAGATTTTTTAAAACACTTTTTTGTTTTAGAAATGTTACCATTTTTTTCTAGAAAATTTTTACTTTTTTATTTTGAACATTTTTTTTACGAGAAATCTTACGAAAATTTTTACTTTTTTTTGAGAATTTTTACCACTTTTTCTAGATTTTTTAAAACACTTTGTTTTAGAAATGTTACCATTTTTTTCTAGAAAATTTTTACTTTTTTATTTTGAACATTTTTCTTACGAGAAATCTTATTTAAATTTTTAAATTTTTTTTGGAGAATTTTTACCACTTTTTCTAGATTTTTTAAAACACTTGTTTTAGAAATGTTACCATTTTTTTCTAGAAAATTTTTACTTTTTTATTTTGAACATTTTTTTACGAGAAATCTTACAAAAATTTTTACTTTTTTTTGGAGAATTTTTACCACTTTTTCTAGATTTTTTAAAACACTTTTTTGTTTTAGAAATGTTACCATTTTTTTCTAGAAAATTTTTACTTTTTTTTTTCTGAATATCTTTTTTACGAGAAATCTTACGAAAAAAAAAATTTTTTTTGGAGAATTTTTACCACTTTTTCTAGATTTTTTAAAACACTTCTTTGTTTTAGAAATGTTACCATTTTTTTCTAGAAAATTTTTACTTTTTTATTTTTAACATTTTTTTACGAGAAATCTTACGAAAATTTTTACTTTTTTTTTTTGAGAATTTTTACCACTTCTTCCTAGAAATGTTTAAATGTTTTTGGAGAAATTGGACCACTTTTTTCCAGATATTTCTCTATAATATTTCCAAAAATTCACGCCATTGGCCCTGATTTAAAAGTATAAAAAAAGTAATGTTCTTCAGTCTCAGAACAAATATTTGTGTATTTCTGGTGTTTACTTCTAAATTTGGTCCAATGGGGTCCGTGGTCTGATTTGTGTCAGTTTAGGGTCCTTGATGTACAAGAGGTTGAGAACTACTGACTTAAATGACAATATTTTTATTTCCAATTTCCACACCGAGCGTTGTGGAGTTGTTGGATTGTGTATCTGATGAGTTTGATGAGGGACAGGCGACCTGTACCGTTCACCTCCACTGTACCATTCAGCTCACGGCTCTGCTCTGCCGATCTCAAAACAACCTGCACCGATGATTACTGCTGTGACTATAGGGGTTATGGTGAGAGGAAGATCTGACTAAATGTTGAACTGTCCCTTTAAGGTTGTAAGACTTCTACAAAGCGTCTCTCTGACCTTGCGCTCCTCCTTGACCGCCTGCTTCCTCGCCCTCCTCTCCTCGCGGCTCTCGTCCTTGCTGCGCGGCGTCGTGGAGACGCGCGGCAGGTCCGAGTCGTTGATCTGGGTCATGCGCTCCGCCTGCCGCGCCGTCGGGCCGCGGCCGGGCAGCACATCCAGAGGGATGCCCGTCTTACTGGACACTCGGATCGGCTTCGTCTGGAGGGAGGGAGGACGCAGGACGAGACCAGAGTTTAGAAAGTAAAGTCACAACAAAGAAAAAACAGAAGAAGAAGAAGAAAAGCAGGAAGTTGGGTGTTTTTAGCGTGTTCTCCTGCTTCTACACGTGTGACATACGAACCTTGGTCGGCTCCTGGATGACCTTGGGTCTGTTGTAGATGTTGGAGTACGTACCTGCAGGAGGAGAGGACGACAGTTTCAGTTTCAAAATAAAGCACCATGTCCTTTCACAATAAAAGAACTTTCAGAATAAAAGCACGAGTTGAGTGAGTTCCACTTTGCTGGACTTCAGACGTGTGTGTCTGACAAGCATAAATGAATTAATAAATACAGAAATAAATAATTAAATGACCAAATAAATACATATTTGCTACATTTATCTATTTATGTATTTTATGTATTAAGTTTTTGGTTTAAATTTGGAAATATTTCTTTATAAAAATAAAAACAAATGCAGAAAGAATCTTTCTTGACCAAAATGAATGTATTTATTAATTTTTTATATGCTTTATTGTATCGTGTGTGTATGTTTATCAACATATTTTTTAAAGATTTTCAAATTCAAATTCTTGACCAAAATTAATGTATTTTTTTTTTATTTATTATATCATTAATTCTGCATTGATTCATTTATCAACATATTTTTTGTCCTTCATACTTGTGTCGTTTATAGGGATGTAGAACATGTCTTCACTTTGTTTATTATCATTCAGTTTTTATTCCAAAGTCCTCACAGTCCCAGATCTTTACACATGTTTTATCTGTTTCTATTATTTTTTATTTTATAAAAAATGTTTTATCTGACTGAACTGCTCTGATCTGGTTCTTTCTGCTTTGAACTCTTTGAGCTTTCATTCGTTTTAATTCTTTAAATCTTGAATTATTCTGTTTTTTCTTTCCATTTCCTGTCTGTGTTTGGGTTCAATGAAACCAACTGTTTTTAAAAAGCAGCTCCAGACATACATCATTATTATTATTATTATTATTATTATTATTATTTATTATTATTATTATTATGTCATACTATGTCTGGAGTCTTCAGCCAATCAGGACTGAGCTATGACATCACAGGCGTCAGGGTTTTTTTCTTTTAATTTATGTATTTTGGACTTTGAGTGGTTTTATTGAAGCTAGTTATTGGATGTTTTATTGCTCAGGTTTATTTGAGCAGATGAACTGATAGGAATTCGACCTTTGGCTTCATATAAAACATAAAACACTTTAACCTGTTTATATGAAGCCAGTCGGACTGATACAACAACGTCAGCTGCTCCAGATGTTCAGACAGATGTGACATGACTCACTGATGATGGTCTCACAGTCCCACTTCTCCTCTGGAGCCTCCAGCTCCACCACCACCGTCTCCATCTCCTCCTCCTCCTCCTCCTCATCCTCATCTTCCTCCTTCACGGCGGGAAGTTCTTTAGGTCCGAGGTCGTCGGGTCGTTGGAACCTGAACCACAGACGAGACACAGACACAGATCAGAGACTCAGGTCGTTTTGTTGTTGTTGTTGTTGTTGTTGTTGTTGTTTGTACTGCTTCCTGTTCCCACTCACTCCTTCTCCTTCTGTCTGAAGTAATCCTTGATGACCTCCTCCAGCCGGGCGCTGTCCGGCTCGATGTAGCCCTCCAGCTCCGCGTTGTCCAGGGCGCCGATCTCGTCGTCGTCAAACTGTTCGTAAAACTGAAAATGGCAGAAACAACGGAAACGGATTCAAGACTCAGAGCAAACACACGAGAGACACAGAGTCTGACACAGCTGGACCTGGACTACAACTGATGCTCTATGGACTACAACTGATGCTCTATGGACTACAACTGATGCTCTGTGGACTACAACTATGGTCACCTGGACTACAACTGCTGCTAAAAAGTCTTCCTGGACTACAGATACTGCTATTTGGACTACAATTGAGGCTTCTTGGACTACAACTATGGACTACAACTACGGACTACAACTATGGCCTCCTGGACTACAACTATGGACTACAACTACGGACTACAACTATGGACTACAACTATGGACTACAACTACGGACTACAACTATGGCCTCCTGGACTACAACTATGGACTACAACTATGGACTACAACTACGGACTACAACTATGGACTGCAACTATGGACTACAACTACGGACTACAACTATGGCCTCCTGGACTACAACTATGGACTACAACTATGGACTACAACTACGGACTACAACTATGGACTGCAACTATGGACTACAACTACGGACTACAACTATGGACTGCAACTATGGACTACAACTATGGCCTCCTGGACTACAACTATGGACTACAACTACGGACTACAACTACGGACTACAACTATGGACTACAACTATGACCTCCTGGACTACAACTACGGACTACAACTACGGACTACAACTATGGACTGCAACTATGGACTGCAACTATGGACTACAACTATGGCCTACAACTACAACTATGGACTACAACTACGGACTACAACTACGGACTACAACTATGGACTACAACTATGGACTGCAACTATGGACTGCAACTATGGACTACAACTATGGCCTACAACTACAACTATGGACTACAACTATGGACTACAACTATGGACTACAACTACGGACTACAACTATGGACTACAACTATGGACTACAACTATGGACTACAACTATGGACTACAACTATGGACTACAACTACGGACTACAACTATGGCCTCCTGAATGACACACGATGCTACATCGGAGTTGACAAACGAGCAGAGTGGGCGTCGACCTTCTCGAAGCGGTCGTCGAGGAGACTGAGCTGCTCGTTCCTCCTCATCACTGACGATGTCATCGAGTACTCGGTGAAGCGACTCTTCGTCTCCTCGTCCATGAACAGGAACTCTCGGCCGAAGCCGCCGCCGCCGCCCAGCTCCTCGTCACCCGACAGCGCCCCCTCGGAGTCAAAGTCTCCTTCCTCGTCCTCGTCCGTGTCCTCCCACTCGTCTTCATCGTCGTCATCATCGCCGCCGCCGCTGTCAAGGATCATTTTCATTATTGATCAGTTCCCTTCAGTTATCAGCTGTTGATCTATTATCATCTATAGATTATAGATTATAGATAATAATATCGATGAGCTCTTACTGCGTCTTCATCGCTCCGCTCCTGTTGGCCTGGAGGATGAAGTCGTCGTCCAGGACGTTCTCGGGGTCGTCGTAGTCGAAGTCTTCGTCCAGAGCGGCGACGATGTCGGGGTCCATGTCCAGACGAGGTCCTGCAGGAGGAGACGGGTCACAGACGGGTCACAGACGGGTCACAGACGGGTCACAGACAGCGTTCGTTTTATTGAGGGCACTTGCTCGTTCACTTTGTTAAAGTCAAGAGAGTGAAAATTCAAAATGTGGGTTGTGTGGGAGTGATGAGGATTTCTTGGTTTCTTTTACACGAAAGAGTTTGTTTTCTGTGCATCAAAGTGAAACAGGCGGAGAGGAAGTTATTCTCTCTCCTGTTTCCATTATTTTATAATAATACAAAACAAATACAAAACAAATCTTTGTGTAGGTCATAAGCAAACACAAAGACTTTTAGAAAATTATAAAATTACACAAAACTATCAAAAACAAAAGTTTAATCTAGTTGAAGCTGAGAGGAATCCGTCTGTTGTTGCAGTTCCTGCTGGTGACCAGCAGAGGTCGACAGACGTCACCGTCTACGCTGCTGCTTTTCTTTACTGGTAATTATAATAATTAATCATTAGAATGAACAAATAGTTAATTATAAACATTATTCTACTACATAGTGTTGCTTTAAACTGATGCATAATGAACGCTCATCTGCGTTGTTTGTGTTTCTGGACTGGGATGAATAAAGTTGTATTGAACTGAACTGAAGCTGATGATGATGATGATGATGATGATGATGAAGGTGGTCACCTGAGATGGGAGCAGCTTTGTTCAACAGTCCCACTTCCTCCTCGAACTCGGAGGCAAACACTGACGAGGGAAGGTTGATGTTGGTCGCCTGGTTACAAAACAAACAAACAAACAAACAAATGTTAAAGGGATAGTTCAACATTTTTGCAAATTGTCCCATCACCATAATCCCTATAGTCATAGCAGTAGGTTCGTTACCTTTAATTGTCGGTGCAAGCTATTTTTAGAACGGCAGAGCAGAGCCGTGAGCTGCTCAGAGCTACGCTATGGAGCTTCATTATGGGATGTCTTGGTTTCCCTCATCAAACTCATTAAATACACAATCCAACAACTCCACAACGCTCTGGTGGACAAGTTGTGACCTGCACATTCACCACGCTATGAGATAATAACACAACGTTACCACACAGAGTTGTTTTAGAGGGAAATTCATGTAAAACCTCTGATGCACGTTGCCTTCAGGGACAGATTTTCATCATTGGTCTCTGTATTTCCCTCTAAAACAACTCTGTGTGGTAACGTTCCTGGTGCGTCTCCACTCACCTGAACACCCTGCACCTCCTCCTCCTCCTCTTCCTCCTCCTCCTCTTCATCATCACGCAGCCTCACAGTCTGCCTGGCGTCGTACGCCGGAGCGGCCGCCACCAGCTCCGTCTGCGCCGACGGCTCCTTCAGGTGCTGCAGGTAATCGTAGTCGTCGTCGAAGAAGACGCCGAAGTTCCTCTGCTCCTCGCGCCGCTTCTCCACCTCCGCCTGCACGAGAACCAATCAGAACCGATCATTTAAATGTTTGTATCTGTCATGTGATTGGTCAGTGGACGGGTGTAACCGGTACTTTCTCATAAAAATATTACTTTGCACAGCGAAAAATAAATCTGGACTAAATGTAAACTTACTTTTCCAGTGCAACTCTGTGTTTTTGGATGAATTTTACATCATTGTCAGAAAATCTTTTTGTTTTTAGCTCAGTGTTGCCAAAACGCATTAAAATTAATCTATTTTAATTTAATGTTTTCAGCATAAAGTTCGTTATTATTAACATTCAGCAGTCAGCTTTTTGTTTAAAAAATGTATTCAAATGTCATTTAAAATGTCATAAAACCAACATGAACACAAAATGTTCATTTAAACAAATCTGATGCTTTTAAAACAGCTTTATTTGTCACCGACCCACGTGTTGCTGTAAATCATAAAAACGCCACAAAATGGATCATTTCATCTTTTAAACCTGCTGAATCATCTGAAAATAAATGACAAAATATGAAGTAATTATGACCTGATTCAAAGCAGCGAGTGCTGAAGTTTAAAGTCCAGTCACAAAGTCCGACTGTAAACAAACAGTTTTTCAGTAAATGTGATCATTTAAACAAATCTGATGCTTTTAAAACAGCTTTATTTGTCACAGGCTGACTCAGGGCGTGTTGCTCATCAAATCAAATAAAAACGCTGTTGTGGAAAATGGATCATTTCATCTTTTAAACCTCGAGGTAAATACAGGGAATCAGAGATCTGAAAACTGTCCCTGACAAAATATAAATGTAATTATGACTTGATTGGTGGTTCTGCAGCTCACAACGTGTCCACAACAGCGCTTTTGAGTTGCTGGGTTGTGTTTTTGAAATACTTAATAATATGAATCTTTTTTTCAAAATTTGCTAAAGTTTAAAGTCCAGTCATGAAGTCCGACTGTAAACAAACAGTTTTTTTCAGACAAATCATTGATTTATTTGGATTAATGACCAATTTATCTGATTTTGGTTGTGTTGTGTGTGTGTGTGTGTGTGTGTGTGTGTGTGTGTGTGTGTGTGTGTGTGTGTGTGTTACCTTGGCGGCGGGCAGGAGGACGTGCTGCGGCGCCGTCTCATCTGCGGCGAGCGGATCCCTCTGACTTCTGTGGACGAGGTGGAAGGTCACGGCCTTCTTCTTCTCGATGAACGACTTCTTCTTTCGATGAGGCTGAAGGAGACAAACAACAACAACAACACAACAACAACAACAGCAGCGATTAGTGACGACACCAGTGAGCAAGGCATGATGGGATATTTTGTCATCATAAACTGTGAGGAAGATGATTTATTCTGAAGACAGCTTGTTCTGCTTCTACATAGTTGATCAACATTATATTTATCTACTCATGGGAATGTGGAGCGCAGGCTCTTAATTTGAAAATCTGATGACGTCATGGACACCTGCACAACAATCAGACAATCTGTTTATTTCCCCTTTTTTTGGTAGAAATCAACTCTTATTATCAATTCACTTGGCTTAATATGTTTTAAGAACATTAAAAAATATAGATATTTGATGAAATCCCTTAAAAATTACATATTCATGTGTTTATGTTGTCAGGAATATGAATTTATGTAGTTATTTCATCATTTATTTGCTCACTTCATTCTATAAACATGTTGTGTAAGTGTTTAGACGTTTAGATGTGTTTCTTGTACATGTTGCTCTCTGTCATTTGCTCTATTTACATTATATTTGTTAAATAAATAAAACAATCAGTTTATTTTGATGTGTATGCAGGCTGTGTATGACATAAATCACTTCTAGTTACAATAACAAGAGTGGGAAAGTGATGAAATGTACATTTAAACACCACAGTTTGGATCATCTTATATAATAAATAATCAAACAGACGTGTAGTTCATGTTTTTAACAGGTATGTTGACTTTTACCTTCTAATGTTAGCTGTTAGCTAACAACATTAGCTCTGTGCGGTAGTAAACGTGCTCTTACCATCCTGTAACGGACTCTCAGACGGTTTTCTTCGACAGGTGAGGATTAAAGAAGCTCAGACTTTAAACTACAAACAGCTGTTACAGACATTTAACAGTAAATTAAAGCCAAAAACGTGTCGCTGGTGGTTTGTTTTCCCACGTTGGATCCTCCTTCACCACCACGATGCTGCTGCTGCTGCGGCTGCCATGACTGGAAGGAACCATTCCGGCCACCGACGGAGGGGTGGACAGGACGTCAACCAGCTCCGATACGGACACGTCGTAAATTAAAAATAAAACATTTTTTTAACCTTGATTATCTTTAAAACATGTTTAGTGCACTGATCACCAATCTATACATCTTTACTTATTCATTTTAATTATAAAGTATGAAACTTTGCTGCTGTATCGACCCTGGTATCGACCTACAACATGGTACAGCCCAAACTGTTCCTTCTTTCTTTCTAGTAGACGTAGCGCCGCCTGCTGGACGGAGAGTGGAGCAGAAAACATTTCCATACACTGTTTAAGTTATTTACATGTGAAATGTGAATATTATACAGTATAATTAAGCTATCTCAGTTTATATTACTGTATATTGTCACTATTTTTTTTGTATTAATTTAATTTAATTCAGTTTATTTGATAGGGTCAATGCAGGTTATAGTGACACTTCCACTCGCTACAAACAAGTCACTGTGACTGATGTTCTGCATACAGAGATTATAGCTAATGCTAGTTTCCAACTCCCCTCCCCAGTTAGGCTTTTAGTAGTAAAAAGAAAAGGTAAGTAGAAAGACAACAAAAATTACATACAACACTATAAAATGTACAATGGCACACGCATACAGTTCTGACTTTGTTTCAGCCAGATTTTAACCTTTGTATTAAAAATTCATTATCATATTATTTATTCAAGGACTGAAAACACTGGAACTTTTTTGTTATTTTCTGCCAGTTAACGCTCTAAATGTTGTCAGTTGTTTATAAAATAAAACAAAAGTGCTTATTTAACTCTCACACACATCTATACATAGGAAAAAACTGAGAAATGTAAAATTTGAAGTGGCCTCTTAATGTGTATGTATATATCAATGTACCGAGACTGGAATTAATCAAATCAAAATCAAATCAAATAGCCTTTATTGTCATTGTAACTGAAAATTAAAATGCTTGTTTTGTTTATTTTCAGTTCAAACACACAGAGTCAGTCATTGACGTGTGTGTGACCTCCTCTTCCTCCTCTTCCTCGTCAGCGTCAGGGTTCATCTGGATCCTGGAAATCCAGATCTGTATCCAGATCTGTATCCGAGTCTTCGCTCACTGGGACCTCTCGCAGGGCGTCCAGCCAGATGTCCTCGGCGGCGGCGTTGCTGCTCTCGCCGGTTCCGCTGGCGCTGTAAGAGCCGCTGGTGCTGAAGCTGCTGCTGTGTGGGCTGGAAGAGAACAACAACAACAACAACAACAACAACAACAAGACGGTGGTCAGATGATGATGATGATGATTATGATGATGATGATGATGATGATGATGATGCTGCTCAGCCTCACCTCGACAGGTGGAACTCCTCCGCCACATCCAGGTCGTGGTGACACAACTCGTGGATGATGGCCACGCCGATGCAGTCGCCCATGACGTTGATGACTGTGTTGCAGCGGTCTCTGACACACACGCAGACACACACAGACACACACAGACACACAACAAACAAACAAACAGCATCACAACATGGGCAGTGGGTTTGCTTTGTTATTTACAGGGTTCCCGCTCTTTTCTCTAAATCATGTCAGCTGCTGCCGCCTGACGGACTTGTTGTCACATGAGACACGAACGTAGTTGAACCTTGTTTTGTACATTTAAAACAGATATCAGTGGAATGTTTTTGTTAATATAAGTCCTAAATAGTCATATTTTCCGTCAGCAATCTACATGGCTGTTTTAACTTATCTCTGAAATCATCTCTTAAACCATGTGACAAATCTATCATAGAACAAGGCAAGGGAAAAACATGTTTTTGAACTTTTTGCATTCAAGGGATACTTGTGTTTTTCCTTCCTGTGAAGTCATTTTCTTACGAGTTGTCTTACGAGAGGCTGTTATAGTGACTCAGGCCAGGAGTCCATACGGGTTACCAGCAGACAGTTGTGACACCATCCCTTGTCACTGCACGCACAGTCCAAAGGATGGTGTTTCTATGTTTCTTCTGCGGCTCTTTAACTTTTCTATGAAATCATCTCTTACATGCTTACAAGACAAATCTATCATAGAACAAGGCAAAAACATGTTTTTGTTTTTAAAGGGATACGCCAACATTTTGTGTCTTGCCTCACTCCCGAGTCCATGACCAGTTAATAAACCTACTGCTAAAACTATAGGGATTATGGTGATGATAAAATGTTGAACTATCCCTTTAAAGATGACTCACAGCAGCCACTCCACCGCCACCAGCAGCGACGCCTCCTTGGCCGGTAAACCCACGGCCGCCAGGATGAACAGGGTGGTCACCGCTCCCGTGGCCGGGATGCCCGCCGCGCCCACGCTGGACACGGCCGCCGTCACCCTGCACACACACACACACACACACACACACACACACACACACACAGGTTTATATGTAAAACGGGCTGTGACGTCACCACGGCGGCGGCGGCGGCGGGTGGGCGTGCGGCGCGGGCGACCTACGCCAGCGTGATGAGCTGGCTGAAGTCCAGGGTGATGTGGTTGAGCTGGGCGATGAAGATGGCGGCCACCACCTCGTACAGCGCCGTGCCGTTCATGTTGATGTTGGTGCCGATGGGGAGCATGAAGCGCGAGATCCGCTTGTTGAAGTGGAGCCGGTCCTCGCAGCAGCGGAAGGTCACGGACAGCGTGGCCGAGCTGGAGGTCCAGACGGAGAGGAAGACCAACGGTTAGAAATAATGAAGCTTTTGGCTCCAGACGTAAACATTTAAACCAACAGGTGTCACTCACATTGAGACAAATATTTTTTATATTACAAGTTTTGTCCAATTTTACGTTTAAATATGTAAATGAGGCGTTGATATCTGATGAAAGATGCGCTAATTTGCATACATTTCCAGAACAGAAATCTGAACAATTAAAAAAATTACTTGTTTTATTTTGTTTACATATTAGAGTAAATGAGAAAATACTTGTCACCAGCCCTAAAAAAAAAAAAAATCAAATTTTACAATGTTTTTAGTAATAAAATGTTGTATAAATCAGGCTGTGAATGATATATCAACAATCCCCTCTATAAAAACCTACATGTAGCTCGTAGCGTAGCTCTGAGCAGCTCACGGCTCTGCTCCGCCGTTCTAAAAACAGCTTGCACCGACAATTAAAGGCAACGAACCTACTGCTATGACTATAGGGGTTATGGCCAATTTGACAAAATTTCAATTTCAATTTCAATTAGTTTATTTGATAAAAAGGGACGATGTACATTAATACACATTTAAAAAATAAAATGCAAATGTACCCAAATCTAGCTACCAAGCTAATGTCCATTGGTAGTCCCTCTTGCTAAAATACAAAAACAAAGAGGTTCAGAAAAAGTACAATGTTTAAAAGGTTGTGTTCTCCTTGTTTTGTTTCTTTTTAAGGAAAATAAAATGTTGAACTATCCCTTTAAGTTGCTAAATAGGCTGTTGCACAAGTTATAACACGACAGACCCGCCATCAGAAGACAGTGGCGTGTAATTTATCCGGCAGAGAACCGTTTACATTTGTCGCATTAACTTTGTATCGATCAGGAGAAAACACCTCCAGGCATTTTGGATGGAGGCGTGTGGATGGAGGCGTGTGGATGGAGACGTGTGGATGGAGACGTGTGGATGGAGGCGTGTGGATGGAGGTGTGTGGATGGAGGCGTGTGGATGGAGACGTGTGGATGGAGACGTGTGGATGGAGGCGTGTGGATGGAGGCGTGTGGATGGAGACGTGTGGATGGAGACGTGTGGATGGAGGTGTGGATGGAGGCGTGTGGATGGAGACGTGTGGATGGAGACGTGTGGATGGAGGCGTGTGGATGGAGACGTGTGGATGGAGACGTGTGGGTGGAGGCGTGTGGGTGGAGGCGTGTGGATGGAGACGTGGATGGAGGCGTGTGGATGGAGACGTGTGGATGGAGATGTGGATGGAGGCGTGTGGATGGAGACGTGTGGATGGAGACGTGTGGATGGAGGCGTGTGGATGGAGGCGTGTGGATGGAGACGTGTGGATGGAGGCGTGTGGATGGAGGCGTGTGGATGGAGACGTGTGGATGGAGACGTGTGGATGGAGACGTGGATGGAGGCGTGTGGATGGAGACGTGGATGGAGGCGTGTGGATGGAGACGTGTGGATGGAGGCGTGTGGATGGAGGCGTGTGGATGGAGGCGTGTGGATGGAGGCGTGTGGATGGAGGCGTGTGGATGGAGGCGTGTGGATGGAGACGTGTGGATGGAGGTGTGGATGGAGGCGTGTGGATGGAGGCGTGTGGATGGAGACGTGTGGATGGAGACGTGTGGATGGAGACGTGTGGATGGAGGCGTGTGGATGGAGGCGTGTGGATGGAGGCGTGTGGATGGAGGCGTGTGGATGGAGGCGTGTGGATGAAGACGTGGATGGAGGCGTGTGGATGGAGGCGTGTGGATGGAGACGTGTGGATGGAGGCGTGTGGATGGAGACGTGTGGGTGGAGGCGTGTGGGTGGAGGCGTGTGGATGAAGACGTGGATGGAGGCGTGTGGATGGAGGCGTGTGGATGGAGACGTGTGGATGGAGACGTGTGGATGGAGGCGTGTGGATGGAGACGTGTGGATGGAGACGTGTGGGTGGAGGCGTGTGGGTGGAGGCGTGTGGATGAAGACGTGGATGGAGGCGTGTGGATGGAGACGTGTGGATGGAGACGTGTGGATGGAGGCGTGTGGATGGAGGCGTGTGGATGGAGGCGTGTGGATGGAGGCGTGTGGATGGAGGCGTGTGGATGGAGACGTGTGGATGGAGGCGTGTGGATGGAGGCGTGTGGATGGAGGCGTGTGGATGGAGACGTGTGGATGGAGGCGTGTGGATGGAGGCGTGTGGATGGAGGCGTGTGGATGGAGGCGTGTGGATGGAGGCGTGTGGATGGAGGCGTGTGGATGGAGGCGTGTGGATGGAGGCGTGTGGATGGAGACGTGTGGATGGAGTCGTGTGGATGGAGGCGTGTGGATGGAGGCGTGTGGATGGAGACGTGTGGATGGAGACGTGTGGATGGAGGCGTGTGGATGGAGACGTGTGGATGGAGGCGTGTGGATGGAGTCGTGTGGATGGAGGCGTGTGGATGGAGACGTGTGGATGGAGGCGTGTGGATGGAGGCGTGTGGATGGAGACGTGGATGGAGGCGTGTGGATGGAGACGTGTGGATGGAGACGTGTGGATGGAGGCGTGTGGATGGAGGCGTGTGGATGGAGGCGTGTGGATGGAGGCGTGTGGATGGAGGCGTGTGGATGGAGACGTGTGGATGGAGGCGTGTGGATGGAGGCGTGTGGATGGAGGCGTGTGGATGAAGACGTGGATGGAGGCGTGTGGATGGAGACGTGTGGATGGAGGCGTGTGGATGGAGGCGTGTGGATGGAGGCGTGTGGATGGAGGCGTGTGGATGGAGGCGTGTGGATGGAGGCGTGTGAATTGAGACGTGTGGATGGAGGCGTGTGGATGGAGGCGTGTGAATGGAGACGTGTGGATGGAGACGTGTGGATGGAGGCGTGTGAATGGAGACGTGTGGATGGAGGCGTGTGGATGGAGGCGTGTCGTGTGGATGGAGGCGTGTGGATGGAGACGTGTGGATGGAGACGTGTGGATGGAGGCGTGGATGGAGACATGGATGGAGGCGTGTGGATGGAGACGTGTGGATGGAGACGTGTGGATGGAGACGTGTGGATGGAGGCGTGTGGATGGAGGCGTGTGAATGGAGGCGTGTGGATGGAGACGTGTGGATGGAGACGTGTGGATGGAGGCGTGTGGATGGAGGCGTGTGGATGGAGACGTGTGGATGGAGGCGTGTGGATGGAGACGTGTGGATGGAGGGGTGTGGATGGAGACGTGTGGATGGAGACGTGTGGATGGAGACGTGTGGATGGAGACGTGTGGATGGAGGCGTGTGGATGGAGACGTGTGGATGGAGTCGTGTGGATGGAGACGTGTGGATGGAGACGTGTGGATGGAGACGTGTGGATGGAGGCGTGTGGATGGAGACGTGTGGATGGAGGCGTGTGGATGGAGGCGTGTGGATGGAGACGTGTGGATGGAGACGTGTGGATGGAGACGTGTGCATGGAGACGTGTGGATGGAGGGGTGTGGATGGAGACGTGTGGATGGAGACGTGTTGATGGAGACGTGTGGATGGAGACGTGTGGATGGAGGCGTGTGGATGGAGGCGTGTGCATGGAGACGTGTGGATGGAGGGGTGTGGATGGAGACGTGTGGATGGAGACGTGTTGATGGAGACGTGTGGATGGAGACGTGTGGATGGAGGCGTGTGGATGGAGGCGTGTGGATGGAGGCGTGTGGATGGAGACGTGTGGATGGAGGCGTGTGGATGGAGGCGTGTGGATGGAGGCGTGTGGATGGAGATGTGTGGATGGAGACGAGGATGCGAGAGCGTGATGCAGACAAACGCTGCGTCTCTTTACCTGGAGGAGATGAGAAAGGCCGTGAGCAGAGCGGGGGAGATGCCGCCGATGACGGTGCAGGGGTTGCGCCTCACGCACAGGAAGTAGACCAGCGGCAGCACGATGACCGAGTGGATGACCAGCCTGAAACACACACGACACAAACACTGACCTCAGATCAGCTCGGCTTCAGGAGTTTAGGTCATATTTTCCTTACACGTCTTCATTGAATTGTAAAAGTCGCAAAACAGAGGAACATGAATGAAAGCGCAGACACATACACGTTCAGGGCATAAACAACAACAACAACAACAACTACTCAGACGGAGGCGAACGTACCCGATGAGAACAACCAGCATGAACTTCCCCAGCTTGTAGGTCGTCTCCCAGTCGTGGACCTCGGCCACGTGGCAGGCGATCATGAAGAGCACGCCGACCGGCACGAACCTGCAGGAGGAAGAGGAGGAAGAGGAGGAGGAGGAGGAGGAGGAAGAGGAGGAAGAGGAGGAAGAGGAGGAGGAAGAAGAGGAGGAAGAAGAGGAGGAGGAAGAGGAGGAAGAGGAGGAAGTGAGGTCACAGATTTACACTTTACATTGTTTACCTGCTGCACTGTGCACAGATGGTTTGAGACCAAAGCACAGAACTATTGAAGCAGGCACTGGCCTGATCTATCCCTTTAAAGGGATAGTTCAACATTTAGTCAAATTGGCCCATCACCATAGCAGTAGGTTCGTTACCTTTAATTGTCGGTGCAAGCTGTTTTTAGAACGGCGGAGCAGAGCCGTGAGCTGCTCAGAGCTACGCTACGGAGGCTCATGGGATTTCTTGGTTTCCCTCATCAAACTCATCAAATACACAATCCAACAACTCCACAACGCTCTGGTGGACAAGTTGTGACCTGCACATTCACCACGCTATGAGATAATAACACAACGTTACCACACAGAGTTGTTTTAGAGGGAAATTCATGCAAAACCACTGATGCACGTTGCCTTCAGGGACAGTTTTTCATCAACAGTCTCTGTATTTCCCTCTAAAACAACTCTGTGTGGTAACGTTGTGTTATTATCTCATAGCGTGGTGAATGTACAGGTCACAACTTGTCCACCAGAGCGTTGTGGAGTTGTTGGATTGTGTATTTGATGAGTTTGATGAGGGAAACCAAGAAATCCCATGAGCAGTGTGCGAAATACCCATCAATATTCGGGGGGGTCCCTAAATCGGCGGGTGGATGGGGGGTGGGGGGTGCGGGCAGCGGCGCTCTCCATGGGTCTCATTCATGAAATGTTAGTAAATCTGTGTGTAGATTTGCACATAAAAGCTCTCGGTACTACAGCGCTAGAGAACCCGGGGAGGAGGAGGTTCTTCACAGCCTCAGCTGTAGAGGAGCATGGTTGGATCAACACATAAAGTTATATAGGCAGGTTATATTGTTACAGAAGCACCAGTCGACTGTCACAGCTGCGCTATTGCGCAGGATGAAGTGCGCGCCCACGGAGCGCGTAGCAACACAAATTAGTTTTTTCCAGTTTTTTATCAGATTATTATCATCATTAGATGAAGCCTTGACGTGTTTGTGCTTGTCCGATCCCTAAACCGTCTCTCCCTTCAAATATTTCCAATTGAGACCCCATGTGTTTATAGTGTGGAGCAGTGCGTCTCTGAATGCAGCGGAGAAGCTCTGTGACACTACTGTGTCGGCTGACAACCAATGAGTACTCGGTGGCAGCGCCGCTGCTCGTTGGAAACAGCTGTAATAACGTGCTTTCGGGTCCTGAAACGTTTGTAATTTCTCTGGAAAAGGTCGCTAGATTTGTCGCTACTCGCTTTTTACAAAAAAAAAAAAAGTTGCCAAGACTGTTTGGAAAGTCGCTAAGTTGGCAACACTGCGCTCTGCTTCTCTCTCTCTCCACGCTCTGCGCCGGTGGGTTCGTTTACATTCAGCACCAGCTTTGACCGGAGCGGAGCTTCCAATGAGCCCCGCCCCCGCGGGCGCACGAGCAACATATGGGACAAGCCGCGCATCAACGTCATCTTGCGGTCTGGCCCGAAGTAGAAATCAAATGCACTCCTCCTGCTGCGGTCGAGTTGAAAACAGCGACACTGAGCTTCCCAACCGTACATTGAGTTTCAACCAAGATTCCAGCGCAGCGGCAGACCATTTCAGCGGCGGCCGCCTCTAAATTCATGCAGTAAAAAAACTGTTTTTTGACAAGATTGAGACCCCCCTCAGATTTTGCTTTTGAGTCTTTCAGGGGGGTCGAAGGGTTAATCGGGGGGGTCCGACCCCCCCAAACCCCCCCGTATTTCGCACACTGCCCATGAGCCTCCGTAGCGTAGCTCTGAGCAGCTCACGGCTCTGCTCCGCCGTTCTAAAAACAGCTTGCACCGACAATTAAAGGTGACGAACCTACTGCTGTGACTATAGGGGTTATGGTGATGGGACAATTTGACAAAATGTTGAACTATCCCTTTAAGCGATGGATATCACTGTACTGTATGATGATGGGATATAACATGAGGTCATCACCTGAGGATGAGTCCGACCACGCGCTTGGTGGCCTCGTTGAGCACGGTGAGGAAGTCGACCAGCACGCGGCCGCGCTCCCCCATGCGGTTGAAGGCCAGGCCGAAGATGAAGGACCAGACGATGAGTCCCACCGTGTTGGTGCCGTCCACGTGGTGGCCCGACAGGAACACCTTCGTCTCGTTCTGCACGAGGACCGGAACAAACACACACAAAAACATCGTCAGTGGTCAGTGGTCACAGAACAGTCTCCATGGTGGTGGCGGCGGCGGCGGCGGCTACCATTCCCAGGGTGGAGTTGTCCTCGCTCTCCACCGTCACCCTCTCGGTCTTGTACTGCAGCACAGAGACAGAGACCAGGCTGTTACACACACACACACACACACACACACACACACACACACACACACACACACACACACACACACACACACACACACAGACACACACACACACACACACAGTGCAGAGCTCACCTGTTTGAAGCAGGCCTGGATCAGGTTCTGCGGCATCATGTTCCTGTCGACAAACCAACAGATAAAAACAGAGTTTTTCCTAGAATATTTGTCGTGACAGTCAAAACTAATCTCACCCTCCCCTTTGTTGTTTGTCGACGTTCATGTGGGATAAAATTTTAAAAAATAAATAAATATGACAAATAAAAAAAAATAAAAAAACTAATCTCATCAACTAAACATGAACTTGTTTTCAGATCATTTTCACTTGTTTTAAACTAATTTTCACTTGAAATCAGTAGAAAAATCAGGAGTTTTTCTTTCTTTATCACAAGCACAAAAAACTTGCTCCACTGGCAGATTTTTCTACTGATTTCAAGCGAAAATTAGTTTGAAACAAGTGAAAATGATCTGAAAACAAGTTCATTTTTAGGGGATGAGATTAGCTTTGACTAGAAATGTATTATGGGATGTCCCCTTGAGATGTATCACCTCGTCTTCCAGGGGTCCAACCGATTATTTGACGATTCATTTAATAATCCATTAATTGTTGATTAAAGCAGATATCAGCGGCACGGCCGTTTCGGCTAATGCTGCGTTCAAGGCAGGCTTTTGAAACCGTAAGTTACAGCTTCAAGTCACAACTACAACTTTGTAGCGTTCCAGGTAACCCATAACTCGTGTTTTTACCGCCCTGTTGTCTGTGAAAGTCACTATAACGGCCACTCGTAACTTCCGACCCGTGAACTCGTACCAGATCAAACTGGTATGACTTCACAGGAAGGAAAAACACAAAGTACGAGTTTCCTTGAACGCACCATGAGTTAGCAGCCCCCGCCCTCGTCAGGCATCTATTGGTCCTCGTCCCTACGTCACCACATTCACGCGCACCCCTTGGCTGCACACACAGCCCTTCATGCCGTTCTCTCTCCTCATTGGATAACACTTGTATCCCACAAGGAAAGTTTTCTCCTGGTTTACAGCAGAGCAGAGTGACGGAGAGACTCGTGTTACGGCTGAAACACTCCATGTAAGTGATTGCTGACGGAAAATAGGACTATTTAGGACTTATATTAACAAAAACATTCCACTGATATCTGCTTTAATTGTTGCTCACACATTAAAAGCAGTTAGTGCGAGTGTGGACGTGTTGGAGTTGAGACGCGGCGTGAGGCTCCGCCCCCTGAGGCGTGAGGCCCCGCCCCCTGAACGACCCCGGCTCTGTGTTCTCACCGGACCAGGTCCATCAGGGCGTCGACGGTGGAGAAGGAGTCCTCGTCGTCGCTCTCGTCCATCTTCACGGCGTACGCGATGCCAGGCTTGATGATCGTCACCAAGATCATGCCTGCAACACGCAACACACACACACACACACACACACACACACACACACACACACACACACACACACACACACACACACACACACACACACAATTTTTTTTTTTTACAATTCTCATTAGTTTTTGTTTTTATTTAGTTTTTCAGTTTGATTTATTTCCTCTTTGTTTCAGTTTAGTTTTAGTGAGTCCAACAAGTGATGAATCAGTTTTAGTTTCGTTTTCATTGACGTCTGGAGGTGAACGACGCGCTCTGCTCTTACCGACGATCACGGCCATGAAGGTGGTCGACAGGAAGTACGCCGCCGTTCTGACAGCGATCTTCCTGGAGGTCTGGACACTCAAACCACACACACCTGAGGAAATAAAAAAACAAACAGACAAAAAAGAAACACACAACCCGGTGGTCACAACTTGTCCACCAGAGCATTGTGGAGTTGTTGGATTGTGTATTTGATGAGTTTGATGAGGGAAACCAAGAAATCCCATGAGCCTCCGTAGCGTAGCTCTGAGCAGCTCACGGCTCTGCTCCGCTGTTCTAAAAATACTGTAGCTTGCACCAACAATTAAAGGTAACGAACCTACTGCTACGACTATAGGGATTATAGGGCCAATTTGCCAAAATGTTGAACTATCCCTTTAACATAAGAAGCCTTTATAATCTGATCTAGGGGGTTTACAGCCCTACGATGTGGACACTACAGGAGGTTACAGTCCCGGCGCTGTGCGACCAGCAGCAGCCGACCGAGCGGCGACTCACTGGTGATGACGCTGGTGACGATGAGCGGAACCGTGACGACCTGGAGCATCCGCATCAGCATCTCCCCCGGGAAGCCGATCAAAGTGAAGTTGGCGTCCGTCATCTCCACGCCGTACGCCTTCAGAATGAAGCCCAGGCCGACACCTGCGCCGCAACGACAAACACACGTGTTCAGAGATCGAGCCAGGAGAAAAGGGTTTAAAGGGATAGTATCATCTTTTTTTGAAGTGGTGTTGTATGATCTACAAATAGGCAAAGTCACATTTTTTTGGAAAACAGACACGGAGCGTTGTAAAAGGTTGTCCACCAGAAATGATATCTAGGACCTTCAAGGATTAAAACCTGGTGGACAACCCGGTCAAAATTTATTAAACAATTACGGGGTCCAAAAGTTTCTTGGGTCATTTTGCTGGCAAAGTATGTAACTGCAAATACTTAGGTTACAATGGCATAAATAGTCATACAACTCTAAAATTTGGCAAGAGCATCTTGACACATTGGGAAGGCAAGAAAAAAAAGATTCTGTGGTTTGTTGCAACTTGATTTCAAGATATCACATCAACATCCCAAAAAAGACCAAAATAACTACTTTTCGCCTGACAAATTCTCATGAAAATTATTATTTTTCAGCACTTTATGGAGGACATGGAAACCTAAAATTACATAGAGCAAAAGCAAAAAATTTCTTTAGTTCATAAGCTTCCATTTGAGTAAAATTCTAGCCTTTCTATCTCAAAACCCCCACTTGCTGTGGCCAACGGTCTTCTCTCTTATCTGTTAATTTTGGGAGATCCTTTTGAATACAATGTATTCTAATGAGGCCAGTTAACATGGAGGTTTTCACTAGGTGTTGCATTGTTTGGAGACAGTCTGTGCTTTCCAGTAGCTAGTAGAAAACTTGGACTCAAATTGAACTTATGAACTAAAGAAATTTTCTATATATGTGTTAGGTATAGATGTTCTCCATAAAGTGCAAAAATAATAATTTTCATGAGAATTTGTCAGTTTTTTTGGTCTTTTTTTGGGATGTTGAGGGTGATATCTTAAAATAAAGTTGCAACAAACCCCAGAATCTTTTTTTTTCTTGACATGTGTCAAGATACTCTCTGCCAAATGTTATAGTTTATGACTCTTTATGCCATTGTAGTACCTAAGTATTGCAGTTACATACTTTCGCCAATGCAGAATGACCAAGAAAACCCCGTAATCTCCTGTGATAAAGTTGACCGGGAAAAAGGGTCCACCCAGGTTTTAATCCTTGAAGGTCCTAGATATCATTTCTGGTGGACAACCTTTTACAACGCTCCGTGTCTGTTTTTTTGCTTTGTCCCCTGGGTATATAAGTGATAGCTACAAGTTTAACTCCTCCTGGCCAGTAGGTGTAGAACTCACACTGCCTGCTCTCGCTCCAACCTTCCGTTTTACTGGTTGCCAGTTACACATGACATCAACGTTCTGATGCTGTTGCCATAGAGATCATTCCATGCCGACGTTGCCAACGTAACCAGATGTAAATATTTACATATTTCGGACCCGCCAAAATTTATTTAACAATTATTTATATACTTTTTTTTTTTTTTTAATTCAGTAAAATTAATACTTTTATTCTGCACCCCACTAGACATTCTGTGGATGCATTATTTTTTAAAAATGTTTCCTTTTGATAAAAAAGTTGTATATCACCTTTAAAGTACTTAGGGGCTATTTGTAGATCATACAACCACACTTTAAAAAAATGCCACTATCCCTTTAAACATCTGCGTGCCATCATATAAAGGGTTAAAATTGAGCAATTATTATTTATTTTTCTTTTTAAACTATTAAAATGTTGCATTGCTATCAGTGACAGTGGATGGCAACAAATAAAACTGTATTTAAAACTTAGAGAGAAGGATCAGTGACTCACCCAGGGCCACACCGGCCAGACTCAGGATCTGGAACAGGTTTTCCTTCAGGTGCTTCATGCACGTGCCCTGCTCTTGTCCGTCTTCCTCCCCATGGTGGTGATGGTGGTGGTGTCCGTGGTGGTGGTGGTGGTGTCCGTGATGATGGTGGTGTCCATCATGTCCGTGATGACCATGGTGTCCGTGATGGTGATGTCCATCGTGTCCATGGTGACCGTGGTGTCCGACGGCCAACATGTTTGCAGCTCTTTACCAAATAAAACCTCCTTCTATCAGTTAGTTGTACCAGTCAGTAACTATCTAACTAGTGTTGAAGCCTCAGCTCAGGTGAAAGCCAGTGAGACTTCTGTCTTCTGTTTTGGTTTAAATAAGAAAAATAACAACTGGGATGCCGAGGCAACAAGACCCGTTACCATGGTTACACAAATAAAATAATTCCAGGCAAATAATTCCGAACGTAAAGAAAAGAAAAAAAAATTCCGAACGTTTACGTTTCCATGGTTTCGGTAGGTTTTTTTCAATGAAAATCTGTAAAACGCATGGATCATCACACCAGCTTTTAACAATGGACATTATATATTATTTTTTTTATGATATTATCACACAAACTGACTGAAAACGTAAACGTACAATTCCACCAAACCGGCAAAACCGACTTCCGGTTTAGATGACGTTCGAAAACTTTATTTTATTTTTTATAATTCAGTTCCTCAAAAGTCTCTTCCAAACTTTAATGTTTTCATAGAGGAGTTTAATGTTTATATAAAAACCTTGTCACTGACGCTAAACAAAAAAAGTGAACAAACACTGATATACTTGAACTCATTTTCACTTACCCCAGAATAGAGAGTGCCTTATCTTTATATTATTAACTGTATTTTTTTATACAGAATATTTATTTTTATATTTTATTTAATTATTTTATTTTATCTTGATGCTGAAACTCTGTCTTTAATGTCTGTTTCAACGAACATTCCAATTGTTCTCTGATTGTCTATACTTTGCAGATATGAAATAAAGATTTCATTTAAAAAAAAAAAAAAAATTCAGTTCCTCACTAACCCATTTCAGCACCACGGACAGCGCTTCTGTAAACTTCACTTGGTTGTGTAACAGCAAAACCTGTTGTAAATTAAATATATTATCTAATTCTGTTTATTTACTTATTTTGATATTGTCTGTGGTTGAAGTAAGCTAGCCTTGATCAGTATTGGTTACCTAATTTAGCAAATACCGTATATAAAACATATATCCTGCATATATTTTCCTAATTGTGGAGTTCAAAATGGTAAATTGCAGTAAATTCTGTCTCTTCATATCTTCTATTACTTTTTCACATGTTACAACACAGTTCTACGCTTTATTTGTTGAATTATTATTGTTAGTTTGACAAATTCAATTAGATTTTATTTATTAGACAGTATCTCAAGGAAGGAACAAGATCTTAAAACTCTATAATTCTGTTACAGCTGTTATTTATTATTCTTCATGTCACAGTAAGAGAGTTTCATGTGTGGTTTTAGTACAACACTGGTAAAAACAAACACTGTACTGTCGTTTTTTTTATTCAAATTTATTTCCATTCAATGCTGAGAGTCCAAAAGTTTAAGTCAGCAAAATTCAAAGATCAACCCTGCACCCACCCCGCGGCAGCAGAACCTAAGCTCAGACAGAAACTCACATTATTTGCCCCAGACAGAGGCATTTAAAATGGAAAGAAGTGTGTGTATCACTACAGCCTGAACATTCAAGACACTGCACCATTGTGTTTTGTTCTTCTGGTGGCTTCAGTTTGCCCTCAGCTTCTCCTCAGACGTTCATCGACAACATCAGGAACTGTCGAAGGTTCAGAGACAGACAATAATAATTCAAGTTGCGTTAGTTCATAATAAATAATAAAGACCTGTGACATGAGCGGCCGCTGTGGGTTTTTACCTGCATCATGTTCATCCTCACGCGCCCTCGCTTGTGTTGGTCCACGGCCTGGAAAGCTCCTGGTGCAGCGGAGGAGGGAAAGGGTTTGTGACCAAGTGTTTTTTTTCATCGTTATCATTATAACGGAGGAGTAGAGTGGGTTTATTCAACGTACTGAACATGTTCTCCAGACGGACGATGCAGGTGAGGTAGTCGTCGAAGTCGATGTCGTAGTTGTCGTCAGCAAACCTCAGGCCGATCAGCTGCAGGAGCTTGTTGTTCAGGTGCATCCCTTCATATTCATATTCATAATATTAGATTCAATGAAAAACACTTGAATATCTGAAATGCACAAAAATCTAGGATAAAGTCTTATTTCTGTAAGTGAAACTTTATAAAACGGTTTAATGTAAATGTAAATGTCAATTCTGTAATAATGTGCTTTATGTTAGTGAATTAAAATCTAGAAATTGTTTTATATGAGATTTTCTGTTACGACAGACAATAAAGTTTTCTGAAGTCTGAACGGTCGGGACATTAAAGTGCGTTCATGTTTCTTCACCTGCAGCTTTGAGAGCGATGCGGAGTTCGTACGACGACATCTTCCCTGACCGGTCGGTGTCGAAGGACAAGAAGAGCATCTGCAGCGGCGACAGCACAACGGACATTATGAAACATTTCCAGAAGCATCGGAGCTGATTTTATAGTTTTACCACATGAAGCGACACCTACGATCCACTTCTTCATCTTCTCCCAGAAAACCTTGAACTCTTGGAACTCCAGCATTCCTGTGTTGTCCACCTGGTTCACGGTGTTAAGAAAAACACTGACCAAGCCTCAAGGAGCAACCATGTCTTAAAGGGATAGTTTGACATTTTGGCAAACTGGCCCATTGCCATAACCCCTATAATTGTCGGTGCAAGCTATTTTTAGAACGGCGGAGCAGAGCCGTGAGCTGCTCAGAGCTACGCTACGGAGGCTCATGGGATTTCTTGGTTTCCCTCATCAAACTCATCAAATACACAATCCAACAACTCCACAACGCTCTGGTGGACAAGTTGTGACCTGCACATTCACCACGCTATGAGATAATAACACAACGTTACCACACAGAGTTGTTTTAGAGGGAAATTCATGCAAAACCTCTGATGCACGTTGCCTTCAGGGACAGTTTTTCATCAACAGTCTCTGTATTTCCCTCTAAAACAACTCTGTGTGGTAACGTTGTGTTATTATCTCATAGTGTGGTGAATGTGCAGGTCACAACTTGTCCACCAGAGCGTTGTGGAGTTGTTGGATTGTGTATTTGATGAGTTTGATGAGGGAAACCAAGAAATCCCTGAAATCACAAGGCTGAGTTGAGTCAGTAAAGTGTGGAAGGATACGTCCATCAGGTTGATGATACTGTGGCAGGTGCTGAGACTCAGGCCGTCGAACTTGACCTCTTTTCCTGAGAACAGAGGAGTAAAAACAGTTGATTAAGATTCAGTTAAATAAAGTTTGTTAATCTGGTCACTGAAATAACGCCTGAAACCTTTAGTTTTTGCCTGTGTTTGAGTCATAATTTGTGATTTTTGTGTATGTTTCTGTTGTTCTCCCTCCCGGCCAGAGGGTGGTGCTGTTGGTTCTGACATTTCTCCTCTAGTGATGACACCTAGATTAAGGCCCAATCCCATTTCTCTTTTATACCCCTACCCCTACCCCTACCCCTTGCCCCTCGCCCCTTGAAACGGAGCTACAAGGGGTAGGGGTAGAAAATCAACCCCTATGAATTGGGATACCCCTTCAACAATCACATACGTCATCACGTAGTCTTCACTGGCTTTACGTAAGCTGATGCGCCGAGCTTTTGCCAGAAATCAAATAGCCTTGTACCATATAACTTAATAAATATAAGATAGAACTTAATGCAGGCTGATCGGTTCATTGTAAAACATTAATTTATTGATGTAAATGTGGTGATTTCCGTACGTACAGAACCCAGACGCAGCGGATGTCTGATACCTACACACATGAAGCTCTTTTCATTCAAAATAATAATGCTCCAGTCAGAATTGTTAAGTTTCATTAATGAGACTAATATTTAAATGCTAAAAATAATTTAACCAGCCGGCCCGGTGGTAAACCTCTAAAAACCTGCGGGTATGTTAATTAGCGACCGTCTTTTCTCCCAGGACGAGGACGTAATGTAGCCGGCAGACCGGCGCTGAAGACCGGCTGCTGCCTCGGTGAGGAGCCGCTCCTCCTGGAGCTTCGCTTCTCCGAAAAAAAAACGTCGGCGCGAACGAACTTCTAACCAGCCGTCATTTGGACAAACTAACCGCACATTTGGGACCTAAACCGCTACTTTCTCGCATGAAAATGTTTTAAAATGACATAATAACAGCGCTGCAGTGAGAAATAAATCAGCTTTTCGTTTTACAGCCACCGCTGCCGGTTGCAGCCAGATGCAGCCAGATGCATTCTGGGAAACTTTTCATACCCCTCCGTTTGGAGTGTGCCTCTGAAAAATCTCCGTTTGGAGGGGTATATAGCCCTACCCCTTTCCCCTACCCCTCCGTCCTAACGGGAATTGGGACACCCCTACCCCTACACGTGAACGCGCAAAACGGAGGGGTAGGGGTGAGGCGTAGGGCCAAGGGGTGAAATGGGATTCAGCCTAAATATGGCTGCTGATAATCCTCACTCCTAAAAACAATTAAAGAGAAGAGGACCGAAACAGGATCCCTGAGGAACTCCACCCATATTAACTTTACCAGCTTTTTATCCATTTTATACATGAGACACTGTGATTTTTTTCTTGACAGAAGCAGTGGTTGGTGGTCAAGTGGTTAGAGAGCACATCCCATGTGGGTACATGTTGGCCTGAAGCGCTGATCGCTGGTTCAATTCCCAACCAAAACGATATAAAGCTCAGGTTAATGAACTTACTTCTGCTGAGAACTCCGTTGAGCATCTGCTGAAGCTCCCGCACAGAGATGGCCTTGTCCTGCAGACACACCAGAGTTAAAGAGGAAACTCACACAACGATGGAAAAACGCAGACAGTGAAGGTGAAGCTGCTGTTTATTTGTTTGTTTGTTTGTTTGTTTGTTCTTACGTCACCAGCCAGCTGTTCAAAAAGCCGCCTCAGGCCTTTCTCCTCGTCTGACTCCTCCTCCGGTTCACTGGGCATGGGCGGCTGCACGGTGGAAGGAACCAGGGTTATTATATAAAACTATAACTAAAACTAGCAATGAAACAATAATTTAATAAACTGAAATTAAAAAAACAAACAATTTTTGCAAAAACGAGAACCAAGTGAATCAGAGAACATCAGCTTAGTTGTAGTTTTCTTGTCGATGTCTAAAGCTGCAGGAAGAAAACGACTTGGAGTACGACCCACAGGTAGATAAGAGTGAATGGAACCTGATGAGGACGGATGGGAACATTATGGGATGGATGCAACTAAAAGGGAACGAGTTCATCTTCAGAGGTCTGACAGAGGCTTTTATCCTAAAACTTGAAAAATAAACGACTTAAACTAAATAAAAAGTAGTCAATTCCTCAACAATAAAACTTAAAACTAAAATGCTTCATCACTCGTTGAACTCACTAAAACTGAATTAAAAGACGGAAACTGAAAAACTAAATAAAAACAAAAGCTTTAAGGAGACGCTGAGGAGTTTGTTTCACATATTAATGTGGATGAATCTACGTTACCACTTGTTAATGGGTTCATTTTAGATAAATGTATGGTTTTGTCTTGTAGTTTTTGTTATTATTAACAAAATATTTTGTTAATTATTATTTAGTGGTTTCCCGGACGCTTCCCGGTGGGTCATGGGAATAACGCCGGCGGATCACTAGTTGGCATCGTTTATGATCGGAGCTGCGACGCTATCTGATCATCTTCAAACCTCCGACTTTCATTCTTGATGAATGAAAACATCCTTTTTTGGTTTTTGCTTTCATCCATCTTGCGCAGGTTCAAGGATTTCACCGTGTACGCAGAGGCTCATGGGAAATGTAGTGAAAACACTTTGCTTTCAGAAACTCCCAAGGGGGCAGTTGTCGGTCTGAGAAGTGAAGCTCACTTCCGCGTTCAAAAAACTGCAATCCCCGCCGATTCCTGTGGGGGCTGGTACCGGAAGTGAGCAACTCTCCATAGACCCCCATGTTTTGTTTACAGCTTTCAAAAACATATTTACAGCCTGGTACCAAAATTTTTTGGTCTCAATCGATAGTTTCTACCCCCGTACACACTCTGAGGGGGGTGAATTTTTTTTTAACGCTACCGTTTTGCTGTTATTAGGATAAGATTCTGGCCAATCAGGGCGCGAAAACGTTCAGCTGCAGGTCCGGAGCGGCACAGAGACAGGCTGCTTCGAGGCCAGTGGGCGGGTTCTCGGCCGGCCAATCCAACATGGCGCTGTTCAAACCGCCATATTTGAGGCACAAAAACGACTGCACAAAACCAATGGGTGACGTCACGGATGCTACGTCCATTCTTTTTACAGTCTATGGAAACTCCTCATTGTCTCTTGAACACAGTGTCAAGCAGTTGATCAATCTATCGACTGAATGGACGATTGATTATCAGTTTACTTACGTCGGGCAGATCAGCATCGACGTTGCTTCCCATCTCCCTGTGTGACAGAAACACAAGTCTCAAAGTATGTCATCACACAGCAGTAAACATGGAGGGGGGTGGAGAGGGGGGGGGGGGTCAGTAACACTCACAGAGCTGAGGCCTTCTTCTCAGAGAAGACCCTGATGAGGAAGTCGGCCTCGTGGTGCGGCTGGAAGGTGGTGGGCACCAGCAGGTAGCTCCCAGGAGGCAGCGTGAAGCGCTCCGTCACCTCCCGCAGGTTGATGTAGGTCCTGCTGCGAGCTTTGGATCCGTGGTAGCGGAAGAAGTCCTTCCCCTGGTAGTCGTCGTCATTAGGAGCCTGGACGGACAAGACGGACGGACGCAGGTCAGATGATGATCGCTACATCTACAATTGTCCAAATGTCTTCATACACAAAACATAAAACACAGTATAAACAAACACACACAGGTCGCGTCACCTCTTATTTCTACAATTATAAAACGTCCCATGGTTCATTTTTATTGCAGTTTTGACTCAAACCTTGGCTTAAAGAAAAGACCCAGTGAAAACAGAAGCGATGTGTTTCTGACCTCGTACACAGCGAAGCCGATGGTCTCCAGGTCCAGACCTTCCTTCCTCAGCCTCCGTCTGTTCTTCTGCATCAGCGCGATCACCACGCTGCACACGTCGTCGTCGTCGTCAGCGTCCTGCAGCTCCAGCTTGTACTGGGGGTTGGTCCAGAATGTGTCTGAGGGTTTTAGTTTTAGTTTAGTTTTTTGCATTTGAACAGTTCAGTGTCTTAAAGGAGTTGTTTTAGAGGGAAATACAGAGACTGTTGATGAAAAACTGTCCCTGAAGGCAACGTGCATCAGAGGTTTTACATGAATTTCCCTCTAAAACAACTCTGTGTGGTAACGTTGTGTTATTATCTCATAGCGTGGTGAATGTGCAGGTCACAACTTGTCCACCAGAGCGTTGTGGAGTTGTTGGATTGTGTATTTGATGGTTCTGGCACCGGTTCTGGTACTGGTTCCGGTTCTGGTCCTGGTTCCGGTCCCAGTTCCCGGTCCGGACCCAGTTCGTACCCGGTTCTGAACTAGAACCAGAACCGGAATCGGTACCAGAACCGGAACCAGAACCGGATCCGGACTGGGAACCGGTCGAACCGGTACTAGAACCGAGACCGGTACCAGAACCGGGACCGGTACCAGAACCGGAACCGGTACCAGAACCGGGACCGGTACCAGAACCAGAACCTGAACCGGTACCAGAACCAGAACCGGAACCGGTACCAGAACCGGGACCGGAACCGGTACCAGAACCAGGACCAGAACCGGGACCGGCACCAGAACCAGAACCTGAACCGGTACCAGAACCGGTACCAGAACCAGAACCGGAACCGGGACCAGAACCGGGACCAGAACCGGGACCGTTACCAGAACCAGAACCGGAACCAGAACCGGAACCGGAACCGGTACCGGTACCAGAACCAGAACCGGAACCAGTACCAGAACCGGGACCAGTACCAGAACCGGGACCGGAACCGGGACCAGAACCAGAACCGCAACCGGTACCAGAACCAGAGGGAAATACAGAGACTGTTGATGAAAAACTGTCCCTGAAGGCAACGTGCATCAGAGGTTTTGCATGAATTTCCCTCTAAAACAACTCTGTGTGGTAACGTTGTGTTATTATCTCATAGCGTGGTGAATGTGCAGGTCACAACTTGTCCACCAGAGCGTTGTGGAGTTGTTGGATTGTGTATTTGATGAGTTTGATGAGGGAAACCAAGAAATCCCATGAGCCTCCGTAGCGTAGCTCTGAGCAGCTCACGGCTCTGCTCCACCGTTCTAAAAACAGCTTGCACCGACAATTAAAGGTAACGAACCTACTGCTATGACTATAGGGGTTATGGTGATGGGACAATTTGCCAAAAATGTTGAACTATCCCTTTAATGTTTCTTCACCAGCCGGCCGCTCTCACCGATGTAGTTCCTGCAGCCTCCAGCGGTGGCGCCGCGGATCCAGTTCCCCTCGAACATGCTGACCTCCCAGTGGCGCTTGGAGTTCTCGGTGAGGTCGTCGGGGGTCATGTTGCAGATCTCCACCTTGTCGTAGTTTCTTTTGAAGTCTTCAAACTCCATCCTGCATCACAAACACCGTCAGTGTCGCCTCCACATACACTCTTAGAAATTGCTATTGCTAGAAAGTGCTATGTAGAACCATATAAGGTTCTTCGACTTGTCCTCATAGGAGAACCCTTCTTGGCTCCTTGCTGGAACCCTTTTGGAGGGTTCTACCTGGAACCCAACATAAAGGGTTATATCTAGAACCCAACATAAAGGGTTATATCTAGAACCCAACATAAAGGGTTATACCAAGAACCCAACATAAAGGGTTATATCTAGAACCCAACATAAAGGGTTATACCAAGAAACCAACATAAAGGGTTCTACCTAGAACCATCTGTGAAAGGTTACACCTACAACCCCCAATGAGAGGTTCTACAAAAACCCCTTTTATGGCGTATTGGTTTCACCCAGAAGCCTTGAAAAACTTTGGGGAAAGGGTTTCACTGGAGAAAATATCCAACTTCTTATGGTTTCATCTAGAACCCGCACAGGGAGTTCCACCAAGAACCCTTTTACTGGAACCCTTAGTGTTACCAAGAACCCTTGAAAAACCATTTCTTTGGTGAAAGGGTTTTTAAGGGTTCTCTGGATCAAAATGGTTCTTATTGGAATCCTTAGTGTTACCAAGAACCCTTGAAAAACCTTTTCTTCAGGAAAGGGTTTTGCAGAAGAAAATGGTTCCAGGTGGAACCTCAGCCCTTGTAGAAGAACCCTTTTGGAACCCTTATTTCTAAGAGTGTACAGCACAGTCTCACAACAAGTGTTTAAAATACCGCAAAGGACACCAGGTCAGGAGTCCGCGCACTCAGACAGGTAAAGGTCAAAGTCTGAGACAACGGATCAGATCCCTTCAACTTTAGTTTTCACCACACACACACACACACACACACACACACACACACACACACACACACACACACACACACACACACACACACACACACTCACACACTCACCAGAATTCACCGTCCTCCGTTGAGTTCTGCAGGATGCGATTTTTTTCCGCTTGGTCGACGTAGCCCCACTCTCTGGACCTGAGACACACACAGGAACCATGACTCAGCACTGGGAGTCACAGCATGTGGATCATACGCTCTGATGTTATGAATGAGTGATCTGGGATAAAGGATCTGCTCCCCATCCCATAATATCGAGGAACAGTTGTGTTTGAATAGAGTCGGTTTTCATTTCTCATGACGGCAAAGATGCAAAATACAAAATGTAATGGGCTTAAAACGACAACGAGCAAACACAAAACAACCACAGACATTGAAAAATAACACAAAGAGCTACAAAACAGACAGGACGGACGACGGCGCTCTGAACAACAACCACAAACCACAACAAACAACACAACTACACAAAGACGTATTCAGAGTCAGAGTCTCTTTGTTTTATTCCAACCCCCGTGTCGTGTCTCCTCGTTCTTACTTGTCACTCCAGGGGCCGTTCCACTCGACCTGACCCCACGGGTTTCTGACCCGGATCAGCTTGACCTTCTGACCCCGGTAGTTCACCTGCAAATCAGACAGGAAGAGGAGAGATGCATCCGTTTATTGTTGAGATATTGTTTGATCAAAGAACAAACAATGGTTATTTAAAATGGAAATTTTTTGATTAAAGAAGTGAAAACTAAAATACAAAGGGTTAAAATAAGCTCAGTGATTTTATTCTTTTGTTAGTTTTAAAATGGAAACTATAATTTAAGAAGGTTCTTGATTTTGTAAATGTTCCAGGGTGCCAAAGCCAATGAGAACTTTAAAAATACCCTTAATTATTTATGGAAAAGGTGTTTCCGAACCTGAAAAAAAGTCCGCACTTAAGAGTTAAAATAAGCTCAGTGATGAGTTGCCTCTACCTAATCTTTTTACTAAAGAACAATGTTCTTTGTTGAGGACATTTATTTTTCAAGAAAGCTGGGTGAAACTTGAGGGGAAATGTAAAATAATGAAAAATTATAAAACACAACAATGATTGATTCCATCTTATTATTTTGTACTGTTGATTCTAGGTAATCTAATTTGTAAAGGATAGGCAATAAGCCTTGGACTTCAGCCTCGACCCTTTTCGGTCACTGTATGATATTTTCTTTTTTGTGTTGGTTAAATTATTCATGCAAAATGGTTGATTTGATATTGGTGTTGTGTGACTGAAATAAACAATTTTATTCATTCAAAAGATTACAAAACTCTGGATATTTACTTTATAGTTTAAAACGAGCTACTTGTCAACTTTTTGCTATTGCTACATGGCTACTTTAAGGATGCTGCAGCAGCGACTCAGTAGCGCTAAGCGTGGGTTAGCTTAGCATGCTAACATCAGTACAAGAGATTAAACTGAAAACAAGTGTTGAATATCAAACTTCAATCCTTTACTCAACTACTGTCCCAAACATGGACAGCTGTTCTCTTGTTTTACTTCAATTTATATCGCTAACTTTCCTCTATGGAAGCTAGCGTGCTAACTAGCTAGCTTCAGCCCAGACGGCTTCAAACATACACTGTTTACTTCAAGAAAGACGACATGTTTGTAAACAGAGCGGTAATATAAAGTTTTGTGAAACGATCTTGAGAAGTCTCTCTTGAAGTTGGACGCTCAATTTGTTTCCACGTCGTCTGAAGCTCTTCTTTCTTTCTTTCTTTAATAATGAACTCAGAGGCACAACGTCTTTGTAGCAGTTAGTGTGAATATTGTATAGGCTATTCTGCCTGTAAACATGAGTGCATCAACTTGACTGTCACGTGAGACTTCACTACAACTGTTCACAAACATGTCAGCTTTCTTGAAGTAAGCAAACCCCTCGGTGTAGTTTAGGGACGCAGTAAACAGCCTAAACAGCCTAAGATCCGTCCCCTTCCATTATAAGCTGCTGTGGCGATGCAGGGACAGACAGAACTACTGCAAAACAAGAGACGTTTAAAAGGAAAATTCATTCTGTTAGACCAAAAATTTGCCCTGAATAGCCCTTTAAGTTCAAACCCGTACCTCCTCCAGGCCGGTGATGGAGTAGGCGTGTCCCTTCACCAGGCCGGTGGACGTCTTGGCCTCAGACTCTGCAGAGCTGGTGATCTGGAGAAAAACCAAAACATCCAGTCAGGTTGAAACAGAAACGTTTCCTCCGTCGGAAAACGAGAACGTTTCTGAGGTGTTTACGTCAATGGAGCAGCCCATCATGGAGCCTCTGTCCAGAGCCTTCTTCATGATGGAGAACAGGTTGTTGGGAGCGTTCTTGGTTTCGTACACCTCCCCCACGCCGCCGGTGAAGTCCTCCATGGCCTCCATGGTGCTGCCGCCCTTCAGGGACTCGTAGCTGCCGTGAAGCCTGGAACCAGATCAAGGATTTGTGTGTGTTTGTGTTGTTACATAAGCTGCAAAATACAACAGTTTCTGGGGACACGATAACGCGAGGGACGGGTCAATGGCGGGGTGTTTACTTGGCGTAGGCCTTCTCCAGCAGGGCGCTCCAGAACTCGTTGTTGGAGGCCGAGTGCAGCATGATGAGCTGGTTCCTGACCGCCGGCAGCCGGTCGTCCACCACCACGTCCAGCCATTTGTTGTGCTGCCAGAACTGAGGGAGGAGGGGGGAGGAGTTAGAAACGTCACTTTGGCTCATTTGTGAACAGAAATGTGTGATAGGCTAGAAATAGTCCTCTTGAAAATCAACCAAAACCCAGAAAAAATAGACCTCATTCCTATGTTTTTTCCTAAAAATAAGTGGAAGAGTTGGATGCTGGGAAAGACTAAGACAGATTGTCCACATTTAATAAAGTTTTCAGATTCAAACCATCAGACAGAGTCAATGAGACGCCTTCGTCTCCTCGCTGACTCACTGCACCTGGAAGTGGAAGATGCCGGCGTATCTGCGGCCGAAGTCCTGGTCGTGGGGAACGACGCGGGCCAGCGCCTCTTTCTTGAGGGTGAGGGATGCGATGGCGGCCAGGAGCCAGCAGTCGCCTGCAGTCACAACCAGGTGCATGATGGGTAATAAGGAAATGCAATACATATTATTATCACAACATGCAACATTATATGATTAAATAATATGTAAATGTACCAAAAAATCATATCAATCCTATTTATTTCTACAATTTTGAAACATACACAACCGTCTTTTATATTTACATAAATATAATGGTAACATAATGTGTATGTGCAATAAAAGCATGTGTTGAAACTACAAACATGGGAGATTTTTAATGGTCAAATCTATGACACATATTTATGTATTATGTATACTTATAAACATTTATGTACATGTTTTATATCTATTATTATCATTTATGTTTCTAGTTATTCTTTCAGGTTACTTTAAGTATTTATTATAATAGAGTCTGTTTTTTTTAATTTAAATGTCATTTATCCTGAGTAACGTATTTCACTCCTTCATATTCAACATTATGAATGACAAGAAACTGAACTGAACATACGTTACTATATGAAGGTCTGAAAAGACTTGATATTTTCTGTTATTTAGACTAGTTTAGTCATTTTCTGCCAATAAATGATAATATTTTTATTTCAATTGTGGGAGAAATGTTGTCAGTCCTTACTAGAATAAAACAAACGTGTTCATTTTTACTCAAATAAGTAAAACCAGAGAAATCGATGGTGTTGAAGCGTGATCTTGTTGTGTAGGTGTTGTGTTGCACTGACCCAGCTGTCCCTGACAGATGTCGGTCCTGTTGGCGTCGCCGACGATGAACTTTGGGTTTTCACAGATCTCCTGCAGAGAGACGGAGACGGAGAGAGAAACAACAGGTTTGTTACAGAGAGGGAGGCGACGTTAGGCGTGTTCACATTCCAGGAATATTAATCAACCCGTGAATCCCAGTCACTGGAACTCAGGAAACAAAACAACAGGTATTCACAGAGCGCAGCAACACCCAACACAGAAATGTTGTAGTAGGCCGACTGCGACGTAACCTGACAGCTGGGTGGGTGAGTGAGTGAGTGAGTGAGTGAGTGAGTGAGTGAGTGGTCAGTTGGAGTCTGAGGGGATGAAGATGGAAAAATGATGCAGTGGTTGAAGCGGCCGCCCCGTGTCCTGCATGTCATTCCTGCTTTCCTGTCTACACTGAGAAAAACAGAGGAACCTAAATGTACTCAAAAGGGTACAAACCCCTGTCCCTCCAGGTGAACCTTTTTAGGGACAATTTTGAACCATTCTGTAACATTTATGTGCCTTTTTTTTTTTTTTTACCCTCAAAAGGTCCACATAGGGGGGCGGTGTTTAGCTCAGTTGGTAGAGCACCCGCCCCATGTGTTGAGGCTATAGTCCGCGCTGCAGGTGGCCCCGGTTCGAGACCCGCGTCGGATGGCCCTATTTCCCCATTTCCTGTCACACTCTCCACTGTCCTATCAAATAAAGGCATGAAAAGCCAAAAAAATATACTTAAAAAATAAAAAAAGGTCCATATAGGTACTCTAGAGGACAATAATAGGCCCTATAGGCGACAGTAGGACAGAACTGTACCTTTAAGTACAGAAATGTCCTCCTTCTATTTCCTCTCTCTACTATGTGCCATCAAATAAAGGCCCCCAAAATATATACTATGCTAAATATAAACATCTAAAACCTCCCAGAGTGGGTGGAACAGAGTGGAGCTCTGGTTCAGTCATTTCTCTTGGTTTCAGTGCAGGTGTGTGAGGACAAAGTCTGGCTCAGGAAACTGTCTCTGTTTACTCTGCGTCCTGCAGAACTGGTTTCACAGCTGCAGACGATTAGTGGAAAACCTCTAAACTCTTGTAATAACTGTCTTTTCTATTATATGATTGCACTGATACTAATAAAAGGTGATGAATCTGTCGACAGAGCAGCTTTTACAGCAGGTGGACAGACAGACAGACACCGTCCTCGTCCTCGTCCTCCTCCTACCTTCGGCCTCTTCCACTCGATGTGGACCGGGACGCTCTGGCTGTAGTAGAGCGACGAGTCCGTGGAGGGGAAGTCTGGGTCCTCGAACAGGACGCCGTCCCGGAGACACTCGTCCCTCAGCTGCTGGTAAGACTTCCCATCGTTCTGAGTGTCCAAGGCCCGGCTCGTCGGCATCTTCTTCTCCTTCTTCTCCTCCTTCTTCTCCTGGAGCTGGTGTGATGGAGAGAGTGTGTGTCTGAGTGTGAGTGTGAGTGTGTGTGATGCAGGACGAGCCGTCGGGTCGGTCGGACTGGAAGTGACACACCCTCCAGGCTGGAACTGGTTTGTCCTCCTGTGTAGGTGAACCTCGCCCTCCTCCTCCTCCTCCTCCTCCTCCTAATCCTAATCTTACCAATAAAATCTGTCTTATTTCTTGTCAAAATGTCATTTCTAGTCAAAACAAATCTCATTATTATTAAAACAAGACTCATCACATTAAAAAGCAGCTTGTTTTTAGTCACTTTTTCCTTCTTTCAAGCTGATTTTCACTTGAAATCATCTGATAGCGGGACACGTTTTCTTTCTTATTACAGATTTTTCTACTTACTTTAAGTGAAAATTTGTTTGAAACAAGTGAAAATGATCTAAAAACAAGCTAAATTTTAAGTGATGAGTCTTATTTTAAGTGGACAGAGTTTAGTTTTGACTAAAAATTAGACATTTTGACAAGAAATAAGACAAATATTCTTGGAAAGATGTTGAGTTTTTGCAGTGCTCCTCCTCCCTGTCTCTGGGTTTGGCTGCAGGAAACACTCTCATTGATGATTTGGGAAAAAACAACAACTGTTTAAGTAACAGGACAAACAGAAACTACACACACACACACACACACACACATTCCTGCAGCTACTGGAGGTTTCACATCCTCAGGTCCATAACCTCCTGGATCTGGATCTTTCAGACCTGAGGCCACATTTATCGAGCTTCTCCTAGAAACACTGAGATAATTATGTTTGTTTGAACACACACACACACAAAAAACACAACTATCTTAAAGGGATAGTTCAACATTTAGTCAAATTGTCCCATCACCATAATCCCTATAGTCGTAGCAGTAGGTTCGTTACCTTTAATTGTTGGTGCAAGGTATTTTTAGAACGGCGGAGCAGAGCCGTGAGCTGCTCAGAGCTACGCTACGGAGGCTCATGGGATTTCTTGGTTTCCCTCATCAAACTCATCAAATACACAATCCAACAACTCCACAACGCTCTGGTGGACAAGTTGTGACCTGCACATTCACCACGCTATGAGATAATAACACAACGTTACCACACAGAGTTGTTTTAGAGGGAAATTCATGCAAAACCGCTGATGCGTGTTCCTATCGAAGGCCTCTAAAACCTCTAAAACAACTCAGTTTGATGAGAGAAACCAAGAAATCCCATAATGAGCCTCCGTAGCGTAGCTCTGAGCAGCTCACGGCTCTGCTCCGCCGTTCTAAAAATAGCTTGCACAGATAATTAAAGGTAACGAACCTACTGCTGTGACTATAGGGGTTATGGTGATGGGACAGTTTGACAAAATGTTGAACTATCCCTTTAACAAGATGACAAAATGAACATAATTAACAGAAGTGTAGAACTGATTCAACCGTATTTTGACAATAATCTAAAAGAATGAATCAGGAATAAATGTTTCCAGGTCATTACTTCATGTTACGTTGACGTCTCTTATTAAATCTGCAGCTGCTGTTTAATCATCTACAGTGTTTTTTCATTTCATCAGCGTTTGTTCTTCCTCTCCCTCCGACCCGACCGGTCCAGGCAGATCAGCCCTCCTCCCTCCTCCGGTTCTGTTCTTCCCGTTTTTTCTCCCATCAGTGTCCATGTTGTGTTGTATTGTGTTGCACCTGTTGTGTTGTGTATTTAAGGCCCAGCGCGGCTCCATTCATAACCTGCTGCTTCATGACGGTTTCTGTTGTGACTTGGCAGCGGACAAACTAAAAAGGTGCCAGACTCGTGTCAAACCCACAAACACACGACTTCCACATTCCTGCTGCTGCACATTCCTCACATTCCTGCAACACACACACACACACACACACACTGACCTGAGCTAAACATCCATCTACCTTTATACTAAATGGAGTTTTAATGATACTTTTATATATATTTCCAGGGTTTTTGCAGGTTTCATCAACTCAAATGTAGGAATTTTTTAATAAAATGTTTAGATTTAATAGGAAAAAACTGAATTATTCAAATAAGGAGCACAGATGAGCTGAAGTAGTGAAGTGCTCTTGTTCTTGTTCCTGTAAATGTTTCCCAACAGGCAACAGGTCTTTTTTAAATTCATTTATTTATTGAATATCGACCGTGTGCTCGACAGCAGAGTGAACAGAGTTCGACTTCACGTCATCAGCTACAAGAAGAAGAAGAAGAAGAAGAAGAAGAAGAAGAAGACGCTGACGATGGAGACGGAGACGCCACCGGGTCGGAGGTCGTTTCTCTACAAAGAGTCAAACTCAACGATTACAAAATAAAAGACCAAACAAATACTTTGAACTCTGAACTTTGCTGCTTCTTCTACGACCAGAACTAAAGAGGAGAGAAACGTCCGACATGTTCAACTTTCAGTCCCAAAACAACATTAAAGGGATAGTTCAACATTTTGGCAAATAGTCCCATCACCATAATCCCTATAGTCATAGCAGTAGGTTCGTTACCTTTAATTGTCGGTGCAAGATATTTTTAGAACGGCAGAGCAGAGCCGTGAGCTGCTCAGAGCTACGCTACGGAGGCTCATTATGGGATTTCTTGGTTTCCCTCATCAAACTCATCAAATACACAATCCAACAACTCCACAACGCTCTGGTGGACAAGTTGTGACCTGCACATTCACCACGCTATGAGATAATAACACAACGTTACCACACAGAGTTGTTTTAGAGGGAAATTCATGAAAAACCTCTGATGCACGTTGCCTTCAGGGACAGTTGTTCATCAACAGTCTCTGTATTTCCCTCTAAAACAACTCTGTGTGGTAACGTTGTGTTATTATCTCATAGCATGGTGAATGTGCAGGTCACAACTTGTCCACCAGAGCGTTGTGGAGTTGTTGGATTGTCTATTTGATGAGTTTGATGAGGGAAACCTAGAAATCCCATAATGAGCCTCCGTAGCGTAGCTCTGAGCAGCTCACTGCTCTGCTCCGCCGTTCTAAAAATAGCTTGCACTGACAATTAAAGGTAACGAACCTACTGCTATGACTATAGGGGTTATGGTGATGGACCAGTTTGACTAAATGTTGAACTATCCCTTTAACATAAATCCACAGCTGTCCAGATGTGCATGGCGGCGGCGGCGGTGGCGGCGGCTACGGCTCGGCCTTCTCCTGAGCGCTGCCCGTCACCAGCAGCAGGTTGCAGGCCATGAACTGGACGTTGAGGACGTTGCTGGTGTTTCCCGTGTAAAGTCCGACCAGCTCGCTGGACGAGCCGTCGCCGGGCGTCGCGCCATGCGTCGCGCCGTGCAGCGAGTTGCGGATGTCCCACACCCGCACCGAGTTGTCCATGGAGGCGGACGCCACCAGGCTGCTGTCGGGGCTGAACGACAGGCTGGTGACGCTGTCCGTGTGTCCGCGCAGGTCCTTGAACAGCGACCCCGACGCCAGGTCCCACAGCTTCACACGCTGGTCCTCGCCGGCCGACGCCAGGTACTTCCCGTTTGGCGAGAAGGCGAGCGACAGCACGGGGCCGCGGTGGCCGGTGAAGAGGCGCACGGACGCGCCCTGCTGCGTGCTCCACAGCCGCACCGTCTTGTCCGTGGAGCCGGTGGCGAGGTAGTTGGAGTTGGGGTGGAACTTGACGCAGTCGACGTCGGCGAGGTGGCCGGCGTAGAGGCGCAGCGAGTAGGTGCGCGAGAACGTCCAGAGGCGCGCGGTGCGGTCGTGCGAGCCGCTGGCGAAGTAGAGGCTGCAGGGCGACACGTCCACGTCCCACACCGGGTAGGCGTGGCCGCGGTACAGCGCCGTGTTGGTGAAGCTGCCCAGGTCCCAGTAGCGGACCGTCGTGTCCTCGGAGCAGGACAGCAGGCCGGAGCCGTCCGTCAGGAACGCCGTGCGGAACACCGGGCCGCTGTGGCCGCGCAGCGTCTTGATCTCGCTGCCCGAGCCGTCCTCCTCGTCCACCTGAGGACAGACAAGACCGGACGTCACCTCACAGTCGCCATCGTCTCATGACGCTCAACACGCTTCAATAACGGGAAGAAAATCTTTCCTTTTTTCTTAAATAACAGATTTCTTAAAGATTAAAATCGTTTCATCTGTAAAATATCATAAAGTTTGTTTATTATGTGTTTAATCAGGTTCATTCACAGTTTTAACAGTTTTCAAATTTGAGTTTTTATTTTTATAAAAAGCTCCACAAGCTTTAACACAGACATCTACCTTTATTTTGAAGGAGCTTTAACACAGACATCTACCTTTATTTTGAAGGAGCTTTAACACAAACATCTACCTTTATTTTGAAGGAGCTTTAATACAAACATCTACCTTTATTTTGAAGGAGCTTTAACACAAACATCTACCTTTATTTTGAAGGAGCTTTAATACAAACATCTACCTTTATTTTGAAGGAGCTTTAACACAAACGTCTACCTTTATTTTGAAGGAGCTTTAATACAAACATCTACCTTTATTTTGAAGGAGCTTTAATACAAACATCTACCTTTATTTTGAAGGAGCTTTAACACAAACATCTACCTTTATTTTGAAGGAGCTTTAACACAGACATCTACCTTTATTTTGAAGGAGCTTTAACACAAACATCTACCTTTATTTTGAAGGAGCTTTAACACAGACATCTACCTTTATTTTGAAGGAGCTTTAACACAAACATCTACCTTTATTTTGAAGGAGCTTTAACACAGACATCTACCTTTATTTTGAAGGAGCTTTAACACAAACATCTACCTTTATTTTGAAGGAGCTTTAACACAAACATCTACCTTTATTTTGAAGGAGCTTTAACACAGACATCTACCTTTATTTTGAAGGAGCTTTAACACAAACATCTACCTTTATTTTGAAGGAGCTTTAACACAAACATCTACCTTTATTTTGAAGGAGCTTTAACACAAACATCTACCTTTATTTTGAAGGAGCTTTAACACAAACATCTACCTTTATTTTGAAGGAGCTTTAATAAATCAATGAGAGTAAACCCGTGCGTCTCCTCACCTCCTCCTCCAGTACGTCACAGGCGAGGTGGATCCGCGACACGTCGGCCTGGTGCGGTCTGGCCTTCAGTTTTCGTGCTCGGAGGCTCCACAGCTTCACGGTGGAGCAGTCGAAGCCGGCGGCGAGCAGCCGGCTGTCGGCCGACACCTCGGCCGTGTTCAGCATCTGCTCCGTGTGGTGGAAGGCGTAGAAACACACGGTGGTGAGCGACGGCGGGCCCTCTCTCACCTTCTTGATGCTGTCCTGCAGCGCCTCCAGGGCCGCCTCGCTCTGAGGGATCCCCGCCGGCACCTCCACGCCCTCGCCGCCCTCCGACCCGTCCACTCCCGCCCAGGAGGAGGTGGAGTTCGGCGTGGCGGTTGCTCCGCCGGCCGTCCCGTACAGCTGGTAGTCCGTACGCCTGGAGGCCGTGACCTCCACCTGCAGGTTAGGGGTCGGGGAAACATTGATTAAATTACACAAGTTAGACCACGGAGCCCCAAATATTTACTCTGAGACTGAAGAACGTATTGTAGAGAAATTTCTGGAAAAAAAGCGTACAAGTAAAAGTTTCTCCAAAAACATTTAAACGTTTCTAGAAGAAAGTGGTAAAAATTCTCAAAAAAAAAAAAAAAAAAAAAAGGTGGAAAGATTTCTGAAAAAAAAGAAAAATAAATAAATTCTCAAAAATTACAAAAAAAATTGGAAAAAAAAAGTTCTCGGAAAAAAATGGAAAGATAAAAAAAAAAAGCTAAAAGTTTTCTTGAAAAAGTGGTAAAATTTCTCAAAAGTAAAAAAAGAAAAAAATTCTAGAAAAAAAGCGGTAAAAAAAAAATCTCAAAAAGTTTTTTAAAAAAATCTAGAAAAAAATGGAAAGATTTCTAAAAAAAAGTTTTCTTGAAAAAGTGGTAAAATTTCTCAAAAGTTAAAAAAAATTCTAGAAAAAAGTAAAAAAAAAAAAGTTCCAGAAAAAAATTGAAATATTTATTTTTAAAAAGTTTTCTTGAAAAAGTGGCAAAATTTCTCAAAAATTAAAAATAAAGAATCTGGAAGAAAGTGGTTTAAAATTCTCAAAAAAAAAAAGTTCTAGAAAAAAAAGGAAATATTTCTAAAAAATAATCGATAACCGTTCTCGTCCGTACCTGCAGGTGCGTGCCGAGGGCCCTGCAGAGGGCGCCGTTGTCCTCGCTCTGCAGGTAGCGCAGCAGGTAGCTGTAGGCCGGCTCCGTCAGGTGGACCACGTACTTGTGCTCCAGGAAGGCGCTCAGCTTGGGGTTGGCGGCGACGTCCTGGGCGGTGAGGACGTGGCGCAGCTGCTCCACGGTGGCGCGCTGCTCGCCGTCCTGGAGGAAGGCGCCGTGGAAACGACTGTAGAAACCGTCCACCGCCCCCTTCAGGCCGCAGCGCACCATGTCCAGGTGGAGGTAGACGAAGAGCGGGTAGAGGATGCTGCTCACCTCCTTCGCCCACGAGATCTCCGTCTCTGATGTAGGCGAGGTTTTTAATTCATTAAAACATCGGAAACAGAACTGGTGTGTGTGTGTGTGTGTGTGTGTGTGTGTGTGTGTGTGTGTGTGTGTGTGTGATGTCATACCTGACAGGAAGGAGCGCAGCCTGGAGAACTGAGCCTCGTACTGCAGCGGGTCGGACTGACACGGAGCAGCAGAGACGATGTTGGCACAACCCGACTCCGTCTGCACTGCTCCGACGACGAGAGACCAGGACACGGGACGAAAATAAAACATCATCATTATTATTTATATACGACGCGTTCAGAAAATGTGTTTCTCCTTGAACCAATAAATTATTTTATCTTAAATATCTAATACATCTTGATATTATCTTATCTCATCTGTAATTCTGTAATTAAAAGGATAGTTCACTCAAAATTGAAATTTCACTCATTATCTGCTCACCCTCATGTCGACTAAGGGCTGGGAGAAGTTTCAGAGCCCCAAAATGCGAAATTGTCCTGTTTCCGCTACAAAACAAGCTTGAAATATAGACTTATTAAATTTTTTTGGGGACAATTTCTCATGTCGGGGCTTCAATACAAGACGGACATTACATACGAGCAGCATGGAGGTATTTGGATGTTTTTTGGTGTGTCTTTTTGTTACGAAGACAGTTGGTGTCCATTTGCAACCGTTACATGGACATGCACTGCTACGCCGAGACCCCCTGTAACTCAGAGAAGGAACGGAGGATCTGAAACTTCTCCCAGCCCTTAGTCCACATGAAAGGTGAACAGATAATGAGTGAAATTTCATATTTGGGTGAACTATTCTTTAAACTAAGGAAGGTGGACCGACCGGTGAGGCTGGCGGCCATCTCCTCGGCCGACTGGAACAGCTTGGCTCCTTTCAGGGAAGCGTCCGTGTCCACATACTGCCTCCTCTTCAGGTACTGGGACACGGCGTACTGGATCTGCTCGGTGCGAACCCGCTTCATGGCCTGAAGAACAACCAAGACAGAGACAGAGAGAGAGAGGGAGAGAGAGAGAGAGAGAGAGAGAGGCAGCGTTACACTTCCACACACACCTGAGACGTTACCGCTCAGAGAACAGTGGCGCCCGGCGCAGCCTCAATCCAGATTCCAGACGCTTATTTGTCCTACTTTTTTGAGTTGCACTTGAATGTAACGCAGCACATCCTTCTGGTGTAACAAAAGATCGACAGAAAAAAAAAAGATGAAAAAGCTGCCATATTGTCACGTTAACGCACCGAAAAGACAAATCTAAGTTAATCAGAAATGGTGAAAAGAACACGTATTGATGACTAACAGCAGCAGAAGACTAACGTGCATATTGTACCTACTCTTTGTGGATGTGATGGTGACACTGATAGTCCTTATGTTTGTCTATCTGCAGGTAGGCTTTTTTCGTCACTTTCATTTGTTGTTCACATAAAATAGGTTCTTTATGCTTGTTAAGAACTGAAAAGTGTATTTTTTGCATTAATTTATTTGTAAGGCTAATCTATTTTCATGTAAATTTAAAAAGATAGTTCACCATTTTGGCAAACTGTCCCATCACCATAATCCCAAAAGTCATAGCAGTAGGTTTGTTACCTTTAATTGTCGGTGCAAGCTATTTTTAGAATGGCAGAGCAGAGCCGTGAGCTGCTCAGAGCTACGCTACGGAGGCTCATGGGATTTCTTGGTTTCCCTCATCAAACTCATCAAATACACAATCCAACAACTCCACAACGCTCTGGTGGACAAGTTGTGACCTGCACATTCACCACGCTATGAGATAATAACACAACGTTACCACACAGAGTTGTTTTAGAGGGAAATTCATGCAAAACCACTGATGCACGTTGCCTTCAGGGACAGTTGTTCATCAACAGTCTCTGTATTTACACTCTGTACAAATAGAGCACAGGTGTGTGATTTGCCCATTAAGACAGACTGAAGATGGCTGTGTAAAGCCAAAACTTTTTAGTCTTACTTATTTTTGCTTCTTTATTTTATTTCATCACCATGGTTTCACTTTTTTGTTGTTTGATGGTCCATTAAATGTTTGTCAATCTCTGGTAAACATTGCCATTTTTGATCAGTGTGCGAGCCTTTTCCTCCTGTTGCTCTCAACCATTACATTGTTATCACAGACAAAATTATACAGTAGTATTCTTGCTTCACTACTTTACCTTTTTTCAGTGTGAGATGACCACACCTCCCTCCCACCAGCAGTATGAACACCACAGAGTGCACAGGTGAAGAGTTGAACAGGTGTTTTTACTGATTGTTTACTTCTAGCTAGCTAACTAGCAGCGGAGCTAACGTGTTGTTACCGAGGCGGGGTAACGTTACACATAAACGCCCCCGGACTGAGGCTCTAGCTCCGGGTCCTGGATCTTATATGAGTCTGAAGCTCCTGGAGCAGCAGAATAATCAGGTGTGAAGCCGCCAGGTCTCCGTGAGAGACTGGGAGAGCCTATATATCCGGAGCTAGCCGGCTAGCTTAGCGCTTAGCCGCGGGCCTGTGCAGCAGCAGCAACGGGCTTTCTGAGCGGGATCGATCCGCCTCCGGAGCTTCACCGGTGGAGAACATTTACTTACTGCATACCGCTGCGTGCCTCTCCTCCGGTCTTCGGTTACTGTAGACCCAGGGGTAGTCGTAGTGGGTGTAGTAAGGTCTCTGAATCTACGCCGCTGCGCTCCTTCTCCTCAGCTCCATCGTGGTCGTCAGCCGCCATCGAGTAGCGCGCGGATCTTCTGCTCAGGCCTGGACTCGCGTTGACGAATGAGCGACAATCGTCTAGTTCTGTCTGACCAAAGCCCGTTCAAAGGCAGGCGGGAAAAATACACAACCAAACAAATAATGCTTCCTGTAAAGTTAGTGAGTTGCCAACTGCAACCACAAAAAGCGGAAGAAAAAGAAGACGATATTCACCCCAAGATGATTAGTTTGGTATTGATTAGTAATCTTAGGCAAGGCAAGACCCCCTCCGATGAAAATCGTGTTTTTCGTGCTTTTCACATGTTCCTGTGGCATTTCTCTGATGCTAGCAAGTCTGGAAAAGTAAGTGAAAAAAATTTTTTCCTGGTTTTTCTGCCTTCACATTGCTGTGAACCAATGGCAGATGCGAACTGGCAGTTTCAGGTAGAGCACTGGAAAAGAGAGTAGCCTAACACGTGCGTTCACATCAAAAATTCTAAATTAACAGATATAATAACAGATGTAATAACAGATATCTAGCTGTGGGTTCTCCTCTCGTAGAAGTCCATGGGTTCTTGAATTCAGAATGACACCAAATTAGTTTCAACACAAAACTTCTAGTTATGAACTAGGGATGTGAATCTTTGGGTGGCTCACGACTCGATTCAAAATCGATTTTTGATTCAACCTATTCTTGATTTTCTTTTTGCGATTTTTAGTTTGCTTTATTAACACCAGACCATGTGAAAAAGTTGAATGTGATGGTGTCTACACAGACTAAGCCTAACACGTGCGTTCACATCAAAAATTCTAAAATCACCTTGCCAGCTCCTGCAGGCCCTTGCACCAAGCAACCAAGGGCAGGACTGATGCTATTACACATAAATATTAAAACATAGGCTAATAAAAAACAACAACTGCATTATGTAATAAACAAATTAAAATTTGTCAAGACCAAGACACCTAAAAACAAAAACAGTTTTCATCAATTTACAAGCAAGTGGGCAACACATTTATTGGATCGGTTTTCTGGGTGCTTTTGCAATACCCATATTCTCCCACTCGGGGTGCACCATGCGAGTCAATGGTGGTGTCATTACTCTCTTTTCCAGTGCTCTAGTTTCAGGGAGACTGGGGTTGATGGCGTCGTAACTCCAGGGCGAGGCATAGTGCTTACAAGCCACTTACCACTTTGCATCTGGTTCAAAAGTGAAAGGCTTGACAGCTGTGTAAAGCCTTGTTTACATATTAGCAGGCAATCGGACAAACTAATGGAAAGAGAGGTAGGCTAATGCTACGTTCATAAGAACAGGGAAGTCGTCCTGTGTTCATACAGAAAAAAACAAGCTCTGACTTTTCAAAAATACATTAAACGGCGTCAAACTTGAAAATTACAGGTCAGAAACTTGGGTATTTATTTCTTGTTGGATATGAATATTATGGTTGCAACGTGATAATTGTCCTAAAATCTATTTCTCACCGTGTGCCACACGAAGAAACACCTCCTCCACAGGGCTTGCCATTTTGTTGCGTGACGTCACTTGCGGTAAATGGGAGTACATTGATCTAGTACGAATTCACAGGTGGGAAGTAACTGTGCTCCAACGGGTAACCGTGGGAACAAGTCGGAAAAACACATGTTACGTGTTGCCTGGAACGCACCATCATCATTTCAGCGCTCCGATTTTTCATTTTGATGTCACAACAATATCAAAACATTGCGGCCTTCATCTTAAACGGTAAGACTTTTTAAGAAAATTTAAGTTATTTGTTGAGGTTTTAATGCATTTTTCCCCCCTATGCATTGATTGATTTTATTTAACTGATTTTTAATCAAACATTTTGAGTGATAAGTACAATCCCACACTGCTAACAACAATGACACTTTGGAAGCAGAGGAGAGAAGAATAGACAGGAAATAGGCCTATACTTTTGTATAATGAATCAGAACAACAGAGATCAGAAAATGATGTATAAAATAAATACACTTTTTAGCTCAGTTTTTATTTGACATTCAAAATAGTACAAATTCATAGAAAAATAGAAGTATATTTATTTTAAAAATATGAAATCTAGATTTACCTAGTCTAGATCTAGCTAGACTTTTATACTGAGTGGTTCAATCAACAGCTACCTGACTATTATCACGCTAGCTGTGAACAAGAAGACACGTAATACAGCACAAAATTCCTGCCAGAGGCAACTCCATGTGCTTTGCAACCAAAATACACAAAAACAAGATATGCAAAGGAGTGAGTTAATAAAATGCTATAACATAAATAAGCAAAGCAATACATTGACCTGAAGACCAGGCTGGTCGACTGGTTCTTCTCCTTCACCCCGAATTGCAAACACCGGTGGTTTAAAGGGAGGTACAGTATGTGGATAGTGTAACAGAATGCATCGTTTCCCGCGGTGCTGGAGAGCAGGGTTTGAACCCCACCTGGAGCAGTCCGTATACCGACAATCTAACCCAGTTGTGAAGTCTATTCAGAAGGATATGTTGATCTACGTCAAATATGGCACCTAAATCCAGAAGTGTTATAAATAAATATCAGTATTGTATGTATGGACACTGTGTATGGAGTGTGGTTGTAGATTGTCCAGATTATTGTGGACTGAGAGTCTGACTTGTTGTAGAGTCTGACAGCTGCAGAGGAAGGACCTATGACAACGCTCCCTCCCATATTTTGAGTAAAGTTTGGCTATCGTTCTCTCCAAAAACTTCCACCAGGTTAAGTGAACTTCCCTTGACGGAGCTTAATCAGAGCCTCAAGTGAGATGTTATAATATTACAGAGTTGCTGTATGTTTTGCTTGATTTAAACCTCATGTTAGAGGCTGTGAAGAAGAAGAAGAAGAAGAAGAAGAAAAAGAAGAAGAAGAAGAAGAGCATGTTAAGTTGAGTCTACAGATTCCAACATTTCATTTCTATAGTATCACAGAACGAGTACGATAGTATCAATGTACCTGAGAGGGTTACAAATAAAGTCTCTGATGATATAGGCTACAGCATTAAAAATGCATTGATGCAAGACTGATTTCATCAGTATCTAGGCCTAACAGTTTCTCATTTGTGTTTGTGTTTCAACTTCAGCACTTCAGAGACAAATGGATCCACCTCACAGAAGGTTTTGATCAGAAGTCTACAAGCAGTATCTCCTTTCCTTATCACCATGTCGATCAGCTCTCGTGCTTTGTCCGTCCTGGGTTCAGCTGGGATCGACTCCCTTTCTCCGTCGTTTATCACTTTGTCTTGAAGAAGTGCATCCATCAGGTCTTTAAGTACAGAAGTGGACACTCTGGCAATAAACTCTGTCCGAACTGACAACAGTTTCTCCTCATACTTCCCTCTCCTTGGTAAACTTTGCCCACATGGATCAGGACCTGGAAGATAAGGTGGGAAATACTTGAACTAGGGAGCTGGAAGTGAATTTTAACACTTTTCTCTATTCCCTCTTACAGATCGGGGAACAAGCTGGGGCTCACCCAATTTTAGTAGACTGACTGAACAGTGCTCCTCACCTCTTCCTCTTCTTCTTCCTCCTCCAGTTGGTAAGACTGGCTCATGGACAGTGAAGGAAGAAGCTGAACCTGAACCAAGAGCAAATGATGAGTTTGACAATATTCAAAAATTAGCAACAATACCGTATTTTCCGCACTATAAGGCGCACCGGATTATAAGGCGGATAGAATAGGAGATACTGCAGTCAAACGTTTGACTGGGGTTGCGTTATGCATCCACTAAATAGGGCTGTGCTAAAGGAAACGTCAACCAAACAGTCAGATAAGACAGCGGCGCTTTTATCGCCAGTTTTATGATTTTTGTTTGACTTCCTGCCCAGCTGATCGATCGCTGCAGGGCACGAGCCGGCCGCGGTGCACGTGAACAACACAGCTGTGCTTCTCGGTTCGCGGCGCTTCCTTGTCCGGTGTGTACTGTCGGCTACCCGGCGTGAGCGCTGCTATTTAGGGTTAGGGTTAGGGTTAGGAGGACGTGCGCTTTGAGTCCACGTGGACGTCTGTAGAGTCCGCTCCGCGTACGTTCTGCCCGACTGACAGAAACCTGGCTGTCTGCACTGCAGTCATGATTTGAAAGCTTGACCGAAGTGTATGATGTAATTCAATTACAATTAGGCTTGATAAAATGCCTCAAATTATAAATACAATCTGGACAGTCCTTTACTCTCAACGCTTCAATAGGTAGATCTTGCCTGTCACCAAGGGATCTTGGGCTTAAAAAGGCTGGTGACCACCGATCTAAGAGGAGCTGGCTGACTGACAGGCTGGATAGACACCATGATGTTATTAATTACATGGACTTAAAGCCCCAGTATGTGACATTTACCCCCATCTAGCGGTGCGGTTGCATGTCGGCACATATTCTTGCTGTTGCGTTTACGTAAACTCGGGCAGAAGTCAGAAAAACAACAGACGCTGCATGTAACAGGATAAACAAGCCTCTATGTAAAGAAATGGTCCGCCAGCACGAGGCAAAACAATACCGGCGTGACAATATGTTGTCATGGTAATGTCGTATTGTTTACCTGACCCACGTTTTACCGTCTTTCTCTCGTCGAGTAAAATAACATCCAGTTGGTTTGCCGACGGCGTCACTCACGGCGTCATTCAGGTGTCTGACTGCACCTGAAGGCAACACCAGTGCCTCCGTCCTTCCTCACACTAGCCTACACAGTGGTGACAGTTTTAACAGGCGCTGTCTGGAAAACTTTCTCCCGAGCCGACAGGTCTGTGAGGTGAGTTTGTGGTTACTTACGGCCACGCTGACACTGAACGTAAAACATGGCGATTCAACATGGCAGCCAAGGTTCTGTGCACCCCCCCTTGTATGTTTGTAACTACTTGTAACAACTCATTCTAAGGTATGAGAAAGCGCTCGTTTGTATGGGGATGTGATTCCACTTCAGTGAAATACGTGTTTATGAAAACGATATTTGATTTTTGTTAATAAAAAGCCAATAAAGTCCCATACTGTCCCTTTAAAGCCTATCCTGAAAACGTAGGGAGAGAGCTAGCAAGATTTGAAAATAGCACCTCCTCCTGCCTCCTCTACGTCCAATCCCCCTGCTCCCCCTCCCGTCAGTGTCTCGGTCTAAGTCACGCCTCCGCAAACCGGCGAGCGCACACAACAAGAAGCTCAGGGAGGGAGGAGGAGAGCGAACAGCAGGGACAGAGGGGGGTGTGCGTGCAGAAGGATTTGGATTGGTTGCTCCCTCTCGGGTCTGGGCAACGTGATTGGTGGAAGTTTTCTCAGCACTGTAGGTGCCAGACAGCACAGATTTTTTTTTCGTTCTTTTTCATTAAGTCATAACGTATTAATTCCTCTGGCAACAGAGGGACCGTTTCACCCAGTGTAACAGAACGTGCTTTTGAACAGGATCGTAGACCCTACCTTTAACAAGGTGTATATTGATGTTAGGTGCAAATAACTTGGTTCTCTAGGCTCCTAGTGTACTCACTTGTTTCTTCAACCAGGACTGGAGGCAGGGCTGGTTCACTGGGTGGAGGTTGGCTTGACAGAGAAGCTGAACTTGCTGCTGCCTTTAAACCTGAACCAGAAACAAATGGCAAAATAAGGAAGACATTTCCACAGCAAACTTGTAGCATACATGCATCTATGTATAGTGCGTACTGTATGTGTGCCTGTACGTATATGTATGTACTATGTATTACGTAGAGTTAAAGAATTGTGTAAATTAAAACCGTTGAATGTTCAAATGAGTGTATGAGTAATTAAAGAGATAGTCAAGGATTTACCAGTTAGTTCAGCATTGTACTCCCAGATGCGTCTCTTCTCTTGGTCTTGGACTTTGACATCTGCTGAATCTTGGCATTTAGTCAGTCGAATCTCAAAAGTTGGGTGGTAATTTGGTCCATAGTTGAAGTCATATACAGCACACTGTTAAACATAAACAATGTGTCATGGTTACTTCTTATATTACATGGTATGTCCAGCTGAAAAGAGGCCACAGGGAAGCCCGAGGACTAGGTGGAGAGGTTATACAGCCTTAGTCTGGCCTACCGGAAGTGCTTAGCTGCGATTAGCCTCTGATTGGGCGGAACGAGCCACCCGGCGGAAGTCCCGCCTCCGTGCTGCAGTTTTTAAAGTCCCCCCGGAAAAGGGAAACATCAACAAACAACAACAGGAACCTTTATCATACATCCATATCATGAACCGAACAGAATTAGAAAAAACTGTCAACGACTGACAGCCACCGTTAAACCGATTTCAAAGAATAATTATCCGTCAACGGTTGCCAACCGTCGTTAAACCGAACATAGGGAGAGAAAAATGGCAACGTTTGAACGCAATTTACAGACGGCCATTAAAACAGCAGCCTCTGTTCTTTGTATTGAGGACTTCAGGGACAGCCAGAGCGTTTGTTTACGCCATTTAATTTTAGGAAGAGATGTCATTGCCTGTCTGCCTACCGGCTACGGTAAAAGCCTCATTTATCAAGCATGGCCCATCGTCTGTCGGGAACTAGCCAGGCTGATGCCGAACATGCAGTGTCAGTTTGTGGAGGACGCTATGGTGTTGGTCGTGTCTCCTTTGCTTGCGATAATGGAGGACCAAGTAAAAAGCCTGCAATCCAGGGGTGTACCCTCAGCATATGCCGGGAAAGACCTAGAGACGGACACCTTAATCGCCGCAGGCCACTACACAGTCGTGTATGGATCGCCGGAGACATTTGGGCACGATAAGTGGAGAAATGTCCTACAAACGGCAGCATTCCGGGAGCGTTTGGTGGGAGTTGCTGTGGACGAAGTCCATACGGTGACCCACTGGTAAGAACAAATTTACCCTGGTTATTTGCATTCTTTCCACAGCTGACGGTGTGTGTGTGTTGGATACATTGTACTTCTAAGAGTAGTTTCAATGCAGCATAGTTCATGCTTTTATTTGAGTTTTTTTTTTATTCGAGTTTTATTTTAGTTATTTGAGCCCCTACTATTAGTCCGTTATACTGAGCTACATTCTGCTCGCTACTTCTTATCTATCCAACGCGAGATGTGTTTGTTTTGGAGATACTTCCAACACATGTTGTATCACATGACTGCGTTTCACCAATCAGTCAGAGCCAAGCTGTCACATGACCGTGGAGTTTTTTTTTTTTTTAATTTAGCCTAAACTTTTTTATTAATTTTCAACATCATAATAAAATAAGGCGAGAGGAATAACAAGTCTGCTGCATGGCTCTGCAATGTGCATATCCAATCATACCTCTCACCAAAGAACACACACATCCATGCACACACCCGAGGGGTATTGCACAAAACCTAGATAAGGGATTAAGCCAGGATATGTTGGTTATCCTGGCTGAATTTATCCTCAAGTCGGTTGTTCTACGCTAAAATGTATTGGCCTAAAAATGAGTTGAGGTGTGAAAATAAGAATACAATTGAGTGGGTGTGAGCAGCACCTTCCAGATAGTTTATAGGCTACACCTCATGTGAACATTACCAGCAATTTATTGAAGCACCAGACTGCTAAAATGTTTTTATATTTAATTTATTTTAACCTGTTGCTGTATGAACTTGTATTACTTGTTAGGCTACTTCAGATTATAAGGAAATCATGCAATGAATCAGCTTCCACTGCTCATCATTAAAGCAAAGTGCACAACTGTTCATTTGTGAAATGAAATTGAGTTGTGAACATAGTCTTCAGTCTCAGTCTGCTCTCTGAGCTTCACCACAGCAGCACTGTTTTTTTTTTTAAGAGGTGTGTCACCTGACTTCAGCATTAAGTTCCTGTTAATTGGAGGAAAGTAGCCGCACCTGTCCTCTCATCGGTAAATCTGTGATCAATTTCTGTGGTCTACTGATGAGAGAATAAGTTACACCTAAACATAATCAAATAAAACAAAGAGAAAGAATGTTGTTATGATGCCATGTAAAGCCCTTTGAGACAAACTGTAAAAATAGGCTATGAAATTGCCTTGCCTAGAAATGGGCTATACTAATTAAGCCTTGCCTAATAGTGTTCTCCATGTGCTAATCACTTTCTGTGTTGTCTGTTTTTATTTACAGGGGAGAAGGACATGGTAGTGAAGCGCCATTCAGAGAGTGGTGTGGAAATGTTGGTGAATTAAGATCACTATTACCTAGTTCTTTACCACTCCTGGCAATTACTGCCACAGCCTCCAAAGCAAGTCGAAAGAAGTTGAGGAAATATCTTGGCATGCAGCAGTGTGTTGAGCTTGTAAAAAGCCCAGACAGGGCCAATGTAAGGCTTGCTATCCAGAAGATTTCAGCGGATCCAGCCAGCACTTTTGCATGGCTTTGCAGGGAGTTGGAAAGAAAGGGCCCCAACACAGAGAAGGTTGTGATCTACTGTAAAAGTATAGCAGAATGCTCACTGCTGTACTCTGATGTCTTCAGGTTGGCCTTGGGCAAAAGAGCACGTCATCCAGTCGGTGCCAAGGATGTGTCTTCTAATAGACTGGTAGACATGTTCCATTCTGAGACACCAGAGGATGTCAAAATACATATCATCAACTCGCTCCAAGATCCCCTTTCTGTTCTCAGAGTTGTGATTGCTACCTCAGCTCTTGGAATGGGTGTCGATTTCAAAGGTGTAAACCAAGTAATCAACTATGGACCCCCGAGAAACATTGAGGACTACATCCAGGCATTCGGAAGAGCAGGGCGAGATGGGTCTCAGGCACATTCCCTCATTCTTTACCACGGCAGACAACTGAAAGGCTTATCGGAGGAAATGCTCCAGTATGTGTCGGCAAATAAGCAGTGTTTGAGAGCCAAAATTCTTCACCTCTTTGATGGTGAGAAAACGGAGCCTCTGGAACTGAAACATGCATGTTGTGGCTTCTGTGCACTATCATGCAACTGCAACGACACATGTGATGGAGGTGCAACTCCCCTGGAGAAGCATGTAGAAGGCAAAGGTCCCCTTTAGCATGGAAGTACCTTAGGTTCATACAAATGAATTCATCCTAAGATATAAGTGAGATCACACTTTGTATCAGAAATAAACATGTTTTTGAAATGCATGCCTTTTTCTAATTGAGAAAACACATGCTAAAAGCACATTCCATTTAGTATGTTCACATAAACTACAATGTTTTCAGCTCCTGTGATCTACAGCTTATTTGTAACATGACTGCAATATTTCAGGATTATTTCTCAGTTTGAATGATAAACAGGCATGTAAAGCTCTTAATCGGTAGGGTGGACTCACATCAGAAGCAAAGTCCAGTCATGACATTCAATTATGGCTAATTTGAAATAAGAAATAAAGACACTGTAACATCATGAGATTGATAGGATGAGCATTAAAAAGCATTCACAAAAGTAAAAATGTACCAATGATGATAATAATAATGAAGCTCACCAGTTTCTCAGCATTAATCTATGAGAGGATCTTAGCCAGCTGTACTGTGCAGGTGAAATAAGTCAGTCCTAATCATATGCTTTACAGTTTGTGAGAGCTGCAAACCTAACTTCCCTATATGTATATAAAAGCTGAACATTGCTTATTAAGGGCACCCAACACAAAATTTTGTTAGTTTACTTTAGGAGCACAATGTAAAATTTTTCAGTAGCAGGTTATATAAGCCTTAAATAATGTACAGTAGTGGGTCCAATGTGGCCCATTTTTACATTTGAGAAAAGGAGATGCATGCAAAGGCATGCATTTTAAAAACGTGTTCATGTCGGATACAAAGTGTGATCTCACTTGTCTTCGGATAGATTTATTTATATGAACCTAAGGTACTTCCATGTTAAAGGAGACCTTTGCATCATGACTTGAAGTCAAAAGTCGCTTAACCTCCCTACTATTTAGTAATTACAACATCTCCTACATGCTTCTCCAGGGGACTTGCACCTCCATCATACGTGTTGTAGTCTCGCTCGCCAGACTCTCCTCCAAAGAAGAAGGAGACATGTGTTGTTGCAGTTACATGATAGTGTACAGAAACTACAACATGCATGTTTGAGTTCCAGAGGCTCTGTTTTCTCACCATCAAAGAGGTGAAGAATTTTGGCTCTCAAACACTGCTTATTCGCTGACACATACTGGAGCATTTCCTCCGATAAGCCTTTTAGTTGTCTGCCGTGGTACAGAATGATGGAATGTGCCTGAGACCCATCTCGCCCTGCTCTTCCGAATGCCTGCATGTATTTTTTGGTGATGTAGAAGAAGGTTGCTGGCTACAGGTACCAGGCAACAGCCCATTTTCTGTCCTTTTTCTTCAAGGGGAATCTCTTAAGTTTAATTTAAAAAAAAAAACACAGTTTTTGCCTTGATGTTTGAGTTGAATTTAAACTGGAATATTTCTACACACTAATAAAACTGTCAATAGATGTCACAGCTTCATTTCATATACACAATGTATATACTGTAATGTGATGTATGTTATTATAATACTTGTTTCGAAATTGTGGCTTGTAAATGTAATTTTAAAAAAATCTTGCATTAAATGCATTTTTTAACGATTGAAATGCATATCTGCTGTTGTTTACATTGCAATGAAATTACAGCTTTGAGATTCCCAAATGGTGCTTGGTTAGGATTTCCACATAAGAAATTTTTTCAGGCATCTAAAAATCTAATATTCATGTACGTATACATTGTCTCCTGGTGCTCCATCTGACAGTTCTTCTGCTCCTTAAACCATGCATATATACACACAGAAGAATACACAAAAATGTGTCTATGTCCACATAGTGAGGTGTCATGGCATGAGGTAACAATATGAAATAAAAACAAACTAAGACAAGCTGTCTGCTGAATTTATTCGGACAACTGTTTCAAGTGACTTTTTTTTTTATGCTCACTTATCCATTGCACTACTTCGCGTAGGTTTAATCTGTGCAAAGGATTGGCTGTGGCATTTTTGAATGTGATGTATCTTCTTCCAGGTGTAAGGCTGAAGACTTCATTGGTGTGTAGCACTCCTATCATTTCTGAAATGTCAGCCTCCTTGTTAGGTTGTGGATGGTGTCCTGATTGTGGTTGTATTTCACAATCAGCATCATAGCTTTCCATCAAGCGTGACAACTCTCCAATGGTCTTACTCATTTCTTTGGCTATGTTAAACTGGACATTTGCCCCTTGTTTAGCCATCATATCTTTTGTGAGGCGCACAAAGTGTTCACAATTTAAATCCAGGGCGATGTTGTTGCCAGCCCCCCCACCAGCATTTACGGTCCTGTTCCACATAAGTCTATGTGCGACATTTGGATTTTGAAGCGCATGAATGTCTAACATCAGTTTGAGAGCTTCTAGGCTGTATTTGTTTCTCCCAGCCTTTTTGAAATGTAACATTTTAAATTTCCAGAGGCGGACAGTCCTCTGCCCATCGCCTTCTTTAATGGAATCCTGAAAGTCCTTTTCCAGTAGTGCCATTTTCAGGAACCCACTATGGTAGTTAAAGACCCCATCTTCTTGACTTGCCTTGCATTCCACTGGCCTTGGTTGCAGCTGACCATGGTAAGCAATGAATACGCCATGATTTCTCTCGAGATGTTTTTGTAACTCTGCATGATTTTTAAAGACCAGATCATTGCAGTCAGGATAATCACAGTTGACAGGTGTGTGTTGGGCCTGTGGAAGAGCCTGTGTGTCTTCATCTTCCATTTCGCAATTGGACATGATCGTGTTCTCATTCATGATATAAATGTCAACTATATTATGTAGGTGTGTGTTGATCCAATTAAGCTTCTCTGAGTCAGAGTGGAATGTTGCAGGTGGAGAGTGGGTCCTTGGCGTGTCCTGTGTGGTTTCCATTGAGAAGTAGTGCATAGCTGCAGCTGTGATGGAGGCTTCAGTTACGTCTTGAATGAATGCATTACTTGCTCTATATTTGTCTCCAAGAGCAGTTGTACTGACATCTCTTCTGTTGATGAGGTTACGCAGTTGGTGCAGTGTCCCCATATCAGCGCTGGATGTGGTTTTGTAGTACTGTTTCAGAATGAGATCAGCGAAATTCATGCTGCAATGAAAATCTGCAATGGCAGGGATGATGCCACGTTGTCGGCCATACGGAGTGTTAGCATTTTCGATCGAGCGAAGGGCTGCATCAGAATTTTGCTTTGTCAACTGATCTCCAGCAATTATTACTTTAACAGCTGGCTTCATCACCTTCTCTCCATCTTCCACTGTAGGTACATACGGAACATATCTTTCATTTATGTAACCTAGCAGTTTTATCATGTCAGCCGTATTTTTTTCATCAGCATCAAACAGACCAAGGGGGGTTATGTCCGACTGTTTGCTCATTTGAGATGAGTACTTATGTGGTATGTGCCACTGAAGGTTGTCCTTGAAATGGCTGAGGCATGGAAGGCGGGTCACCAACACTCTTCCTATCAACTCAGAAAATTCCTGTCTCAGATTAAGTTTGTCATTGTCATTTGGCAATATGTCTGTAAGGGGCACCTCTAGCACAGATCTTCTGTTGTCTTGGGGGAGATGACTGGCACTGACTCTCTCTTTAGTACCAACCATTATCATCCAGTGATACATCTTCTTTTGGTGAAACATTGTCATGGTATGAGGGGTTACACTACGATCCAAGTTATCTATTGTTATCTGGACTGGAAATTCAACTGAAGGGGCCTGAAAATAAGGAATAAATTGAGACAGTGTTAATTGAAGATGAAATACTCAGAAGGTGGTGTGATAGTTTGAATTTTTTTTTTAAACTGATCATGTCAGTTTTGATAAGTCTGACATAATTCTGAGAGACTCAGTTTGTGACATATAAACAATCCAAAGCCTTTACCAACCTGATCAACAGATAGATGATGTTCAGAGGTCTGAAGGAGGTCTTCTTCACAAAATGCTGTGGTAGTAGCTGCTGCATTATCTTCATCACAGGGCTGATACAAAATTGAAATAGCGTGTCATACTTTGCAGTCTATTATCGTGCATCACAACAATAACATCACAACAATATTGGCAGTGTGTGAAATGCAGGTTATTCGAAAATGAAAATACTGTGACTTGTGACAAACTGCTGGTTTACCATGGAAAAACTTCCTATCTCTAATCAAGTGCATACTGTGGATTTTCAGTTTGAGAGCATGATTTCAGTCCTTTCCACTGACAAGGATCCTTTGCGTGCTTAGACTTTTTTTTAATCCAACATTAGCGGGCTGTTGTTTATATAGCGTAAATAATGCACAAAAAGAGTAGCTGTGAGGATAGTCCAGAGGTTAAGCAATTTGCTATACATTCTGGTCTATCATCACAGATACCCTTTGACCGCAGTATTTATGTACCGGCATAACATGCCGTGGACAGGGACGGTCTGTGGGTCTTAAACGCACCTCCAAACAAAAATCATTGCAAGGGAATTCTTTTACGATGTTTATTGTCCAAGCAAAAAATATAACAAAGGTTGAGTCCAAAATGATAACAAATTCCAAAAGGTAACGAAAAAATCTTCCAATAAACGAAACTGTGACTTAAAGGTGGTAAAATTATAGTTTAGTGTGTGGTCAAAAACTGTAGGTAACCACCAACCTCTACCTGCCCGACATTGTTCCACTAGCTCCACCCCCAGTGACGTGTTTAACAAAGGCTACGGTGACGCAATGAATTTCTAAAACACAAATTACCAGGTAAATTATATAAACATAGTAGATGTGTGTGCAACAAATAAAAAACTATAAAATTATGTGATTTAAATACTTTAAATGGCTACAACAATTTATGCTGTATAAAACATATCCTACTAATATTGGATTTTTAAAAAATTAAATTGAAATCCTTTGCCAGCCAGACCTCCCCTTGAACTCCAAAAAAGCATGAGTGTCAGGGAATAATACCTCTTCATGAGAAGACAGCTTGCATGGTGTCGCAACAGCCGATTCTGTATTCTCTGGTAACTTCCTATTCTCTGCATCGTCCTGTGGTGTATTAGAAATAATTATACATTAAATGAAATTGTTTACTGTTGTGTATCAAATTCTACCAATTTGTTTTGGGATTTTACTTACTTGACATTCATGTAGAGCTGTGCTATGCAGCTGAGTGACCTCTACATCTGGCCCCCCGAAGGCAGAGTTAGAAGCTCTGTGTTCTTCACAAACTGTCTCTTTCCATTGGAGGAACTTACTGTCCCATGTTTTTGCCATTTCTTTCAGCTTTGAAAGAGTCTTGTTACTAGATATGCAGACACCCAATCTATTTAGTCGTTGAAAACAACGTTTCTTTGCCCCACCACGGGACAAAACAAGAGCAGTCCTGTACATATGTGCCGACATGGTTGGACAGCGGGCCTGTAAGAGCATAGCTCCAGCCATTGCTAATTTGTAAATTTTGGTCTTGCTATGAGAAGTGGGCTGTCTTCCTCTGGTTGTGGCATCCTTGGAGACAGCACTTACAGACTCCAAAAACCTCAGATAGGTTGGTGCGTTCATCTGCCATTCTCCAACAATTTCCTTCCACTTTAAGTTAAGCAAATCTTTGATGCTGGTCTTTCGGAGAATAGATCCAAATTTCATGTTTGTTAGCTTCTTGCACTCTGCCTTAACTACATCCAGCACTTCTTTGACCATAACATCAAACAGTCCAGGAACAGACATGACTGCATGGGGAATTCTGTTGATGCGTCCATCCACAATTCTGTCAAGTACCCGTGCCAAAGGTCCACAAACAATCCGAGATTTCTTTGAGTTGGATGTTCTTATGGTAATCTTTAAAAAGAAGAAATACGCATTTGTCAGTGATCAGGCTGTTTGTCATAATTTCATTCACAAGAACAACTGATTCACACACCATGTAGGCCTACATAACTGCTGAGCAATACATGTCTAACACTAGACATTCAGTTCTAGCTAAGTAGTTTTTCTGGGATGTGTAGAAACAAACCATTGATTGTTTTCTTATTGGTGCTCTTGTACTTGCAGACTGTGGTGCTGGGCAAAGTGATGGGGTGGATTGATCAAGATCTGTTACCATTTGGTTGCCATCCAGTTGTTTCTGAGTGAAGAAGACACTGTTAATAGAATTACATGTTGGCTAAATTTAAATTAGAATCAAATGACAAATATGATTCAATTCAAACACAGAAATGGCTCATACGCTTAGTAATTTTTGCCTGGTTAAATATAGGTTGACGATGATGTGCACAACTTTGAAAATATGACTTTATTAAAGCTGTGTTTACAATCCAAAATATTTCACCATTAACATCTGTAAACCAACCTGATTTGAAAGTAAATGCAGTGCTGGGGCTGTCGTGACAAGTGTCTTCCTCACTACTCCTTCGTCAGGGGCCTGAGTCGGCTGAGGTAGATGTGGAGATTCAGGCTTTGGCTGAGGCCTAGTTGTCAAACTATGGACAGCAGACTAAAGCAGTGAAGATGAAAGAAAAGAAGGTATTTTGACTTGGCCTTGAACACTGATACTTCTATTATAACTTGAAATGACAAAGCAGCAATTTCACAATATTTCCCCACTATTAATTACATTATTTGAATGATTTAAATGTATTTTGAGCACTAACCTGAACTGACTGTGCAGTCCAAACCACTGGTACCAGTGCAACCTCTACTGCTGTATTTCCCACTGCCTACATTAAAAAACAAAACAAACTTTAACACAAGTAGGAATGTTACTAACAGTTATTTCAGTATTGCTGTAATTTATCAATGAGGAGGACACAAAGCACAAATATGTTAAACAGTGAGACGGTGATACCGTGTAAGGCGTAAATATGAAAATTAATAAGGAAAAGATGATGAGTGGCAGAAGATGGTCAACAATGAGGTCAAGGCATGAAAGAGGTACACAATTAGTTGACTCACTACGCCAGATTCATGATTATTTATGGTTTGGATGACTTACGCAAAGCGGACAATAGATGTAAGAGACAGCAAACAGTCCTGCAACAAAACTGTGAAATGAAGGCAGTTGTGACAAGATAGGCACAAGTGTGTTATATAGCTGGTTAGTAGGGCTATGTGATTAGTTGTGAGGGTTAGTAGCCTGTGACGACTTCTATTGGTAGAATGTGTCATTTAAAAGTTTTATAAATAACAACTTCCTTGTAGTTCCAAAAAGTGAAGTTCGAGCAGCATTTAAGTCACCGTTGATCAAGGGTTGGGTAAGGAATACCCATGACTTGCAGCACTTGGGGAGAGAACAGCAATTAGACCACTTATTTCAAACAAAGTACAGATCAAACAAGTGCCAATTCGTGGTTACATTAAAAATATATTATGGCTAGCTGCTCTCAGCAGATTAAACTGAGACAGTCAAGCTGAGGAAAAGCACTCTAATAATGAATATTGACTGCATTGTGTTACATGCAGAAACATGGGTCATTAAGAATGATGAAAAAACGTTGATACACTATGACAAAACAGCTAACTGGCAACAATGTAGCTGCGATTACAGTAGTGTTCAGACTCTTTCTTTCATCTCCCACTTTGGACAAAGAGGGAAATTCAAGACGCACTGTGGGGAGGGGGAATTGGGGGAAAGGAGTGGGTCGATACATGCTTTATGTGTGGGTGCAGTTCACTGCGCGTGTGATATAAGATATTTTGCTCGTAGGCTATGTAATTTTATCGCTCGCTCGACATAAGACACAAACATAACATCGCGCTCTGCTCACTCACTCTCGATGATGCATATATAATTTAAATGTTATTTTAAAAAAATAATAACTCATTCATTCATTTTCCGCTTTTCCTGCACTAGGGACACGGCCTGGAGCCTATCTCAGCTGACTTCGGGCGAAAGGCGGCGTACAACCTGGACAGGTTATGTAGGCGTATTTCCTCTAATAGTAGCCGGTATCTATTTAATAGCCGGGTCTCTTATAATGGCCGGGGGCGTGGTTTACACGAACAAATAAAGGCCGGCCCCAAATACAGGCCGGGCCAATGGAAAAAAAACAAACAGAAAAAACCTGAATTTCAGTCACTGTGGATGCACTGGTCTCAGGCGGCCAATCACAGATGCAGTAACACACAGTGCCAGCAGATGGCAGTAGCTACATCTGAAGTGCCACATGAACCCACGCTTTTCAAGGAAACACTGACAACTCGAAGGAAGAGAGCTTTAGCAGCATGGCGTCCAGAAGAAAATTTGAAATTAAGTTCAAGGAGGAAGTTTTGAAGTATGCCGAGCAAACCTCAGGAGAGGAAGCTGCAAGACGCTTCGCCATTGACCCGAGAAGAATTCGCTACTGGAAAAAACAAAAGACTGAGCTGCTCTCATCTGACAAGAAGAGAGCTCGCCTGACAGGAGGTGGGAGGAAGAAGGTTAGCTTGGAGCTGGAGGGAAAACTTTCAGAGTGGATTTACCAAATGCGGGACAAACATAATAGGGTCTCAAGAAAAATGATACAAAAGAAAGCGCTGGAGATGTACGCTACTGTGAGTGACGGGGACCAGATGTTTGTCGCGAGCAAGGGCTGGCTTTGCCGGTTTTTAGAGCGCAATGGCCTGTCTCTCCGCCGACGGACCACTATGGCACAAAAGGACCCCGATCTCCTCACGGAGAAACTGGTTTCCTACATCGACTACGTTGGAAAAGCCATCAGCTCCAAAAAGATTGCAGAGAAGGACATTATTGCTATGGATGAAACTGCCGTTTGGTTTGATATGGTGTCTCCCACTACCATTGATACACGGGGTGCAAAGAGCGTGGCTCTCAAAACCACAGGGCATGAGAAAAGCCATCTCACCGTTGTTCTCGCTGCCAAAGCCGACGGGACCAAACTCAAACCATACATTGTCTTCAAAGGAGCGGTTCGTGAGGTGAAGGCCATGAGAGAGGAGATAACCCGCGCAACGATCGCCACATCTGTAAACGGCTGGATGAACGACACTCTCACTGCCGACTGGCTCCACTCTGTGGTGGGAAAATTCAACTTCAGCCCACGGCTCCTGGCGTGGGACTCGTATCGTTGTCACATCAGTGCCGCCACCAAACGTGAGCTGAAACGCGGCTACAACATTACATCAGCGGTGATTCCCGGCGGCTGCACTAAATAAATACAAGCCCCAGATGTGATGTGGAATCAGCCCTTCAAGAAGAGTCTGCATGATGCCTACGATGAGTGGATGTCCGGAGATGCAGATAAGGAATATACCGCCGCCGTATTTCCTCTAATAGAGGCCGAGGCCTTTATTTACCTCAGCTGCCCAGGGGAACCGGCCTGTATTGGAGACCGGCTTATATTTGAGGGAGGCTATTATTTCTTCTTCTGTTTCATACTGGTGCTCAAATTTGATCAGTTACCGTACTCTGTTTTCATTCTGCCTACAATTAATTATATAACTACGTTTTACATTTTACATATTTTTTGCAGGTCAGGGGCAGAATTAATGCTCGCCGTGTCCAGTGGCGGAGCTAGACTTTTATCCTTGGGGTGGCCAGGGGGTGGCCAAGGCTATTTCAGGGGGTCCATAGACTATGTCGCTGAATTTATGTCTCGAACAATCTATTGTAATCAGAGTCTCTAAATGTTGAAATGCATTTAAGTACTGTATTACTCACACAGCCTATTCACAATCACACAGTTACTTGCTGAACACACATTTACTCACAATCATACAGTTACTGGAACACAGTTACTCCCTGAACACAGTTACTCCCTGTCAGTGTGCAACACAGTTACTCACACACACACACACACACTGACAGTTAGTAACTGTTGAGGGAGCAACACAGTTACTCCTTCAACACAGTTACTTACACACACTCATACTTAATTTTCAACAGGAATGAAAAAAACAGTAATCTTTGTATGACTGAATTATTACTAGGCCTTTGTGTTCCTTTCTGCATAAGACCCTGACTAATACTCATAGTAATGCTGCTTTAGCATCAAAACAAAGTAGGCTAAATGAAAAATGATAATACATAAGTAGTCGAAAAGAAAAAGTGGAAAAGTAAGGGTCCCACTTTAGTATTATTTCAGGGGCCCCAGAATTCCTAGCAACGGCCCTGATTATCTGACTAACTTGCATAAGGCACCGGTGGATCAGCTGGTCTGCAGTGCGCGCTGTATTGCCAACTGTATGGACAATTTTTTTTCCTCCTCCATTGCGCTGTACGTCTTCACAAGCCACACGCTTGCTACACAAACCATAGGTCGACGTGTGTGGGGTGAGATGGAAACAAGGTGGGGCAGAGCACCTTCTCTCATGTTGAGTTCCATACAGGTGCGTCAGTGCCAGTGTCGTCGCGGACTCGCGCGTCAGGCATTTGGCTCTCCTGATGAGAAAGGCTGGTTTGACGTGACTTTATCATTAAAAGTGAAAGAGAGAGAGACGTATACTTGCTGTAAAACGTGTACTGCCGTGTACTGCCACGCGTATCTCACTCCTAGACGCGTCAGGCCAACATAGCGCAGGGGGAGGGATATTAGTATTCTGTGGTGAAATTTTATCGAGAATTTTACAGGGGGACACAGCGCATGTTTACAGGGGTTTACCCGGTCCGGCGACTCCTACACCGCAGCAGCCAGAAAACAAAACAGATGCGTCCATGCAGTAGCGCAGAACATAACAGCAATGGATAGAATGTGTTCTATACGCGATACTGATCTCTCTGCTTTGGAGGAGTTTCATGATGACATGCTATAAACCAAAGTAGGTTTTTTTTATATTTTCCCCCTAAAACGGGACAAACTGTGTCCCGGGAGAGATTTCTTTTCAGCTGATGAAAAAAGAGATTCTGGGAAAAACGGGACGGATGGCAACACTAAGCCAGACCCGGTCCAGTATTACAGGAGTCTGAGACTCGGCTTTGATTCACGGTCACCTATATTATTAACAATATACTTAGTGACTTATATAACTTACCATTGACTCGCTGCTGTGGTAACTTCTCAGCAGTCAGTGCATTGTTGATATAGGCAGCTGATAGTCTATGTCTGTGCTGCAAGAAGTTGCGCACTGTAGTGAGAGAGACTGTAGGGCCTAGGCTACCTATATGATATAATGTAACCGACCGCACCGCTCATTGTAGCCTATTCCCGGCCTCGTTGTAAACAACAACACATGGCAATGGGGGAGGGAGGGAGGGGGGGGGGGGGCAGTAGCAGTAGCGACAACCTCACAATGTGTGTCCACTGTAACTGTTAATTCTAGTAGGCTGTGATTTCCATAATTTTCCAGCATAAGAGGTTTACGCGCGGGCAATACGCACCGCTACATGAAGGCGATAACCAATGTATCAAATCTGATTATAGCCTACCTTAGGCAGGCTACATAAGGTTACAGGACAATAACTTTAACTCACCTTGGAAAACGTCAATCTCCGTCTCGCAGGACTCTGGGAGACGTTAGGTCTTTTGAAGACACGATCTCCGTGAGCTGGCGTTAACTTACCCCTTTTGGCCCGACCTGCTGAGGCATCAAGTGCCATTGATTTTATATTATCCCTTATTTTACCCAACTCATCCGTAAGTCGGACAAACCGCCTGAGTTGTGTCCTGCAGGAGTCACAGATGTGGTTGCGTGCATCTGTTGCTCTCACAACCACACCTGTGATCTCCTCCAGAGCCAGTGTGTAGTCGCGCTTCTCCTCTCTAAACAGCAACCCATGTTTGTTTTTTGTGTTGATCAACGCAGCCGCACACACCCGACACACGTCCACAACTTTCCTAGGAGTCACCAGCTGAGATTTCGGCATTTTTTTTTTCAGTTTCCAACCGGCAATATTTTGCCAGCGCACCGTTGCCATGGCACCGACTACAACGATTTTAACTGGTTGATAGAATTCCAAACGGCCGGAGCGTTTTTTTCTCTAATCGCAGAATCATAGGCGGAGCAGCCAGACTCTCCTTCTTCTTTGGAGGAGAGTCTGGCGAGCGAGACTATACAGCCTGGACTTGAAACACTGGACAGGATCCCCCAGTCCGATCTGGCCAATGCAGCCCCCCACCCCATCAATGGATGCGGATCTGTCATTCTAGTCAGTGTGTGCACAGTGCTTCCACTGGCTGCGGTGTCCGGTGGAACGCAGAGCTTCAAGTGGTGTGCACCAGGGGAATCTAACTAATTAATTAAAACAAAGCAATGTGAAGGCCCACGGCGGGTGTTGACGTGATGTAATTTCTACCCAGTGCTGCCAAAGCCCGTTCCTAGTTTGGCCCACACGTTGACATAAAACAAAAATAAGCTATAACGACGTTTAGCAGTCCTCACACGGAAAGAAATGCATGGTATACACGTGTACAGTACACGTCCACATCCCTAATACAGTAGGTACTACTTCATTGTGGCCGACTTCACGCGAGATTCTCGCGTGAATCACGCGCAAATCACGCGGCTTTTTAGCAGAGGATTAATTGTGTTTTTATGAGAAGCGCCAATGTGCCGAAACAACCGCCAGGTGGCATCTGTGAGTAGGAGGACGAGTCGACAACATGCAGCAGCAGGGAGCAGTGACCACGAACGGCAATGGACAATTCCTGATTCATGTTTCTGTTCGTTGTTGCTTCAATACAAGAATGTAGCTAATAATAACACTTCACCGGCTTTACACCTCATTCCAACTCTTTCCTTCAGCCTGTCGCTACAGGGTCCCTCTAGCAAGGACAGACTTACTATACTATCAGGCCTATTACAAACCGTATTTTGAATTTATCTGTGATATTCCCATTTTATGTTAATCCGTTTTCGTTTTGTTTTTATGTTTAACTGTGGTCTTTTTTTATGTGCACACGTCGGCGCCAGATTCTTTTTAGAGGTGGGGCTTACAGACATGGACCAAAACAGCTCAGTAACAGTAAGCACTACACATCTTATGAACGCGATGTAAAGTAACTTTATTTTATTTAAAGCCTAATTTTTAAATACAGCCTCTAAAACTAGAATGACAATTATTTTACTATATTCCACCTACTCGGCTCTATTGAAAGTAATGATCGTAATAGACATTACCAATGACCAATAGGTGTGCTTGTAGCTGTGACGACAGCTGGACACAATGTAACACATTTGCGACACATTAGCATCCTCTTTATCTCTGACCAGTGGTTGTTTGTGGATACTTCATTCATTGTCAGACAAAAGTCCTGCTCCACCCTCCCCCTCACAGTACACAGCTGTTTGCTCTGAACAGAAAAACCGGTTCCTACAGTAGCTCTCCTAACACTCCAAGACACGCCAGACGGACAGAGCCATGCATAGGCTAAAACACAGATTGAGACCATGATGTTTAGATTTTTTTTTAGTTCATTTTCGTTTCGTTTGGATTTTTGTGCATATTACTGAGCCGTTTTGGTCCATGTTTTTGATTTTCATGATTTTCATACACACGCCAAATCTCGCTTTCAATAAAACACACTCGCATTCTATGAAAACAATATAACACAAATTTAAAAAATGACAGTTTACTATAGTTTTTTGTTTTGATAAGCTTTGTTTTAAAAACGCAATGTTCAGCTGTCTGAAATTAAAAGCAGCCTCCACTTGTTAATTTGCAGCAACACTGTTGCTTCAGGCTGTGATCAGCTTTTTTGTATCGCTCGTCTTTCCATTAAAACAACCTGCTGCTCTTGGCTGAAATCAGCCCGTTGTCGCTCAAGTAGTCCTATCAAAACCAACATCTAATGTGTCCCTTCAAATTGTGTGTTTGGAGCAGCTGCGGACAGATGTGTATTAATGCTCCGCTCGTGAGTCCAGTCGCATCGGGTCCAGGCTGCTGGCAGTTTAGAAACTGGTTAAACGAGCGGTCGTCGGCTCTGAGCGGATTGTTACATTCACAAGAACTTAAAGAAAATAAATAGGAGACAATTTGCTCAAACTCGGAGCCAGACCCGGTCAGGCTACAGGAGAGATCACAAATATGGAGGGGTTCAAGACCCCCATTGAGAACCACTGATCCTGTTGTACGTACTGTAACCACTGTGAAACAATAAACAACAACATTGATGTGATTGAACGGCAGCATTGAGCGGTCCCTCACTCCATTCACTCTCTAGCTCTCTCGACCACAGCTGGAGGTGAAGCCTGTGGCCTGAGAACAACGCCACTCTCCATTGCAGCTACGTTGTGGTCAAACACGGAATTATTTTGAACTGCATCTCAGTACGATGCTTCCACCTAGTGGCTACAATGTGACCTACAATTTCACGCAACCGCGTGAATCGCGTATTGCGCGAGTGAAATGGCCACTTTGAAGTAGTACCTACTGTAGATATGTATAAAAGTTGCTCCTTTAGAGGACAAACTGAGACAAGTTGTATTTGACATACTCACCGCAGGTTGCACTAAATAGGCCTCAGGACAGTCCACACTGTAGCTTTGGTTTCTAATGAGGTGACAGATGGAAGGGGCCAAAATGTACTCAGCTTGTCTCAGTTGGTCATTCACCTTCAGGAGCATTAGAACAGTTTTATGAGACATTAGTAGCTTTATAAAGCAAAGAATCCAAGGCCCTTTACAGGCTGGAGTCGAGACCTTACATAATAGATCAATCACTCAATCAAGTCAGAAGGAAGCAATGAAAACGATATTAAAAACGGCACAGAAATCTAACATTACGTTACGTACATTAAAAAGAATGGTTTTAGAACAAAAGGACGTTTAAAAATATATAAATAAATGTCAGGAAAATAAACATAAATAGATAAACGCAACAACCACTCCTTTAACAAGAAGAAATCTCCAATAAAACTGGACTTTACCTCCTGCATGGGGACGTTGTCCGGCAGTAGAAACACATAGAGTTTTCGGCTCCTTTTTGCAGATGGTGGTTGGTGAAACAGCAGAACTTGGCCACTTATTGGTTTGCCAATGTTTAAAAGCTTTTTAAGGATATCCCATACGAGGCCAAAGGCAGAGAGGTGAGGAACATCCACTATCACATGAGTGTCTGTTATTTCCAGTGGCTTGAGGATAGCCATCCCATCATCACCTCTGTGGACCACAGACAGACCTTCAGACAGCGGTGCTGTGAACACAGACAGACGTCAGCAACACCTAGAAGTCCTGTCAGTCCCACTTTAACACATGGTTACTTATCACTGCTGTTTGTCCTCTCAGCTCCACCTTGTGCCACTCACCAAGCTCTGTCTCACAGTGTGGGAGGTGCAGCTGAGACACAGCGTCCTCAGGACACTTGATGTCAAACAGCAGACCTGCAGGCGTCTTTCCAGCTGTGCTGAGCAGCTCCACATCCCACCAGACGACCCTGTACGTCAGCTCCCCGGCCCCAGTCATCTTAAACACCAGTTTAGTCATATCACACTGGAACACACCTGGACCTGGGCCCCTGAACCTGTGTGGCAGAGCATTGATCCAGAGCCATTTATCACCTACTGACTGGAGAACAGTGGAGCAGGACCTGCTGTGGGACACACTGTACAATGACAGCTACTGACGTTTTACCATTTATGATCTTATTACCTGTATGAGATGCCTCCATGGCTTTTAATCACCTCAGGTGTAAAACATGACGGACCCTGGGTTCCAGAAAGGAAAAATTATTATATGTTATATAATTACAATATCTGGTCAGAGTACATTAGAATATAGTGATGACAGGAGTTAAACAAGCTGAAATGTTTCTCCTAAGATAGTCATAAAACCTCCATCCTGAGAGTTGAATGTAAAAGTTGTTTTAAACCCACAAAAGTTAATCAGATGATGAGCTTGAACTTTCAGAGGTTTATCTAATAATACAGTGTCCATCAGTAATAAATGTTTCACCTCCATAACCTCGGTCTTGTCCTCAGATGATGCTGATGCTTGTAGAGCCTCAGTGTGATGAGAGGTAGTGGGTTCATCCAAGCCTGGTATTAAAATGACAGAATATAATAGTTGCTGTTATGGAATAAAAAGATCCTTTAGTCCTTTATAACAGTATTGCTAGCAGCTATAACTTAAAGCAGATATCAGCGGCACGGTCGTTTTGGCTAATGCTGCGTTCAAGGCAGGCTTTTGAAACCGTAAGTTACAGCTTCAAGTCACGACTACGACTTTATAGTGTTCCAGGTAACCTGTAGCTCGTGTTTTTACCGTCCTGTAGCGTGTGAAAGTTACTATAACGGCCACTCGTAACTTCCGGCCCGGGAACTCGTACTAGATCGAACTGGTATGACTTCACAGGAAGGAAAAACACAAAGGACGAGTTTCCTTGAACGCACCATGAGTTAGCAGCGCCCGCCCTCGTCAGGCATCTATTGGTCCTCGTGCTACGTCATCACATTCACGCGCACCCCTTGGCTGCACACACAGCCCTTCATGCCATTCTCTCTCCTCATTGGATAACACTTGTATCCCACAAGGAAAGTTTTCTCCTGGTTTACAGCAGAGCAGAGTGACGGAGAGACTCGTGTTACGGCTGAAACACTCCATGTAAGTGATTGCTGACGGAAAATAGGACTATTTAGGACTTATACTAACAAAAACATTCCGCTGATATGCTTTAAGTGTATTGTCCACAGTGTGGAGATTTATCTTCGGTCTCATAAAATTAGTTAATTTAATGAACTGCATTAAAAACGCATCCAAAGAAAAATGCTCACACAGCCAGCACTGAACCAAGAGCCAAAACCATCTCAGTGTAGTTTTAGGTTGGTGTCAGCCAATCAGAAGAGAGGAGACTCCGAGTCTCCCACTCTATCCCTTGTACATTATATTATCCCTTGTGTTATGGTTTGACCAGAGCAGTTCAACCGCTCTGGGTTTGACTTCACAACGCTATGAACTGTGGGTAATTTCCTTACCTAAAGTCAGCATCGATGCTGACTTACGGTAAGGAGGCAGTAAGGGCTCATTCACTGACTCACTGACTTGATGATCTGACAACGGAACAGCCCTCACACACTCACGGACTTCCCGTGAACGCGCCTCTAAGTCATTGAGTCCGTGAGGGGTCGGATTGGAATTGGGCCAGAGAAACCAAATCCTGCAAGATGATGGATGGTGGGTTCAGGTGGTGAGGGGCTTTGTTGTGACATCACAAAGTGACAGGAAGTCCTGACGGCTGGTTTTAAGGCTCTGTTTCTGAATACAGCTTGTGTGCATTTCTCTGTGGACTGAAGCTCACCTCCAGCAGTGTCTTCTGCAGAAGTTACAGTCGTAGCTGATGGCTCCTGGAATACAGAAACAAACGTTATAAATAAAATGTAACCATTATTTTTTGTGAAGTGAATAAAAATATTTAAGTGTTCATACGTCTGTTTGTGCAGAACTCTGCAACTGTCGCTTCAAATCTAACGGCTCCAGTTGAGCCTGATCCACTTCCATCTGCTGTTCTGGCCACTCTGACATGAAAAATAACAGGAAATAATAGTTACTGCTACAATTATGAAATAAAGAAACTGAAAAGATGTAAACAATAAAGGTGATGTAATGAACAGCCAATAAGAGGAGATCTGTTCAATACTCTGTCTTGTCAGGTTCACACTGAGACAAACACATGTTCTTTACTTACCTGTAAGTGGAAGAGGTGCTGGTGTTGGTTTATTATATGAACTTATTCCTGCAGTATCTGATGGTTCCTGGAACACATAAAGAGAATAAATTGTGTTTTATTCTAAACAAAATGTAACAATTATTTTCTGTGAAGTGAATAAAAATATTGAAGTGTTCATACGTCTTTTTGTGCAGAACGCTGCAACCGTTGCTGCTGCAAATGAAACCGTTTCAGTTCTGCCAGGTGGAGTTTAATGTCCTCTGACATGAAAAATAACAGTCATAGAAAAAACCTTTATGAAACAAAGACAAAGGACATTTCTAAACAATAAAGGTGATGTAATGAACAGCCAATGAGAGGAGATCTGTTCAATACAACAAAGACAAACACATGTTCTTTACTTACGTTCAGGTGAGGTTAGTAGTGGTTTATTATGTGAACTTATTCCTGCAGTATCTGATGGTTTCTAGAATACAGAAAGAGACTAAATTATTTTTTATTCTAAATAAAATGTAACAATTATTTTCTGTGAAGTGAATAAAATATTAAAGTGTCCATACGTCTGTTTGTGCAGAACGCTGCAACTGTTGCTGCTGCAATCGTAACTCCTCCAGTTCTGCCTGGAGGTATTTAATCTGGTCTAAGTGATGTCTCTGGAGCCGCTCTGACATGAAAAATAACAGGAAATAAAAGTTACAGTCATAGAAAAACCCTTTATGAAACAAAGACAAAGGACATTTCTAGATAATAAAGATGATGTAATGATGTGTCTTGATGCAGACAGACTGATACCTGCTAGAACCTACAGCCAATCAGAGAGAAGCACTTCATAGTGATTTTACAGTGGGTGGAGTCTGATCAGAAACATAAAGAGCAGCAGCAGCTACAAATCACAGCATGAGCTCTATCTAACATTTCTGACTGGCAGCTCCACACGGATGCAGCAGCTCTGACAGGGACTCACCTAGACGTTCTCCTCTTGTAGAAGTCGATGGGATCTTGAATTCAGAATGACACAAAATTAGTTTCAAGACAAAACTTCTAGTTATGAACTGTGAAGGGAATAAAAACATTGAAGGTTCATACGGGAAGAAGTCTAGAAGATGCTGACATGGAGGAAGATGACCCCTCTCCCTCTGTCATGAAAGATAAAAGGAAATCAAAGTTATTGCTACAATTATGAAATAAAGAAACTGAAACAGATGTAAACAATAAAGGTGATGTAATGAACAGCCAATAAGAGGAGATCTGTTCAATACTCTGTCTTGTCAGGTTCACACTGAGACAAACACATGTTCTTTACTTACGTATAGGTGAGGTTAGTAGTGGTTTATTATGTGAACTTATTCCTGCAGTATCTGATGGTTCCTGGAATACAGAAAGAGACTAAATTATATTTTCTTCTAAACAAAATGTAACAATTATTTTCTGTGAAGTGAATAAAGATATTTAAGTGTCCATACGTCTGTTTGTGCAGAACTCTGCAACTGTTGCTGCTGCAATCGTAACTTCTCCAGTTCTGCCTGGTGGAATTTAATCAGCTCTAAGTTTTGTTTCTGGAGCCCCTCTGACATGAAAAATAACAGGAAATAAAAGTTAGAGTCAGAGAAAAAACCCTTTATGAAACAAAGACAAAGGACATTTCTAGATAATAAAGATGATGTAATGATGTGTCTTGATGCAGACAGACTGATACCTGCTAGAACCTACAGCCAATCAGAGAGAAGCACTTCATAGTGATTTTACAGTGGGTGGAGTCTGATCAGAAACATAAAGAGCAGCAGCAGCTACAAATCACAGCATGAGCTCTATCTAACATTTCTGACTGGCAGCTCCACACGGATGCAGCAGCTCCGTCAGGGACTCACCTGGAGATAATAACACATATCCAGCTGTGGGTTCTTCTCTTGTAGAAGTCCATGGGATCTTGAATTCCGAATGACACCAAATTAGTTTCAACACAAAACTTCTAGTTATGAACTAGGGATGTGAATCTTTGGGTGGCTCACGACTCGATTCAAAATCAATTTTCGATTCAACCTATTCTTGATTTTCTTTTTGCGATTTTTAGTTTGCTTTATTAACACCAGACCATGTGAAAAAGTTGAATGTGATGGTGTCTACACATACTATTATATCAGAAGGCATATCCCCCCCAAAAATGCACATCAGATGTTTCAGATTCATTCAGCAGCAATATATGAACCATTTTGAAGTAAACTGCTACATGAAGCTGATTTTATAGACTACTCTCTTTTCAAAAGCATGGACTGTGAATATTTGGGTGTCTCTATTCCATTCAACATCAGTTCTCATACACATGCACATAGACGTGTATCACCTGTAACAGAGGTGCTGCTAAAAAAAAGAAAGAAAAAAGACGGCACTCGGCTCTCACGCCAGCTCACCTGCAGCCTGTCTGCAGCGCCACAGAGGAGCTGCTGCTGGTCCTCTCTCTTCAGCCTGGTGTTCGGCTGCACTTTGTATGAGTTTAAAAAAGTAAGAATCTAACGTCACCTAAGCACCGATCAGCTGATCCAGAGCGCTGTGGATGTGGCTGCTCAGCTGGAGCACGTGTGTGTTTAACGGTAAAAACAAAACAAAACAGCGATCGTCCTCTGTCCTCAATAGAGGGTCGGGTTGCTGATGGGCAGCAGCCAGGTTACAGACATTCATAGAGCATTTAAATCAGATCAATTAACGTTTGTAGGCGGTTAACAAGCGTCTTTTAGCGCCATGGCGCGCTGCAGCGATGTGTACGGCGCAGTGAGGGCGCGTATGGAGACGAAAGAAACTGAATAAAAAATGAATAAATTTTTCCCCCCAACCCCTATTATGAACTGTGAAGATAATAAAAATGTTTAAAGTCCATACGGGAGAAAGTTCAGAAGATCCTAACACGTAGTGGGGTACCCGCACTGAAATGAAAAATGACAGGAAATCAAAGTTACTGCTACAATTATGAAATAAAGAAACAGAAACAGATGTAAACAATAAAGGTGATGTAATGAACAGCCAATAAGAGGAGATCTGTTCAATACTCAGGTTCACACTGAGACAAATACATGTTCTTTACTTACATTCATGTAGAAGAGGTGCTGGTGTTGGTTCATAATGTGAACTTCTTCCTGCAGTATCTGATAGTTTCTGGAATACAGAAAGAGACTAAATTATTTTTTCTTCTAAACAAAATGTAACAATTATTTTCTGTGAAGTGAATAAAAATATCAAAGTGTTCATACGTCTGTTTGTGCAGAACTCTGCAACTGTTGGTGATGCAATCGTAACCGCTCCAGTTCTGCCTGGTGGAATTTAATCTGCCTTAAGTGATATTTCTGGCGCCGCTCTGACATGAAAAATAACAGGAAATAAAAGTTAGAGTCAGAGAAAAAACCTTTATGAAACAAAGAGAATGGACATTTTTAGATAATAAAGATGATGTAATGATGTGTCTTGATGCAGACAGACTGATACCTGCTAGAACCTACAGCCAATCAGAGAGAAGCACTTCATAGTGATTTTACAGTGGGTGGAGTCTGATCAGAAACATAAAGAGCAGCAGCAGCTACAAATCACAGTGTAGGAGCCATGTTTTATGTTTGGCACTTCTTAGCCACTAGGCGGAAGTATTTCCTTTTAGTTTTCTTGGTTTAACTGACTCTGGGCCTCATTTATCAAAGAGGGTGTAAAACTGCTACTAAACTTGGTCGTACGACCGAAAGGCAAAATGAGCGTACGACCAAAATATACACGCTGTTTTCAGATCTATCAAACTCCGCGTACAGGCGGCTGCACGGTATTTCCCTTGGTAAATCACACCCAACACAAGAAGAGTGCGGAGGTGACCACACCTCTCATTCCGCCTTCCGAACGGCCCAACACAACCATATACGGTCAATGCAAATCATCATGCATATGCAAATTGCATAATATGCATATTAATTAGCCATGTTCGCCCCGGAAATGTGTGGAGAGACGTCCGGTCACTATATTCAGGTTGAAAACTGTTGCTCCCCTTTTCTAATCAGCAACACCTGGCCACTGCTGAGCACAACACAAGTAACCTGGCTGACCCCGTCACATCCGGCTCAGGCGCCTCATTTATCATTGTGGATACACCTTTTTTTACACCCTTTTTCCCTCATTTTGTGCGTACACCCTTTTGTCCGCCAAACTTGGGATCTATCAAGCCAAAACCTGACGGGAAAAAGGGCGGAAATTTACACCCATCTTGACCCTGGCGTACCGAGATTTACACCTTTTTTGAAGAACAGGAGGAATTGGCGACCCAGCTGCTGAGTCAGAGAACTGCAGAGAGGAGCGGAGTAGTGTTTCCTCTTGACTAGTAGTAGTGGTGGAGCGTTGATGCTGGCAATCCAACCGGCTCTGTAACCCGCTCTATAATAACACTAGTTAATTGATAAACAAAGCGGATTGATATATTTGCTTTTTGCTTATAGCCTACACATAACCATAACACAGGGGAGGCTGTCGGAACGCGCCTAATAAAAAGAAAGAAAAAAGGGCGAGAATAATCAAATGTGGACAGAGAGAGAGAGAGAGCTCCACCAGTCTCTTTATTGTTAATAGTCAGGGGGCTTAGCACCATATTTTGGGCTTACCGATACGAAGCGGATAAAAGCGTGAAATTTTGCACGAGGCTAGGCCAGTACCTACTACACCATTTTAGCCTAGGAGCCCACCAGAAAAATGTCATTTTTCTTAAGTCTTAAGAAGAAATTGATGGTAGCTAATTTGCTCTTTTTAGGCCATTGTATAACCTGAATCTGTTTTTAATTTGTGCACTGACCAGTAACCTTCCAAATGATGTGTATAAAGCATGCATTACAGTATCATTATTGATTAATTGTGCAAAGACGCAAAATCATCTGGAAGAGGTAGAGAGGCACTGGAGCCTTATCATTCCAAAGTTATCATGAATTATTATAAATTAAATGAAGTTAACCCCTGATGGAAGACAAGAAAAGATCAAGGACGTGTACGTCGCCCGGATTGGCGTCACCGGGGCCCCACCCTGGAGCCAGGCCTGGGGTCGGGGCCCGCAGGCGAGCGTCTGGTGGCCGGGCTCCGTGGGCCCACGGGACCCGGCCGGGCGCAGCCCGAAGGAGCGACGTGGGCCCGCCCTCCCGTAGGCCCACCACCCGCGGGAGGGTCCAGAAGGGGATGGTGCCAAGGGATTTGGGTGGCGGTCGTGGGCGGGGGCCCCGACGACCCAATCCGCGGACAACGACTCTGGCTTTAGGGACATGGAATGTCACTTCGCTGGGGGGGGAAAGAGCCTGAGCTGGTGCAGGAGGTTGAGAGGTATCGGCTAGAGACAGTCGGGCTCACCTCCACGCACAGCCTGGGCTCTGGAACCCAACTCCTTGAGAGGGGTTGGACTCTTTTCCACGCTGGAGTTGCCCAAGGTGAGAGGCGGCGGGCTGGCGTGGGCTTGCTTATAGCCCCCCAGCTCAGCCGCCATGTGTTGGAGTTCTCCCCGCTTAACGAGAGGGTCGTTTCCCTGTGCCTTCGGGTCGGGGATAGGTCTCTCACTGTTGTCTCGGCCTACGGGCCGAACAGCAGTGCAGAGTACCCGGCCTTTCTGGAGGCCCTGGGAGGGGTGCTGGAAAGCGCTCCAACTGGGGACTCCATTGTTCTGCTGGGAGACCTCAACGCTCACGTGGGCAACAACAGTGATACCTGGAGAGGTGTGATTGGGAGGAACGGCCTCCCCGATCTGAACCCGAGTGGTGTTCTGTTATTGGACTTCTGTGCTAGTCACAGCTTGTCCATAACAAACACCATGTTTGAGCATAAGGGTGTCCACCAGTGCACGTGGCACCAGGACACCTTAGGTCGGAGGTCGATGATCGACTTTGTAGTCGTATCATCTGACCTCCGACCGTATGTCTTGGACACTCGGGTGAAGAGAGGGGCTGAGCTGTCAACTGATCACCACCTGGTGGTGAGTTGGATCCGCTGGCGGGGGAGGAAGCCGGTCAGACCTGGAAGACCCAAGCGTATCGTGAGGGTCTGCTGGGAACGTCTGGCAGAATCCCCTGTCAGGGAGGTCTTCAACTCCCACCTCCGGGAGAGCTTTGCCCGGATTCCGAGGGAGGTTGGAGACATTGAGTCCGAATGGACCATGTTCTCCTCCTCCATTGTTGACGCGACCAACCGGAGCTGTGGCCGTAGGGTCACCGGCGCCTGTCGCGGCGGCAATCCCCGAACCCGGTGGTGGACGCCGGAAGTAAGGGATGCTGTCAAGCTGAAGAAGGAGTCCTATCGAGCTTTCTTAGTTCATGGGACTCCCGAGGCAGCTGACAGGTACCGGCAGGCCAAACGAGCGGCAGCCCGGGCGGTCACGGAAGCAAAAACTCGGGTCTGGGAAAAGTTCGGGGAGGCTATGGAGGAGGACTACCGGGCGGCCCCGAGGAAATTCTGGCAAACCATCCGACGCCTCAGGAGGGGGAAGCAGTGCTCCGCCAACACTGTTTACAGTGGAGGGGGGGAGCTGTTGACCTCGACAGGGGATATCGTCGGGCGGTGGAAGGAATACTTCGAGGATCTCCTCAATCCCACTGACACACCTTCCACTGAGGAAGCAGAGGCTGAGGACCCAGAGGTTGATGCATCCATTACCCAAGCTGAAGTCACCGAGGTAGTTAGGAAACTCCTCGGCGGCAAGGCAGCGGGGGTGGATGAGATCTGCCCTGAGTACCTCAAGTCTCTGGATGTTGTGGGGCTGTCATGGCTGACACGCCTCTGCAACATCGCGTGGCAGTTGGGGACAGTGCCTCTGGATTGGCAGACCGGGGTGGTGGTTCCCCTCTTCAAAAAGGGGGACCGGAGGGTGTGTTCCAACTATCGGGGGATCACACTACTCAGCCTCCCGGGGAAAGTCTATTCCAGGGTACTGGAGAGGAGAATTCGGCCGATAGTCGAACCCCGGATCCAAGAGGAACAATGCGGTTTTCGTCCCGGCCGTGGAACACTGGACCAGCTCTATACCCTCCGCAGGGTGCTCGAGGGTTCATGGGAGTTTGCCCAACCAGTCCACATGTGTTTTGTGGATCTGGAGAAGGCATTCGACCGTGTCCCACGTGGCATCCTGTGGGGGGTGCTCCGGGAGTATGGGATCGGAGGCCCTCTGCTGAGGGCTGTACGGTCCCTGTATGACCGGAGCAGGAGCTTGGTTCGCATTGCCGGCAATAAGTCAGACCTGTTCCCGGTGCATGTTGGACTCCGGCAGGGCTGCCCTTTGTCACCGGTTCTGTTCATCATCTTTATGGACAGAATTTCTAGGCGCAGCCAAGGGCCGGAGGGGGTACGGTTCGGGAGCCACTTGATATCATCTCTGCTTTTTGCGGATGATGTTGTCTTGCTGGCTCCCTCGAGCCAGGACCTGCAGCGTGCACTAGGGCGGTTTGCAGCCGAGTGTGAAGCAGCTGGGATGAGAATCAGCACCTCTAAATCCGAGGCCATGGTTCTCGACCGGAAAAAGGTGGCATGCACCCTTCAGGTCGGGGGAGAGATCCTGCCTCAGGTGGAGGAGTTCAAGTATCTCGGGGTCCTGTTCACGAGTGAGGGAAGGATGGAGCGCGAGATCGACAGGCGGATCGGTGCAGCGGCTGCAGTCATGCGGTCACTGTATCGGTCCGTTGTGGTGAAGAGGGAGCTAAGTCGAAAGGCGAAGCTCTCAATTTACCGGTCGGTCTACGTTCCTACCCTCACCTATGGTCATGAAATCTGGGTAGTGACCGAAAGAGCAGGGTCGCGATTACAAGCGGCCGAAATGAGCTTCCTTCGCAGGGTGGCGGGGCGCTCCCTTAGAGATAGGGTGAGGAGCTCGGTCACCCGGGAGGAGCTCGGAGTAGAACCGCTGCTCCCCCACATCGAGAGGAGTCAGCTGAGGTGGCTCGGGCACCTGTATAGGATGCCCCCTGGACGCCTCCCTCGTGAGGTGTTCCGGGCATGTCCCACCGGGAGGAGGCCCCGAGGAAGACCCAGGACACGCTGGAGTGACTACGTTGCTCGGCTGGCCTGGGAACGCCTCGGGGTGCCCCCGGAAGAGCTGGAGGAAGTGTCGGCGGAGAGGGAAGTTTGGGGATCCCTGCTCCGACTGCTGCCCCCGCGACCCGGCCCCGGAAGAAGCGGAAGATAATGGATGGATGGATGGATAAATGAAGTTAATGAATGTAGTAATTTGATTATCTGTTACTAGAATGGGCAATCCTTTGTTGGAGGATTTCAAAGATCTTGTAATTCTTGACAGTAACAACTGCACAGATGCATCTGAGGTAAAAACATAGACATAATTGTAGCGAGACACAGATCTGGACAAGGCTACAAAAGAAGACCTGCTGCACTTACTGTTTCTAAGAGCACAGTGGCTTCCATCAAAGGTTTTGGTCAACCAGGACTCTTCGTAGAGCTGGCCATCCAGCCAAACTGAACAGTTGCTGGAGTTGGTGAGAGCTGGTTAGAAAGGTTACAGAGAACCCCCAAAACAAAAAAAAGCTGAACTCCAGATCCTTTTGGGAGAAGGAAGAAAGTAACAGAAGATGGCTCAGAAGATGAGCCATTGCTGCAGCCTCCACCAATCAGGGCTATACAGCAGAGTGGACCCATGAAAGCTCACATGAAAGGCTGAGTAGAGTTACTCACAACCTTTAGGTGGTTGTTTGCAAATTCAAACCTTTCATATGTCATTCACTGACCACCGCTTATCCTGCACTAGCGTCACAGTGAGCTGGAGCCTCTCACTTCACTGGTGAGAGGAGAGCTTCAGTCAGTGGATTCGAACCCGGAACCGCCTTGCTGTGAGGCGACAGTGCTAACCACTGCACCACCATACCACCCATAATTAGCAGCCTGAAAATTGAAGGATTATCACATTTCTTTTTGTAGCCTTGTCCAGGTCTATGTCTTGCTACATTTGAGCTCTTGGGGCAGTTCCTTTGACCTCATGGATCTCACTTTGCTCAGATATGCAAATGAGCTGTATTAACTGTATCTTATTGAGATGTGTCTTTCAAATCATGTCCAAACTATTTAATTTTATTTATTTATCAAATACAATTAGTTGACAGCTCCTGAATGGCATACATTGGCAGACATGAGCATTGCAGCAAAGGCTCTGAATGTTCAAATATTTTTTTCTATTTTTATTAATTGCAAACATTTCTAAAATTCTGGGTTTGTGCTGTCATTAAGGGGGCTGGGTGTAGATTGATGAGGGGAAAAATGATTTTTTGTTTCTTTCTCACTTTTAATATAAAGCTAAAACTATGCAATACTTACATTATGTAATATACACACATATAGTATATAATAAACACATATTCAGCACACACACATGTATGTAATGTACCCACATTTTGTTTGAGTATTCTTATATTTTTTAAAATAATTTTATGATGCTTTGAGGCTTAAAAATAGCAGGTATTTTGGAAATATTTCATTAATAATGATGATTTTGTAATATGATATTTTACAGAAAAAATTTTCAGGGCTCCTAGGCTAAAATTATTTGTTAGACTATAAAGAAACATCATACAAATTTTGACACTTTTGTCCGCTCCATAACGGTAATTCTGCTAAGCCCCCTAGCTATAATGGACAGGAGCAACAACAACAAAAAAAGAAAGAAAGAGAAAAAAGAACACGTTTACTGTCAGTAACGTGTTGCCTACAGTTTATTGATGATCATTTGATCAGCTGTGATCCTCCGCCTCCCTCACACACCTTTGTGCGTGTTGAAAGCCTACGGTAAATTATCAGACCGGAGTCAACAACAACTGAAGAACTCAGCTGTAATGGAAAATGACATAAACCCAGTCCAGCAGAGCTTGTCTAGTGGAAAGGCTTCAAAGTAATGGGAACTATCCTTGAAATCCTGCTTTACATTGTTTTAACATCTAGGTAAAAAAGGGGGAAAAAAGATTTTCTGTGGCAGATTACATCAGATTATTCCTCTTTCAGCTCCTTTTGTTGAGATTTGGGAGGTTTTTGTTTTTATTGTAGCTTATTAATCATTTTTCTGACTGATTTATTGCCCGATGTGGCCGTGTATCTTTCCCCCGTCCTCCGCCCGTTGTCTTCGCCGTCACCGCTGTCACTTTGTTGTCACTTTGTAGTCACTTTGTAGCCGCTCCACACAGAGCACATGGCTAATTAATTATGCACGTGAAGACCTTAAATGGTTGTATATAGGCGTGTATATAGGCGGAGTATGAGGTGTGGTCATGTGCGCAAAATTCGCGGGTCCGTTGTGATTTATCAAAGGGAAATTGCGGCGAGTTGGGTGTACGCACAGTTTGATAGATCTGAAAAACGTGTGGAAATTTTGGGTGTACACCATTTTCGTCTTTTCGCCGTACGCAAAAGTTTAGTAGCAGTTTTACACCCTCTTTGATAAATGAGGCCCCAGGTCAGTTAAAGCTACGGTCTACGATTTGAAAGAGGATGAGAAAAAATTGAAAAAAACACCCCTCCCTCCCCTCCGAGCTCGTATGGCCCGCCCCTCGGAGCCTCCTCGCGACACGCCCTCAGCCGAGCAGAGCTGAACCAGCAACAAGTCTGCTGCAAACCAAACGCGGCTTTGAATGCGGAGTAAATTGTCATATTTACAGTCACAACTTCCACAATAAAACCAAAGATTACCTGTTCAACATAAACTCAGCTCCGCCACTGCAGCCTGGGTCTGTCTGCACCGTGGAGCTCCAGGTCCCGACTCTTCCTGCTTCTCTTCCCCGGACACATGACCCTGTCCTGCGTCACCCAGCACGAAGAGTCTCCGTGTAGCTCGGCTGTGCTCGGCGCTAGCCTACCGTACTAATAGCGGCGGCGCCAGTCCCGATGCCGCCGCTGTGCACCAGCTGCTGGTAATGAAGCGGTGCCAGTTGCCGTCGTCGCTGCCGCGGTCTCGTTGCCGGGGACCACGGCGGCGACCGCTGGTACGGGCAGCGCCGCTATTAGCAGCCATTAGCACAGCCTCATGCTACAGGGAGACTGCTCGCGCTGGGTGACCGGGCACATGGTGCTGTGCCTGGGGAAGAGGAGCAGAAAGACCGGGGCCTGGAGTTCCGCGGCACCGAAGTGCAGAGAGACCCGCTCGGGCTGCTGTCGGGGAGAGGAGGACGGGGTAGCTCCGCAGGGCAGCGGTGTGTAGCGTGTAGAGCATCCCGGTCAGACAGGCTGCAGCAGCTGAGGATCAGGGAGACTCGATGCGGCTCCAGTACCAGTAAAAAGGACAGCAAAACATTCTGTGCTTCTGTACTGTGCTTCTCTGAATCCTAGTGGGCTTTCAGCAGCAGGCCGACCGGGGGTGGAGGGGAAGCGGGCTTGAATTCACGGGTTCATGTGTCTGCGGCCGAGCAGCTTTGAGCGGTTACATCTACTTGTAGTTTGTAAGCAGAAGGGGGTGGGGCGAGGCGGCTCGAGCAGGAGCAGGGGAGACGAGGGGATTGGATGGAGGATACGAACCTATGCGAGCCGCGCGCCCAGTCTCGCTCGCATTGGTCAATTTCTATGCAGGCTCAGGGCTGACAGACTGGATGGATTTTTTTGGTTCTTTTTGCTGTTTATATTGTGTAGATCACACCACAGCACTATAATCACTGTATAAATGGTGTTAATAATAATTACATATCCTCCAAATCGTAGACCATAGCTTTAAACCAAGAAAACAAAAAGGAAATACTTCCGCCTAGTGGCTAAGAAGTGCCAAATATAAAACATGGCTCCTACACGCCAGCCCCTAATTGCGTCTGGCAGAAGTCAAAACTGTCTTCACTGAAGAACATTGAACGCCGTTTGTGTTGCGAGGGATCAGGCCCGAGCCGTGCTATGCCACAGAGCCACCAGATCGCTGCCGTCACCGGAGCCAAAGGGGCTGCAGGATGTCGGAGCCAGCAGAGCGAGTGGAGAGCTGGCCGTCAGCAGACCTTTGGGAGCGGAGCTGTCCGCCGTGACCGTAGCCATAGGGGCTGCGGGTCGCCATCTTGCCACCATAGCTCATTGACTGAAAATGTAAATTGTTTGCTTTTTTGTAATGGCTCCTGTTATGTTTGTGTATAAATTCCCCTGGTTGCTGCCAGAGGCAATTTGGGGCCCGGTTTGTAGGAGCCATTTGTGCTTTTATTTGTTTATTTGTTGATTAATGTTGGCGGGTCTTATTTTGGTGACACCGGAGGTGGCGTCACTCACTTCCGGGTCACGGGGTGATTTAAACCCCGGACAATCAGCCCACCAGGTGTGCTGATTGAAGGGATACAGTTTTGACTGTGTCATCGAGTGAGTGGTTTCGTGTCCTGCCAACAAGGTATTGTGTTGTGTTAAGTTAATAAATGTTGTATTTTTTCCACTGGAACTTTGTTTGGGCACTCATTGCTTGGCTGCACACGCATGTGTCCGAAACACCGAAGACCAGCCACCGTGCCTTCTTATAGGTAAAAGAAGGGCACTATACACAGCATGAGCTCTATCTAACATTTCTGACTGGCAGCTCCACACTGATGCAGCAGCTCTGTCAGGGACTCACCTGGAGAGGATGAGAAACTAAAATATTTGGGTTCTTCTCTTGTTGATGGGTTCTTGAATTCAGAATGACACAAAATTAGTTTCAACACAAAACTTCTAGTTATGAACTGTGAAGAGAATAAAAATGTTGAAGGTCCATACGAGAGGAAGTTCAGAAGATCCTGACACGGAGGAAGACGACCCTTGTTCCGCTGTCATGAAAAATAACAGGAAATCAAAGTTACTGTAACAATTATGAAATAAAGAAACTGAAACAGATGTAAACAATAAAGGTGATGTAATGAACAGCCAATAAGAGGAGATCTGTTCAATACTCTGTCTTGTCAGGTTCACACTGAGACAAACACATGTTCTTTACTTACATACACTTGAAAGAGGTATTACTGGTTCATAATGTGAACTTATTCCTGCAGTATCTGATGGTTCCTGGAATACAGAAAGAGACTAAATTATATTTTCTTCTAAATTAAATGTAACAATTATTTTCTGTGAAGTGAATAAAATATCAAAGTGTTCATACGTCTGTTTGTGGAGAACGCTGCAACTGTTGCTGCTGCAATTGTAACCGCTCCAGTTCTTCCTGGTGGTATTGAATCATGTCTAAGTGTCCTTTCTGGATCCACTCTGACATGAAAAATAACAGGAAATAAAAGTCAGAGTCAGAGAAAAAACCTTTATGAAACAAAGACAAAGGACATTTCTAGATCATAAAGATGATGTAATGATGTGTCTTGATGCAGACAGACTGATACCTGCTAGAACCTACAGCCAATCAGAGAGAAGCACTTCATAGTGATTTTACAGTGGGTGGAGTCTGATCAGAAACATAAAGAGCAGCAGCAGCTACAAATCACAGCATGAGCTCTATCTAACATTTCTGACTGGCAGCTCCACACTGGGAAGAGAAGGTTAGAAATGAGACGCACCTGGGATATCTGTGGGGGAAGGAGACTCATTCCAATCCGCACTGTCTGGACTGAAGTAAAGATCATCTGAGAAGTGAGAAGAAAAAGAAAAGGAGTAAAAACTCAGAGTGGATTAAAGTGACTTTATCTGAGGAATCTGGAGGTGGGATGGTGAGGAGCCAGGACTCCAGAGAGGAGAACTGAATCCCTGGAGCAGACCACCTGTTCCTGCTCGGACTCGGACTGGTACCAAAGCCCTTCTAGGCAATCAATATTAGAACGTCTCTGCTGGTACCAAACACAACCGCTCTCACCTCCAATCGACTGGATTAACACTGAGTCCGGTTACTTGCCTCCACTGGTAGTTTTACATAGTTTAGTCACCCCAGGTTCAGAGGTGCTGCTCCTTTGTATTTTTGTTTTCCTCTAAAAACTACTAGGGTTGCCAGACAGAGTTTTATTTTAGTCTTATTAACCATTACAGTGTGTTCACACCAGGCGTGAGTAAAATATTAGCTTTGTTCTACTTGCTTGAGTTTGCCCGCTGGAATATTAGTTCTTACTTGTGGCATTCGCGCAAATATGAGTTCAATATTTTGAACTTGCACAAGCAGGTGAATTTCGCGTGTACGTGGCGTCTGCTTTGCGCCCGCACTATTAGACTGAAAGCACTATTTAATTTCAGGCAGATCATTTTTGTTAAATTTGTTTACTGGTTTGACAGCATCTGACAACCCTGTCTGGTTTCACTATTTATATCACGTGTCTCTTAAAACAATAGAGAGAAAAACCCTTTATGAAACAAAGACAAAGGACATTTCTAGATAATGTCGCAACTGCACGTCACCCTGGCTGGTAAAGTTTCACGGTCACGGCTCTCATAGGTCTAGGTCTCAGGGATGACACAGGTGCACATATTTCTGCAGCTAAACCTGGCACTTGGTGGGACCCGCTGCCATATTGCCCAATGTTTGACTTACCGGTTGCTTCCTGCTCATCATCACCTGTAGCTTGGCCCGCGAGCTCTCCTTGGCAGGCCGGCGTCCTGCTCCAGTGGCACCGAGCCGGCCACCTGTTCCGATGTCGGTCGTTCCGCGGTTGCGGCTTTGTCAGTTCATTGTTTAGTTTAGACGAGACAATAACTAAATAATAAAGTTACTCTTGAGGCGGAGGGGGGGTCCTTCTTATCGTCGCTCACTTCACTTTTCCCGGGGTGGCTCCTCTCTCATCCATGCGGCTCCTCTGTGGCTTTTTCCCAGACTGCCCCGCTGCTTCCGCTCACGTCAGACTTAAGCGGCCAGGTAACCAGGCAACCAATCAAACATTACACAGTATGGCAGCCCACCCCTGCATCTATGAAAGTGACCCCAACATTCCTCCCCTCCATAAACAAACAAAAAAAAAAAAAACACACTAGACGACATATAACAAATACCTTTCACTTTTTTTGTTGTTGTTTTTTTTCCTTTTTCCTTTGACATGGTCCCTATGACCATTGACCTAATTTTCCTACCAATTAGGTTAACTCAACTCTCATCTAAAAGATCAAATCCTCCTTCCCTCAGCCTCTGGACAGGGCATCCGCAATGACGTTGTTCTTGCCTGCAATATGCTTCACTTGGAGATCATACGGCTGTAAAATCAGGCTCCACCTGAACACTCGGGCGTTGGCACTTTTAAACTTGGCCAGAAAAGCTAATGGATTATGGTCAGAATACACCACCACTCGCTCACTACTCGCCACATACACTTCAAAATGCCTCACAGCCAGCACCAGGGCCAAACTCTCTTTCTCCACTGTGGAGTACGCCTTCTGGTGTCTGTTGAGCTTTTTGGAGAAGTATGCCACTGGCTTCTCAAAGCCGTCGTCATCAACCTGCAAAAGAACCGCCCCTACCCCGACATCACACGCGTCAACAGCCAGAAGGAATGGCTTCTGGAAATCAGGAGCCCTGAGTACTGGAGCACTAGATAGAATGGTCTTTACTTTAAGTAAAGCTTCCTCACACTCCCTGGACCACTTCCATCTAACATCCTTCCTCAACAAATTGGTCAAAGGGCCTGTGATCGCCGCAAAGTTTGGGATGAACCTGCGATAAAACCCACACATGCCCAAGACACGCATCAGCTGGGTGCGAGTACGAGGCACGGGAAAATCTAGGATAGCTTGCACTTTGGCAGCTCGGGGCAGCACTCTCCCACACCCAACCTGGTGACCCAAATAGGTAACAGCTCCCTTCCCAAACTCGCACTTTGGTAGATTTACAACAAGGCCAGCTCTGCTCAGAGCCTCCAACAGATCCCGAACCTGCTTCACATGATCTTCCCAGGTCTCACTAAATGTTACCACATCATCAATGTATGTAACGGTGTCACTCAAACCCTGTATCACTGAATTCATTAAGCGCTGAAACGTCGCCGGCGCGTTTTTCATACCAAAAGGCAAGACACGAAACTGATACAAACCCTCGTGAGTTACAAACGCAGATATTTCACGGGCCCGTTGTGTCAGAGGCACCTGGAAATAGCCCTTCAACAGGTCCACTTTAGTAACAAACTGAGCACGCCCCACCTGATCAATGCAGTCTTCTAGTCGAGGTATGGGGAACGCGTCGGACTTAGTCACACTGTTCACTTTTCTAAAGTCCACACAAAAACGATCTGCCCTGCCTTCCTGAGCGGCCAACACCACGGGAGAACTCCATGCACCCTCTGCAGGTTCAATCACCCCAATTTGGAGCATGTACCGCACCTCATCCTCAACTGCCTTCTTCTTATGAGGGGGAAACCGGTACGGGTGTTGCTTGATGGGAGTCGCCCCCCCGACGTCCACATCATGCACCGCTTTATCTGTCCTCCCTGGCACATCTCTGAACAAACTAGGAAAGGAGTCAACCACATGGAGAATTTGTTGCCGCTGGGATTCAGTTAAATGTGTTAACTGTTCTTCCAACACTGCACGAGCCTCGGTATTGCACAGCCTGGCACTAACCACTTCTGGAGCACTCCCTGACAAATCTTCACAATTTCCAACCTCACTGGCATCAATCTGAACTGGCATGGCACAGCAGACTGTTGCTACAGGACTCTGGTAAGCCTTAAGTACATTCACATGACACAGCCGTGTCTTCGACCTTCTATCAGGAGTACTTACAATATAGTTCAACTCTCCTACTCTCTTCAAAACCCTATATGGACCCATAAATCCTGGTCCCAAGGGTCCCTTTGGGCCAGAGTTCAAAACTAGAACGACATCTCCAGGGTCAAACTGTCTGACCACAGCTTTTCGATCGTATCTGACTTTCATGCGAACCTTACTGGCAAACAGGTGCTTCCTAGCTGCCTCACCCGCTGACTGCAATTTGGCCCTGAAAGATGACACATAGCACAAAACATCTCCGGGCTGCTTCGGGTCGACCACCTGTTCTTTGAATAACTGTAGTGGGCCCCTGACCTCGTGTCCAAAAACCAGTTCGAACGGGCTGAAACCTAATGACTCGGTGGGAGCATCCCGAATTGCAAACAACAGAAAAGGGATCGCTTCATCCCACTCCCTTGGGTGAGCCTCCACAAATGTGCGAATCATGCCCTTTAATGTTCCATGAAACCTCTCTATGGCTCCCTGCGACTAAGGATGATAGGCTGAAGAATACCTAGGGGACACCTGCAACTCCGCCATGACCTGTTGGTATAACCGAGACGTAAAATTTGATCCTCTGTCAGATTGAATGGAGCGTGGCAGCCCAGCCCAAGAGAAAAACTTAATCAGATGTTCCACAATGGTTTTCGCCTTAATACTACGGAGAGGAATGGCTTCAGGATACCTCGTAGCTACAGATGTTACTGGTTCAAAATTGCGGACTTCTCGCGTGATTCACGCGAGACGGCACAAGCGCCAGGCATTTTTTTCCTTGGCGAGACAAAGAGGTTTTAATGAAAAGCCGCATGGTGCCAAAACAACCACCAGGTGGCATCTGTGAGAACGGAGGACGACAGGCGGATGAATTAGTATGTATCTGTGCAGTAATCCACTGCTTAAACTCTAGGCTATTTAACTAGAACTAACTACTGTATACCCTGCCTAAATCACAGAAACTATTGTAATATGATAAAGCATGGCTTGCTTTATGACTTCATGATTATGTATCACAAATTATGAAGGTCTTCTGCACAGGGCAAAGATGATATAAAACGAAGTAACACACGCGGCTATTTGGGACAGGCTTTTATTTAATTCAGAACAAACCGCTCAGCAAAAATGGAAAATATGGTCTAATATAATAAAATGGATCTGCTGTTTGGCCACTGTTTGAAAATAATCAGAATTAGGCTATGAGGACAGAATCTAATCCAGGGCAGCATTCATAATCAGACTTCTTCTAAATAAACGTCAACATTCAATAACTTGGTCAGGTCGGACCACAGGCACACAATAAGATGAGTTACTGAGCAGCGTCGTGGTACCGCTGATGACTCTCATGAGGTGGTTTTTGAGACGTATCGATACAAATGTGTTTCGCAAAAGTGTAATGGAAACACTTTTTTCGCTTTTCTACACGTCACCGCGGCGTAACCGGAGTTGTGTGTATCCACATTGTGTTGGTTTATGTGACTTAGGGGGACGAATGAACCACATGTTTTTTGTCATCCATTGCTGACCTGGGCATTGTTTCTCAATAAATTCGCGTTTCCTATCATTCCCCTTTTCCGTGCATGGTTGAAGGAGATGCTCGCATCCCTCCCACTCCCTCCTGCGCTATAATGTCATAAAACCAGTATGAGTGTGTGGACACAACCACCTATAGCCTATACTGTCGGCACCTCATCACCGTTGTTGTTAAAAAGGCTCTGTTCTTTCTGCAGTCAGGTAGCGCACATCCGCCGTGTTGGTAAACAAATAAACTAATAATCCCTCTATATCAACGTGTGTCGGAGGCAACCGTGCTTGCATGCTTGGGTTCGAGGTGTGTGAGTGCGGGCCAGCGGGGACAGAGGAGGGGGGCATTTGTGCTTCAGCCATGTATTATATTATAGCTACATCCATGGCCTCAGCACATACAGAGCAACTGGCCCTAGTGTGAGTGCGTCCTTGTGGCCGCTGCAGCGCCACACGGGCTTTGCCTTCCAGCAATCAAGCGCTGTTTTCGTTTTTTGTTAAAAACAATAACAGCAACAGCTGTAGGCAGCTGGGATCACTGTGCCTCACAATAAAACAGTGCGATTGGTTGAAAGCTGATTATTAGCCATGTGCTTACAAGCTGATTGGCCGAAACCAAGAACAAAGCCGCGTGAATGGCCAATCGCCATGTGTTAACAGTCGACATGTAAATCAGATGTTGCGATGGGCGTTACCAGCGCGGAGATGAGGTGTTAATGTGTCTCAGCTCATCAATACTTTGCATCTAGGCTACTGTCTGTAACTGGTAGAAAAACAGCCATCTGGAAGAAAAGTCCTGCCCCCCTCCCCCCACAGTACTTCACAGCTGTTTGCTTTGAACAGAAAAAAGCGGTTCTTAACAGTTAGCTCACAATTCAGTTCGTGGGCTAAGTGAAGAAATTTTGTTGTGTTTCATGTAATAAATTTCCCATGTAGGCTAAGGGGAGCTGAACATAAAGCCTCGATTCAAAACTCCAAGACACACGTGCCAGACGCACAGAGCCATGCGTAAAAAAAAATCAATCAATCCATTTTCTTTGAAACAATGAGATTGCAGAGCAGCTAAAAACCAGATCAGCGGCACCACGACGCTGGTTATTAACTCGGTGGCTTGTTGTCTGTATTTTAGTTGCTTCTGGCTGTTGTGGTGTTTGTTGTGGTCAAATTTGTCTTCACAGAGTTGTAGGATTGTCTCAATACTAAAATTTCAAACTCAATGTCAATACCCTGAAAAATGACATCATATTCAATACAGCAGACAGCGGAGAATAAGTTTTGCCGTCAATATCAACATGTTCAATTCAAACGTGCGTCTAGTTCTGTGTAACTACTCAGGTCCAAACGCTGTGGACGCTGCCTGCTCTCCTCTGCTCTGCCTGTCGAGTGCGCACGGCGCGCGTCGGGCCGCGCGCTGTTCATATCGATACTTTAAGAAACCAGTAATTAATCTAGATGCAACACTTTTGCAACAATACAAAGCTGTGCTACAGGTTATTGTTTTCTGGGGGAACTAGTTGTGGCGCACGTAGCATTTCAGTAATGGGCTTATGAAGCTTATGAACCAGTGATCCAACGGATTTAATCTGGAAAATATATATAGACTCGTGTTTTCATAATGTAGTCATGAAGTGGATGCAGTACAATCACCGCAACTCTCTCCGGCTCATTTAAAAAAAAACTTGGAGCTGACGAGACAGAGATTATAGGCTACTGTATTATTTACTGACTGCAGCTCGTTCTCCTTTCATCCTACTGTATTCTATCTGTAGCTATCATGAACAGCGCCACTCCTCATCGCGGCTACATTGTGTGACGTGTCAGCATGGTCCCCAAAACGTCTGAGCAGTATTTAGTACGGTGCTGCCACCTAGAGGAAAACAGTGGTGGTGAAAATTCTCGCGTTCGCGAGATCCTGCAGTGCGAGACAAACCCCGCAATTTTGAACCAGTAACATCTGTACATCTATGATTGTCAAAAGATACTCATGTCCCCTTTTAGTCTTTGGCAACGGCCCTACACAATCAACCATTATGTGCGCGAACGGTTCCTCCACCACTGGTAGAGGTTGCAGAGGAGCTACCGGCACTGCCACTCCCGGCTTTCCCACCATCTGACACGCATGGCAACACTGACAGAATCTCTTCACATCCTTCCGAATACTAGGCCAGAAGAAATGACGACAGATTTTTTCCATGGTTTTCTTGGAACCCAGGTGTCCACCGAGCACGGACTCATGAGCTAGCCTCAACACTTCCTGTCTGTAACACTGGGGCAAAACCACTTGTTCCAGGGTAGCCCAGTGGGCATCTGCGGGTCTAGCAGGGGGTCTCCACTTCCTACAAAGCACGCCATCTCGAAGGAGATAGCACTTGGGCACTTCTCTAGCTTCCTGTACTGTCACTGCTAGTCTTAGGGCATGCTTTAACGAAGGGTCCTCCCGCTGCGTGCGGACCAATGACTCGCGGTTCAGGGGAACCTCCTCCGTTCCTGCCCTCAGTACCCTCTCCTCACTCTCAGTCCCCTCACTAGTGCCCTCGTTAGGATCCACTTCTTGCTGCGCATGATCTCCCTCAACAAGGCTCACTCCGTCTCCCTCAACAGCTGTAACTGACGACAGTGAACTGTCATGCCACTGGCTGAGCAGGGAGTCTGACAGGTCACTCATCACAGGATCCACGGGCTCTGACACATTAGTTTCCTCTACTCTCTTGTTAGCCTGTGCCCGAGTAACCACACAGGCGGTGAAAACCTCAGGGAACTCTGATTCTAACTCCCTAGTCTCAGGAGGATCAACAGGACATTCAGACACTTCGGGCGAAACCCTAACTCCAGCCACATCATTACCCATCACAAAGTCTATGGTCTTAAAGGGGAGGTCTGGTGCTTCTGCTACCAGCACAAATCCACTCACCAGACCAGACCGTAAGTAGAGACGATGTATCGGTAGCCACTCATAACCATCTCCTACTCCTAGCACAGCAGTGAACTCTCCTGTGAAGCTAGAGCTGGGCAGGTCCACAACTCCCTTCCTGACTAGTGTTTGCTTAGCTCCAGTGTCTCTCAAAATAGTAATGGGCACAGACGCTCCCTCACTTGAATCGGACAGGGAACCCTTTGAAATAAATCCCTCATAGCCTCGTAACTCCTCCTCAGGCTTTTGCTCCACCGACACAAGACCTACAGGCTTCGGTGCACCATACCTGTTTCCTAGACGAGGACACTGACTTTTCTTGTGACCCACCTTGTGACACCAAAAACACCGCAGCTCACTAGAAGAGTTCTGTTGCCGGTTGGGGACATGAGCTGGCCCTCGCGGCTGAGCGAACGCGGGAAACCACTCCTTTCAGTCACAGGGGGACGCCAGCTTCCTACCTCACTCTGTCTCTGAGATCTCTCCTCTCTGTCCTCAAATCCCTTCCTCCTACTGACCATGGCTGAGGCACCCCCATGAGCCACCTCATAGCCATCTGCTAGTTCGGCCGCACGCCGGGGTGTTGACACATCACGCTCATTCAAATAAACTTCAACCTCCTTAGGGACACTTAGCTTGAACTGCTCCAAGAGGAGTAGATCCCTAAGCTTCAGGTAGTCAAAAGCCTGACACGCCTTAGTCCAGCGGTCAAAAATCACCTCCTGTCGCCGCCACAGATCCAAATAAGAATCACCTGGCTGTCTCCTAAGTTGCCTGAACTGCCTCCTATAGGCCTCTGGAGCACTTCCATAGGCCTCCAAAACAGCTTTCCTGAGTGCATCATATTCCAACCCCACTCTGACGTCCAGAGCGGCCACAGCTCTTTGGGCCTTCCCTGTCAGAACACTCTGCACTAACAACGGCCACTTTTCCTCTGGCCACTGACACTCCACAGCCACTTTCTCAAACATTTCAAAAAAAACATCGACAGCACTTTCCTCAAACACCGCCATAAATGCGCGAGCTCGATTTAAGTCGAACCTCAGTTCAGGTGCCCGAACCCCCACTGAGGTTTTCTCCACCTCTAACCTGGCCATCTTCTCTCTATGGGCCCTTTCCTTTTCCTTGTCCTGAAATTCTCGCAGCTGCATCTCCTTCTTATCAACCATTTCCCTCTCTCTCTGTTCCCTCTCCTTCTGCTCTCTCCAGATCTCCTCCAGCCCCAACTCCGTCACCAACAGAGCTGCAATCTGCGGCTTTTTCATGCCCTCCTCCAGAGAAACATCCTCCTCCTCGGCTAACGCTATCAGCTGCTCTTTCTTCAACTTTCTAAACTGTTCTCGCGTCAGGTCCGCACCTACCAATACGCTACCGGCCGCGCCCGTTGCCATGACCACGGGTCCGAGAGAGAGACAACAACAACAACAAAAAAAGAATCACTCCAAGATCGAACTAATGAGGATGCTACACTAGCCTCGCTACCAATCCACCACTGGCCTAAACCAGGCAACAACAAAACCACACACAACGGCACACAAGCGAACGCACCTACTTATGCTGCTCCAACCTAATTCACTGCTCTTAATTTAGCAAGGCATGCCCGCCACGGTTATAGCTATGCTAACCCTACTGACTCTGTCAGTGAAAAGGTCCAGACTCGCTCGGCTGGTCCGAGCCTAGGTGTATACCCCTCTGTTTCTAGCTAACCTGGCTGTATACACCTTTTGATGAGCCGCTCAAAACGACTCGGTCGCCCTTACCCGTTCAAAAACAGAGCCAAAGCCAAGCTAAACAAATCGACGCTACCGTTTAATGCTAATATCCTACCAAACACTAACTCATTGGTTCGGATCCCGGACGAGCCCCCATAAATATGTCGCAACTGCACGTCACCCTGGCTGGTAAAGTTTCACGGTCACGGCTCTCATAAGTCTAGGTCTCAGGGATGACACAGGTGCACATATTTCTGCAGCTAAACCTGGCACTTGGTGGGACCCGCTGCCATATTGCCCAATGTTTGACTTACCGGTTGCTTCCTGCTCATCATCACCTGTAGCTTGGCCCGCGAGCTCTCCTTGGCAGGCCGGCGTCCTGCTCCAGTGGCACCGAGCCGGCCACCTGTTCCGATGTCGGTCGTTCCGCGGTTGCGGCTTTGTCAGTTCATTGTTTAGTTTAGACGAGACAATAACTAAATAATAAAGTTACTCTTGAGGCGGAGGGGGGGTCCTTCTTATCGTCGCTCACTTCACTTTTCCCGGGGTGGCTCCTCTCTCATCCATGCGGCTCCTCTGTGGCTTTTTCCCAGACTGCCCCGCTGCTTCCGCTCACGTCAGACTTAAGCGGCCAGGTAACCAGGCAACCAATCAAACATTACACAGTATGGCAGCCCACCCCTGCATCTATGAAAGTGACCCCAACAATAATAAAGATGATGTAATGATGTATCTTGATGCAGACAGACTGATACCTGCTAGAACCTACAGCCAATCAGAGAGAAGCACTTCATAGTGATTTTACAGTGGGTGGAGTCTGATCAGAAACATAAAGAGCAGCAGCAGCTACAAATCACAGCATGAGCTCTATCTAACATTTCTGACTGGCAGCTCCACACGGATGCAGCAGCTCTGTCACGGACTCACCTAGAGAGGATGCGGAACCTCCAGCTGTGGGTTGTCATGAAAAATAACAGGAAATAAAAGTTACTGTTACAATTATGAAATAAAGAAACTGAAACAGATGTAAACAATGAAGGTGATGTAATGAACAGCCAATAAGAGGAGATCTGTTCAATACTCTGTCTTGTCAGGTTCACACAGAGACAAACACATGTTCTTTACTTACATCCATGTAGAAGAGGTGTTAGTGGTGGGTGATAATGTGGACTTATTTCTGCAGTATCTGATGGTTCCTGCAACCGCTCTGATGAAAAATAACAGGAAATAAAAGTTAGAGTCAGAGAAAAAACCTTTATGAAACAAAGACAAAGATAATAAAGATGATGTAATGATGTGTCTTGATGCAGACAGACTGATACCTGCTAGAACCTACAGCCAATCAGAGAGAAGCACTTCATAGTGATTTTACAGTGGGTGGAGTCTGATCAGAAACATTAGTTAGTTAGTTAGTTACCTTTATTTAAACTCGTTTGTGCACTGAGGCAAGCCTCATTTACAGTGCAGACGAGAATTACAAAGCACAACAAACAAAATGCCAAACAGATACAGTGATGAGTGGAGTAGGTGACACCGGTAATAAATCTAAGGGCAGAGTGGTAGATGGCATTTAGGGGTTTGAGAGTGGAGACAGAGGCATGCATGTAAATGATGTCGCAATATGAAAACAGCCTCCACCAGTCTCTTTCTGCATGCCAGTGGAAAGTTAGATTTATTACGGTAAAGGAAACCAATTTTTTGACCTAGTTTTTTTTTACAAGATGATCAATATGGGAGTTGAACGTGAGTTTATCATCAATCAAGATGCCAAGATATTTGTACACAGAGACTCTTTCTATATGGGAACCATGTTGAGTGAGAATGTGAAGATTAGAAGATATGTTATTGGAAATTGAAAATAACATCCATTGAGTTTTTTGGGTGTTCAGGGTAAGTTTAAGATTAGAAAATGCTGTCTGTAGAATTTGAAAGGAGGTTTGGAGGTTTTGTATAGCTAATTCAGGTGAGTTTGCAATGCAGTATAAGATTGTATCATCTGCGTACAAATGAGAATAGCAGTTTGAAAATGACAATGATGAAAATATGTTATTTATGTATAATGTAAAGAGGACAGGGCCGAGAATTGATCCTTGTGGCACACCCTTTGTGATGGGTAAGGGGTGGGAACGAATAGAGCCAAGTGAAACAAACTGTTGTCGATCAGATAAATAATTTTTGAACCAGGTGTAAGTCATGGGGGCAAAGCCAATCTTATTTAATATTTCCAGGAGCAATGTGTGATCGACTGAGTCGAAACATAAAGAGCAGCAGCAGCTACAAATCACAGCATGAGCTCTATCTAACATTTCTGACTGGCAGCTCCACACTGATGCAGCAGCTCTGTCTGGTACTGACCTGGAGAGCCAAAGGAAGAGTATGAGGAATCTCCAGCTGAAGAGGGTGAGAAACCTCCAACTATGAGTTTTCCTCTTCTAGAAGTCGATGGGCTCTTGAATTCAGAATGATACAAAATTAGTTTCATAACAAAATTCTAGTTATGAACTCTGAGGAGAATAAAAACATTGAAGGTTCATACGGGAGGAAGTCCAGAAGATCCTGACATGAAGGAAGATGACCCTTGTTCCACTGTCATGAAATATAACAGAAAATAAAAGTTACTGTAGGTGATGTAATGAACAGCCAATAAGAGGAGATCTGTTCAATACTCTGTCTTGTCAGGTTCACACTGAGACAAATACATGTTCTTTACTTACGTTCAGGTGAAAGAGATAGTATATAGTCAGGTCGTTGTACTGATCTATGGTATGAATGTTCTACAGTAACTGATGGCTCCTGGAATACAGAAAGTTACAAAATATATCGTGTTCTAACAAAATGTAAAAATTATTTTCTGTGACATGAATAAAAAATACTTCAGTGTCCATACTTCTGTTTGGTCCCGCTCCACTCGTTGCTGTTTAACTGACATACAAAATGACAGAAAGTAAAACTTAGTGAGAAACAAAAACATCATCATCATCATCATATCCTTTATTTAACCAGGTAAAAACTCATTGAGATTTAAAACCTCTTTTCCAAGAGTGACCTGGCACGCACATCCTAAAAAAACGTAAGACTAGGCGCAGGTCAACAAAGGGAGAAACAGGTGAAAAAAAGAGAGATGAAGACCGCACACTAGTTTTGTAAGTATCTAAACCCAGCGCGAAAACGATGAACACACACACAGAGCTGAGGGGCAGTTGCGCTTGTCGGCCGACCGAGATGTGTCTACTGGGGACACACCAGCGGTCAATGTGAGGGTCAGAGGTCAGAAGATGTTGTTATGATGCTGCTTAAAGCCCTTAGAGACAAACTGTGCCTCTCTAACATGTGTGAGTGTCAGGTCAACAGAACAGCAGCTCTGTGAGTTACTGACCTTCACTGGTTTTGTAGTGGTTGAGATCAGCCACTGACTGGTGGAGGAACCTGTTCTCCTGTTAACGTCACTAAAAGGTCTGAGCTCTCAATACACTTCAAAATGTTTCATGTTCAAAAAACTTTATTCGTCACCAGGGAGAAGTTTAAGGCCCGCAGACAGCAGATATCCAGAGAAGTAGTTTATTTAATTAGCATTCAAAAATCAAAAAGAAGTAAACAAATTACGAAATTTAGAAAAACAATTTTTAAAAAAATATGATGAAAAAATAACACAAACTGTCATGTTTTGTTCACTTACTTGTAGAAACATGGTCTGAGATTCTTGGCCTTTTTCGTTTTCTAACAACACGACTGAAACAACAGATTTAAAGACAGTTAAGATGAAAAGATGTTACATTGTACACTAAACACACCGACACACATCTACAGTATGTGTGTGTCTGTGTGTTAATGTCAAAAGACAACCAATTAAAATATTGAATTAGTTCTATTATTACATTCTATAATCCACAAACTACAACCTCAGTGTGATTCGAGTGATTTTACACCTAGTACTTCCAGTTAAGGATAATTACATGAACAAGGTAATAAAACTAGAATCCAGATTAACAAAGAAACATGATCATTGCTCATCCTCTATATTTTGTTGTATTTTTCTCTGCGTTTTAACCAATTTTAATCAATCAATTAATCTTTATTTTAAGTATAGAATCGCCATGCAACATGGTCTCAAAACACAGACATACCAGGAATAACATAAAAAAATACATGTATAAATACATACATACACATACATATACTGTATATACATATAAATATGTACACATACACACACACACACACACACACACACACACACACACACACACACACACACACATATATATGTACAAAAGCATCACTGATGGATGGAAGCTGCAGACGCACGTATCACCGGTCACATGAGGAAACCCAGCGATCTCATGGAATGCTCTTGTAGTTTACTAAATCAGGGTATTTTCTGCATTATAAATTTTGTGGCAGCCGCCTCGCTGAAATTGTCAGCCGCCGCGCTGGAATCTTGATTGAAAGTCAATTAGGGTTGCAAAATTCCGGGAATTTTCAAAGTTGGAAACTTTCCATGGGAATTAACGGGAATTAATGGGAATTAATGGGAATTAACGGGAATAAATCGCAAATTTACAAAATTGAAGGTTGGCCCTTAACAGGGAACTTAAATATAGTTGGAGAAAATATATTGTAGCATAATCTTGGCTAAAACAACCAGATTTAATGCAAGCAACTTGAATATCTATGCTATTCCATGCACACTGCTTCCTGCAGGGCTGTTAGGCCACGCCCCCTACATGCACTGTGCATTCCTCCATCACATGCACAGATGATTCCTTGAACCCTGGAGGCCACACTCCTTTCATTTAAAGGGACAACCAGGAGTTTTTGAAAGCAAAGTGTGTTCATACTATTTCCCATGAGCCTCCGTGCACGGTGAAATTCTTGGACCGGCGCAAGACAGACGAACCATAAACGGTGATTTGGTGACATTATTCCCATAACCCACAGGGCAGCATCCGCAAAACCAAAACTAAGAAATGCTGGGCGACCCGACCACTAAATAATAACAAAATAACATTAAAGACAAGATTTTTTTTGGATACAGTTTGTTTCAATTACCCCCAATTTCTAGTTAATTCCCATAAATTCCCAATAATTCCCATAAATTCCCAATAATTCCCATAAATTCCCAGAATTCCCATAATTCCCGTGCAAAATTTCCAATTTGGAATATTTCCAAAATTCCCCAGCTTAATTTCCCATGGAAAGTTTCTGGAAATTTACCGTTAATTTATTGGAAATTTTCCATCCTTTGCAACCCTAAAGTCAATGTACCAAAAGGAGTGTTTTTAAATCAGCTCTGGCCTGTACAGGGAGCCAACGAAGAGAGGCCAGGATGAGTTTCCATTTTCTGGATTTGGTCAGTACTGTAGCTGGCGCATTTTGAACAAGTGGAGACCTCTAGTGGCGGATTTAGGAAGACTGGAGAAAAGGCTACTACAGTAATCTAGTCTGGTTGATACAATAGAATGATGAGAGTTTCAGCATCGCACAATGATAAAATGGAGAGTATTTTTGCAATATTCCTGAGATGGAACAGTGCTGCCTTGTGATGGCCTTGATATGTGACTGAAAGGTAAGATGAGGTTTTTTACTAAAACAGTGTGATCTTACTGTGAGGTTGATGATCCAGGTTCATGGCCGACGTCGTCCCTTTGTGTTGCTGGTGGTTCAGACTGAGCTGCTGACACTTCACCAGGAACAGCTCTGGAATTCATTAGTTAACAGTTTATTGACTATTGCTCACAGATTCCACAATCTGCCTGAAATGTTTCATTCCTTTCATGTTTTTGGAAAAGACATTGATGTAAGAACTACTTGTGTAAATAACTGTAATAATAAAATAAAAAATATTTTACAAATCAATATGTATTTTAACCAGATCCTTATATAATATATATTTAAAGCAGAATTATTTTACATTAAATTGGCATTATTTTCAGGTGTTGATGTGTAAACTGTATAATTAGACTGATTGATCAACAATAACCAAAATAATAGATACATAGTGTCTTATTCTCCGTTTTATCCTGAGGCTCAGTTTATTTTAACTGACAAGTTTACGTCCTAAACAGTGTGATCTTACTCTCTGGTTGAAGATCCTGGTTCATCTTCAGACGGCTTCCTGGAGGCAGCGACCGCCTCCTCATCCCCGTGATCACTCATCTTCTGGTTCGTCTGAGGAGTTCATTAGCAACACTCAGTAAAAAATTGAACAATTCATATAACAAGACACTGAGAAAACTATAATAATGTTTGTCCTTCCTGAGCCTTCGTAGTTTTGTCCTGAGCTGCACATTTTGTTTGGTTAAAAAAATCATATTGTATTGTCTTTGAAGATATTGCGTTGCTTTAAACCAAACAATTTCCTTTATGTCTGGAAAATATGATGTGCAGATTTACTGTGTTAATGATGCACAACATTGATGTGACACTTTACTTTTATATTAAAGAAAAGTCCAGTGATTGGATATTGCACTTCTTATATTTTGGTTATTTACAATATTTCCAAGATCCTGAAGACCCTCTATAATGGTGCTGTGGAAAGGGTCCTTACCCAGAACATCACCTCCTGGTTAGCTGTGTCAAGGGCACTAAGTGTCTCTAGAAATCTTATATAATAAATGATAATAAATAATAATATAATGTAATATAATATAATATCATAATTGCAGCTCCTACAGAAATGATATCATTTTGTCCACTCAGCTGGCTCAGGCTGACTAACAGAAACATCTCTAGTACAGTATAGCAGTCCAGTGATGCTGTGATGTGGACGCTATGATTTAGTTTCAGTTTCGTTTTCTCTCCCACGTTCTTGTTTACGTTTGCAACAGCCTACTCTGCTGTTTGTTTACAGTTTCGCCAGTGAACCTTCCTGCCACTAACTCGTGTTTATATTTTCAGACGTAAAACTACATTAAAGTGACTACAGAGGAGGCAGGTTGGCGGGTCCAGGTACAGCACCCACCGTAAATCCCCGCTGTAGAGGCAGGAGCACGGATTAGATCACGGTTAGGGGACACACCATGGATGTATTAAGTATAACGTTAGTAGTAACCTTACAATAGATCCATGGGACACGTCCAGTGACGGGGAGACAGCCGTTACTCTACTAAAGATACTTGAATGACAGTTCCCGCGCAACATGACATCGGGGTCCGTTTCAGGAATCAGGCTCAAAAAACTCTGAGCCAAATCCTGAGCTCAGGATGGACTGAGCCTGAGCTGGGAAAACTCTGAATTTTCGGTTTCAGAACAGCTGATCAGAATTAGTTCAATCAATGCAGAATATGTTCATCCTGAGCGAGGCGCGTTCACCGTGAGCACAAGAAGCCATCATCAATGGAGCACAGATGATACGATTCACAACGACAGAGAAAAAAAAACAGAGCCGCGAATCTCACTCCAACTTAGCCTCGTAAACCAGCCTCCCCCAGAAATGCATTTAATTCATTTCTCAGGGAGAGTCTGGCCTCATACCCGTTGAAACCGTTTCGCCAGAAATCGGCCGTCACCGCCAATCACTGAAGTCAAGCCGCTGTGATTGACACAGCACGTTGGCCAATCAGGGCCTGAAAACATCACTACATGGACTGGACTCACCTACAACAAACATGGCGGAGCGTCAAACAGCGGCGTAAAAACAGCAGTAAGGGAAGTTCTAAATGAAATACCATCAATTACAGAACTTAAACAAGAGCAAGAGTTGGTGCTTGTTGAGTTTCTTGGAGGAAAAGACGTTATCGCTGTTCTTCTTCGGTCCCTGATTGGCTCGGTAGGCGGAGTGTTTCGGCGAAACGGTTACAACGGAGATGAGGCCAGACTCTCCCTGAGAAATGAATTAAATGCATTTCTGGGGGAGGCTGGTTTACGAGGCTAACTCCAACTCAACTGGGGAGTTTAATGTCGGCGTATGTGGAGGATGAACACATTAAAAAAAACATCAAATTCAGTCGAAAGCGTGTGAGCTGACGTGGAAAAAAGGACAGCAGTGTGTTCAGTAAAGAACTCTGACAATGGAACAAATACATGTTGACGTCAGGAGTCTAGTGTTGTTGGATAGCGCTCTCGGTAGAGCGTGTGCCTGCCACACAGGCAGCGTGGGTTCGGTTCTAAGATGAAACTGTGGGTTTTAATTGGAAATGCATATTCTCATGATTATAGGCTATAGCTATAAATTAGTAGTCTTTGTGGTTGTGTGTAATCTGTGGCCTCTTAAAAATTCCCATTTTAATTTGATATCTCTATTGATTTGTTCAGCTGTATCCACTTCACATTAAACTGTAGCCTAATAGGCTACATTTGCTCCATTCTTGTAGGCCTATTATTTGGCGATCGGTTCATGTAATTGCTGAATAGTTGCTACACCGAGGTGCCCGCAGAGGTTTACTGTAGCCTATATTCAACAATTTCTACTCGCAATGTCCTACATGAAAACCTGTGCGGTCTTGTCTCGCTGCTGCGTGCACTGACATAAATTTTTTTTTTTTAAAAAACGCTGCCATTGGTGAAAAATCTAATGACAAAAAATTAAAATAAAATCTGCTCCGATTATAATGAATTAGCCACAGTCTAGCTACGATGTGTGATGCAGCTCTAAAGGTAATAAATCCTCCAACAAACTCTACTGTAGCCTAATGATCCGCTCTTTGCCTTTCAATAAGTTTCACTTCCACGTCCACGACTTAATTCACTAAGTGACATGATGTCTCTGCTTCCTGCTCCACGCGCAGCGGCATCAACCTCAGGCTAAGATGGATCAAACCTGCCACGGAGCAGGTTTGCTTCACAGCACATGTTGCCGTAGTGACAGACTCAGCATTACGCTGATCCTGCTCTCTGAAACGGAAAATTCTGAGTTTCCCTCATCTCAGGCTCAACATACTCAGAATTTCCACTAATCTCGCTTCTTGAAACGGACCCGTCTGGACTCTGGAGTCTATGTTGTTTATTGAATCTTCTAACTTTCTCAGTGTGGGAATGTTCTTCCTCCTCCTACCGGAGTTCACGGACTAAAACTATCGTCGCACGTCATAAAAACACAGTTTGAAACAACTTTAGAAGTTTAAGATTGACCTACCTGTTCCTGCTCGGCATCCGCTCTTCCTCCTCCTCCTCTGCTGCTGCTGATGCTGCTGCTTCCTCCTTTCTTACTCCTCCCATCACACAACAACACATGAAAAATAATTCTAATAACTGTTTTAAATCAGCGTCAACAAAGAAAAAACTAACACAGATTTTCATCTTAATTGCTATTAAGAGAGCAGTTATTATCCATCGGTGAACTCCATAAACAGCCTCTCCGTATTAACCAGAAACGGGAACCAGGAAATGGAGTCATTCAGTGAGCCGTGGCCGTGGCGTCAAATAAACTGGTTTTTCTAAATTTGTCTGTTCACAAGTTGAAAGAATAACTAGGCCGAATTGACCTCTAGTAGTTTTTATTTGCTACGAATGATTGGATACAATAACAAGTGCCAACAAATTACTTTGACGCTGAATACAACTTCAAAACGGGACGTTTCTCATGCAAGTTTCAGGGCGAGGGTGTTGTTATTCTAGGCTTTTTTTTACTGGACGTTTACGGCCATCTGTGCAGTAGACATGTCAATTTTACAGTTTTCATGTTCAAAATTAGATAGATTAGAATCTTATTTTTTATTTAATTTTTAAAGAATAATGACAGGTTGCAGGTCCAGGAGAATATAATACATACGTAATATATATTGATCTCTTGTCTCATCATCTTTTGATGTCAAGCCCAAATTTTGTACTGATGTTCTTATATATTTAGATGAGGCAGAACATAAAAACACATATTACATTTTACTCACAGACAATTTCACATTCAAGTTGATAAAAAAAATTGTAGAAAAATATCAGAATATGGATACAAACAACATTTCATAAAGTTCAAGTTAATTGATAAGGAAGAATAAAGCCAACCATCACTTTCAGGTTCTACATACATTAAAACTATAATACACAAAGTGTGCCACATTATAAATTCACCACTCTTTATACTTTGCAAATTACAAAAATATCAAATTTAAATGATTTGTTTTTAAAAAAAAAACATCAGTCACCTGATATAGATACGTTAGCCTACTTACATTTAAATTTACATCACTTCAGCCAGGGATTTTATCTCACAACTTTTAGGTGCAGGTGCAGCTCTTTCTTTAATTAGGTTCCTTTTTGTCTTAGAGCTCCGTGCGTTAGAACTGAAACACTGAAGCTGTTTAAACACATCTTATCAAAACAAACCTTCACTGCTAATATGGTAGTAATACACATGGTAACTACAGTACCATCTTAGTACAAGTACAACAAGACAAAAAAATTCAGTACCTAATGGACAAGCCCCTTGGATACTGACCTTTTTTAACTGCCAGATTTTGGTTTAGCAACACATTTAGGCCTAATGTATGGATCAAACAGGTATCAAGCTAACTATGTGAAATTGTGCCCTTATTTTCAGAAGATAATTAAAAATATAAAATTCAGACTTTGATGAAGTGGGTTCACCAACATAATGAAATACATAAGCATAACAAGAGATAAATGGATAATGAAATGATATAATATTAGTCGTCGTGTCTGTGTAAGATGTTGTAGGAACATTTGAGGGTTGAGTTGAGAGTTTAGAGAGTCTAACAACATTTCACCTCTGTATTATGAAAGGGGTACAGACATTCCTATTCACCTGAGTCACTTATGAATAAAGTCTCTAATGATGCACCAGATTAAAAATGCATGGGTGCGAGACTGATTTCATCAGTATTCAACAGTTTCTCATTCGTGTTTCAGTTTAACTGCAGCACTTCAGAGACAAATGGATCCACCTCGCAGAAGGTTTTGATCAGAAGTCTACAAGCAGTATCTCCTTTCCTTATCACCATGTCGATCAGCTTTCGTGCTTTGTCCGTCCTGGGTTCAGCTGGGATCGACTCCTTTTCTCCGTCATTGATCACTTTGTCTTGAAGAAGTGCATCCATCAGGTCTTTAAGTACAGAAGTGGACACTCTGGCAATAAACTCTTTCCGAACTGAGAACAGCTTCTTCTCATACTTCCCTCTCCTTGGTAAACTTTGTCCACATGGATCAGGATCTGGAAGATAAGGTGGGAAACACTTGAACTAGGCAGCTACTAGCTAGATGGGAGTTGTTTACATTTTAATTTGGTGTTTTTCAGAGCTTTGTTTAAGCCATGTGGGGATTTTAGTAGGTAATCTGAGCAGTGCTCTTTACCTCCTCCTTCTAACGCTGGTGAGGCTGGTTCCTTGGCTAGTGGCAGTTTGGACAGGGCAGTGATGAAAGCTGAACCTGAACCAAGAACAAATTATTTAGCCATGAAGAAAAAAAATGTTGGCGTTTCACTTCAAAAACACTTGGCCACAGCATCCACCAATCTGAACTGAGACTGTTGTTATTCTGTTCAATGGCTGCTATTGGTGGGGGGCAATCGCCATTCCAACAACCCCTCAGTCCGACATAGGCCTCTAATTATCTAAAGGGCAACACTTAATTTTCTATCAAATGTCCCATCATTCCAACAATTTTTGCCTCCTATTGTCAGAATGACATCCTGCCTTTCCAACAATTCCTTTAGTGTATTTTTTTCCCCAAAAGATTTTGCCCAGAATCGGCTCAAAAAAATCAAACATGTTTGAATTGTTGCGACTGAAGTCAGGCAACATCTGTTCTCCTCACACAGTTGCCAATTTGAGTCAGGTCCCCATCACACACGAACAGATTTCTGTGCCGACTCGCCAGGCCGACTGTCGCCAACTAGTGCCGACTGGTGCAGACTAGATCCGACTGGGAATCGTGGGTAAAATAGGGCAGAAAATCGTGTAGTGTGTCCCCATCTTAAAAGAAGGGAGTCACCTGTTGAGTAAAGGCCCCAACATACTCGGGCGTACATGTGTCCGCGGAGGTCCGCGCGTACTCTAGGCGTACTCGAGGCGTACTCAATGCGTACCCAAAGCGGACGTCCGCCAGACCTGTCCGCGCAAAGCTCAATATTTACGACCGCGCGTACTCCGCGTACGCGTACTCGGTGTCACACAATAGACTGCTCGGCAGGTAATCTTCACATCGATCTGTTTTTAATGTGACGCCGTGCGCCCGACTATGAAGGCTCAAATGTCCGCGGACAGTGCGCACTGAAGGCCCCCACATACTCGGGCGTACTGTGCGCGTACTGTGAGCAGCGCGGACTCAGTGCGCACTGTCCGCGGACATTTGAGCCTTCATAGTCGGGCGCACGGCGTCACATTAAAAACAGATCGATGTGAAGATTACCTGCCGAGCGGTCTATTGTGTGACACCGAGTACGCGTACGCGGAGTACGCGCGGTCGTAAATATTGAGCTTTGCGCGGACGGGTCTGGCGGACGTCCGCTTTGGGTACGCTTTGAGTACGCCTCGAGTACGCGCGGACCTCCGCGGACACATGTACGCCCGAGTATGTTGGGGCCTTGAGTCCGCGCTGCTCACAGTACGCGCACAGTACGCCCGAGTATGTGGGGGCCTTAAGGCGTTGTTGGAATGGTGGGACGTTCAAATGTCGGAATGGTGGTATGTCTAAATGGTGGAATGTCGGAGTGTTGGATGTCGGAATGGTGAGATGGAGATCAGCAGATGGATTGGGGAGGTGAGTGACCATAGTAATCCAGATGTTCTACCAGACCGCTATGGTGAAAAGGAAGATGAACCAGAAGGTGAAGCTCTGAATTTACTGGTCAATTCTTGCTCCAACCCTCCCCTATCATCATGAGCTTTAGGGGGTGACCATGATAATGAGATCACGGATGCAAGCGACTCAAAGGCCTTCTGCAACAAGGCCATTTCCTCACAGGGAGCTGGAATAGAGTGCCATGTTCCTTCATGTTGAAAGGAGCAAGTTGTGGTGGTTCAGGCATCTGATGAGGACGCCTCCTGGTTGCCTCCCTTTGGAGCTGTTCCAGGTGTGTCCAACTGGGAGGAGACCCCGAGGCAGACCCAGAACTTGCTGGAGGGATTATATATCCCTCCTGACTGGGAGTGTCTCAGGATCACCCAGGAGGAAATAGATGGACAGATAGATGGATAGACCACAGCATGACATGAACTTAACAACGGGACTAATGGTGCAAATGAACTTGGTTCTCTCGGCTCCTAGTGTACTCACATCCAGTGGCGTAGCCATCATCTTAGAAGTGAGGGGGACAAATTGTTCTTGCATTCAATTGCACCTCTCCTTAGCAGCTAAAGAACCACACAAACAAACAGAACAGCACCAGGAAACCGACTTTAGCTCTTAAAAAATGATATACAAAGTTAAAATCTAAACTAAAGTTGCCAAACTCTGGTTGAGTTGACATAGAATGACCCTGAAGTGCGGGGGACATGTCCCCCGTGTACCCCGCGTCCACTATGCCCATGCTCACATAACGACTATGAATGAGTAAGTGAGTGTAGGAGTAATTAAATACAGAGGTTTATTTACCTGTTAGTTTAGTTTCATACTTCCAGACACGTCTCTTCTCTTGGTCTTGGACAATGACAACTGCCGACTTTGTTCTTTCTTTCAACCAAATCTCAAAAGTTGGGTGGTAATTTGGTCCATAGTTGAAGTCATATAATGCATCCTGTGAAACATTAACAGTGACTGAAGTTACCTCAACTTATTTGACTATGTAAAGTTAATGCTGTAATAATATAAATGTTCTACATTTTCTTCTACACACCTATAGCTTCTACCAACCCATTGTTTCTGACCAGACCTGTAATCATTAATGTCCATGACTGACTGAGTGATCATCCTACTGCCTAATGGTCAGCCTAATGCCACATGACTGTGTCAGAGTTTCACAATGGCTGCTCTTCTTCTAAAGCAGCTTCTAGATTGAATTGTTTTAAACTGAATATTGGGAGATGAAGTCTGCACAAAAAACGCACAACTCATCAAATAAAACTTTGTTGAATATGACACTTTGACCATCCATTACATTTAGTCCATCATCCTGGTAATGGGCAAATGGAGACAAGTTGTAATTGACATACTCACCTCAGGTTGTACTAAATTGGCGTCAGGACAGTCCACACTGTAGCTTTGTTTTCTAATGAGTTGATAGGAGGAAGGGGCCACAGTGTACTTAACTTTTTCTTCTAGTTGACCTTCTAGTTGACCTTTCACCTTCAGGAGCATTAGAACAGTTTTATGAGACAGTAGCTTCATAAAGTTAAGAATCAGGCTGAAGTCGAGACCTTACATTATTATAGATCAAATCAATCAATCAATCAATCAATCAAATGAAGTAAAATTAGACAAAACATTCAAAAGTGGGACATTAAAAGGACAATGGCGCAGAAAATGGTTATAGAACAAAAGGACCAGTAAAACTGTTTAAAAATATATGAATAAATGGCAGGAAAATAAACATAAATCAATGAAAGCAACAACCAATCCTCCACTAAAACTAGACTTTACCTCCTGCATGGGGACGTTGTCCGGCAGTAGAAACATATAGATTGTTTGGTTTTCTGCAGATGGTGGTTGGTGAAACAGCAGAACTTGGCCACTTATTGGTTTGCCGATGTTTACAATTTTTTTCAGGACATCCCATACCAGACCAAAGGAAGAGAGGTGAGGAACATCCACAATCACATGAGTGTCTGTTATTTCCTGTGGCTTGAGGATAACCATCCCATCATGACTGATGTGGACCACAGACAGACCTTCAGACAGCGGTGCTGTGAACACAGACAGACGTCAGCAACACCTCAAAGTCCTGTCAGTCCCACTTTAACACATCGTTACTTATCACTGCTGTTTGTCCTCTCAGCTCCACCTTGTGCCACTCACCAAGCTCTGTCTCACAGTGTGGGAGGTCACCAAGCTCTGTCTCACAGTGTGGGAGGTGCAGCTGAGACACAGCGTCCTCAGGACACTTGATGTCAAACAGCAGACCTGCAGGCGTCTTTCCAGCTGTGCTGAGCAGCTCCACATCCCACCAGACGACCCTGTACGTCAGCTCCCCGGCCCCAGTCATCTTAAACACCAGTTTAGTCATATCACACTGGAACACACCTGGACCTGGGCCCCTGAACCTGTGTGGCAGAGCATTGATCCAGAGCCATTTATCACCTACTGACTGGAGAACAGTGGAGCAGGACCTGCTGTGGGACACACTGTACAATGACAGCTACTGACGTTTTACCATTTATGGTCTTATTACCTGTATGAGATGCCTCCATGGCCTTTAATCACCTCAGGTGTAAAACATGACGGACCCTGGGTTCCAGAAAGGCACAGAATGAGAGAAACTATTATAATTGTAATATCTGGTCAGAGAACATTAGAATATAGTGATGACAGGAGTTAAACAAGTTTCTACTGAAGCTGAAATGTCTTTTCTAAGATACAAATAATAGTCATAAAACCTCCACCCTGAGAGGTTTAATTTAGTTTTAAACCCTGTAACAGCACATTATGTAATAATGTAATAAATCTTCACATCATTATGTAATAACGCCGCATTTTGTAATAAAATCTTGAATGGTTCGCCTGCGGCTGGTCCTCTCTCTGTAGCCTGGTGTTTGGCTGCACTTAGTATAAAAACAGTTATACATTGGATGATCTAACCTCCATTAGAGTGTGATCAGCTGAGCTGAACACAAACAAGTTTGTATGTTTTTTCGGTTATTTACCTACATACAAATCAAAGAAATACTGAGACAAAATCACAGGTTGATCTAATAATACAGTGTCCATCAGTAATAAATGTCTCACCTCCATAACCTCGGTCTTGTCCTCAGATGATGCTGATGCTTGTAGAGCCACAGTGTGATGTGTAGTAAAAAAGTAAATAAAATAAAAGTGAGTCAGAGAAAAAACCTTCACAAAACAAAGACAAAGGACATTTCTAGATAATAAAGATGATGTAATGATGTGTCTTGATGCAGACAGACTGATACCTGCTAGAACCTACAGCCAATCAGAGAGAAGCACTTCAAGGGATAGTTCACCCAAAATTTAAATTTCACTCATTATCTCCTCACCCTCACGTTAAGGGCTGGAAGAAGTTTCAGAGTCCTCCATGGCTTCTCTGAGTTACAGGGGGGCTCCGCGCAGCACTGCACGTCAACATGACGGTTGTGAACGGAGCCCACTTATCTTCGTCCAAAAAGACACACCAGAAAACATCCAAATACCTCCAAACAAGTCTATGTTTTAAGTTTGGTTGTAGCGGAAGCTCCAAGTGTTGCTCTGCTGGAATCTCACACGATTTCCAGAGCCGTGAACTGGGTGTCAATGCAAATCACACAAGATTTGGACGGACCAGGAAGAGCAGTGCTGGGAGCTTCTGCTACAAACAAGCTTAAAATATACTTAGTATTTCATTTTTTCCGAACAATTTCTCATGTCGGGGCTTCAATACAAGAGGGACATTACAGATGAGCAGTATGGAGGTATTTGGATGTTTTTTGCTGTGTCTTTTTGGATGAAAAAAAGTGGCATCCATTGACAACCATTATATGGACAAATACTGCTGCGTGGACCCCCCGTAACTCAGAGAAGGAACGGAGGACTCTGAAACTTCTCACAGCTCTTAGTCGACATGAGGGGGAGGAGATGATGAGTGAAATTTGAATTTTGGGTGAACTATCCCTTTCAGTACTGATTTTACAGTGGGTGGAGTCTGATCAGAAACATAAAGAGCAGCAGCAGCTACAAATCACAGCATGAGCTCTATCTAACATTTCTGACTGGCAGCTCCACACTGATGCAGCAGCTCCTACTCACCTGGAGAGGATGAGGAACCTGCAACTGTGGGTTGTCATGAAAAATAACAGGGAATAAAAGTTACTGTTACAATTATGAAATAAAGAAACTGAAACAGATGTAAACAATAAAGGTGATGTAATGAACAGCCAATAAGAGGAGATCTGTTCAATACTCTGTCTTGTCAGGTTCACACTGAGACAAACACATGTTCTTTACTTACATTCAGGTGGAAGACATGTTAGCATTGGTTCATAATGTGAACTTATTCCTGCAGTATCTGATGGTTCCTGGAATACAGAAAGAGACTAAATTATATTTTCTTGTAAACAAAATGTACCAATTACTTTCTGTTAAGTGAATAAAAATATCAAAGTGTCCATACGTCTGTTTGTGCAGAACGCTGCAACTGTTGCTGCTGCAACCGTAACTTCTCCAGTTCTGTCTGGTGGTGTTTAATCAGGTCTAAGTGAAGTCTCTGGATCCGCTCTGACATGAAAAATAACAGGAAATAAAAGTTAGAGTCAGAGAAAAAAACTTTATGAAACAAAGACAAAGGACATTTCTAGATAATAAAGATGATGTAATGATGTGTCTTGATGCAGACAGACTGATACCTGCTAGAACCTACAGCCAATCAGAGAGAAGCACTTCATAGTGATTTTACAGTGGGTGGAGTCTGATCAGAAACATAAAGAGCAGCAGCAGCTACAAATCACAGCATGAGCTCTATCTAACATTTCTGACTGGCAGCTCCACACGGATGCAGCAGCTCTGTCAGGGACTCACCTAGATGTTCTCTTGTAGAAGTTGATGGGCTCTTGAATTCAGAATGACACAAAATTAGTTTCAAAACAAAACTTCTAGTTATGAACTGTGAAGGGAATAAAAATGTTGAAGGTTCATACGGGAAGAAGTTCAGAAGATCCTGACTTGCGGAAAGATGGCCTTGGTCCCCCTGTCATGAAAGATAACAGGAAATAAAAGTTACTGTTATTAAAATTATGAAATAAAGAAACTGACAAAGATGTAAACAATAAAGGTGATGTAATGAACAGCCAATAAGAGGAGATCTGTTCAATACTCTGTCTTGTCAGGTTCACACTGAGACAAATACATGTTCTTTACCTGAACGTATACGTCTTTCTGCAGTATCTGATGGTTTCTGTAATACAGAAAGAGAGTAAATTTCTTCTAAACAAAATATAACAATTATTTTCTGTGAGGTGAATAAAAGTATTGAAGTGTCCATACGTCTGTTTGTGCAGAACTCTGCAACTGTTGCTGCCTCACTCGTAACTTCTCCAGTTGTGCTTGCTCCTCTTCTGTTGGCTCCAAGTCTTCCTGGCACCGCACTGATGTGAAAAATAACAGGAAATAAAAGTTACAGTCAGGGAAAAAACCTTTATGAAAGAAAGACAAATAATATTTCTAGATAATAAAGATGATGTTTTGTATATTACGTAATCTATTATTATTATTATTATTATTAGGGCCATGGGCCATCGGACCAGGCACTGGTCACTGGCGGCAGCGGTACCGCTACCGGCACACGGACTACTGGTACCGGCGACGGCAGCGGGCAGCAATGAAGCCTGGTAGCGGTAATGTGCTTTATAAATAAAGTTTGCTTGCTTGCTTTTATAAACATTTCCCCAAACTTCAACAAAGTATGTCAAATATGGCAATATAAGAGAATAATATAAAATACCTCATTTCCTCCTCTTCTCTTCCTCCCCTCCAAATATCAAGAAGTCGTTTGGTTTAGTTAATTTAATTAGCATTCAGAAATCAAAAAGAAGTAAATAAACTACAAAATGTAGAAAAACAATACAAACTTTCACCTACCCTCTTCATCTGAGTCTGAGCTTCTTGCTCTTTTACCACCACGCCTGAAACAACAGATTTAAAGACAGTAAATATAAAAATCTGTTACATCTGCTGTATTTCTCTCTGTGTTTTAACCTGAAGCTCATTTAAATGACATCAACAGTGTGATCCTACTGTTCATGGCCGACGTCGTCCCTTTGTGTTGCTGCTGGTTCAGACTGAGCTGCTGACACTTCACCAGGAACAGCTCTGAAATTCATTAGTTAACAGTATATGATTTCATCAACTTAAAGGGATACTTCACCCAAAATCAATAATTCACCAATCATCTACTCCCTGTCATACCAAGGAAGGGTTTGGAGAACTTTCAGAGTCATCAGAACTCTTTAGGAGTTCCAGGGGGGGTCCTTACACTTATGACTCACATTACTACACAGTCTTATGTTGTGTAGGCTACAATCTCTACTGAGTAAACTAAATAAAAGAATGTCTTTAACACTCAGTTTATTTTAACTGACAGGTTTACGTCCTAAACAGTGTGATCTTACTCTGTGGTTGAAGATCCTGGTTCATCTTCAGACGGTTTTCTGGAGGCAGCGACCGCCTCCTCATCCCCATGATCACTCATCTTCTGGTTCGTCTGGAGGTTCATTAGTGACACTCAGAAACAATGTTTGAACCAATCAAACTTACTATTGATGTGACACATTTAACCTGTAAAAAAGTATAGCCATTTGGATATATAATTATAGCGTGAATCTTATATAGCCTAGGGTAGTGAGCAGTTTAGGAACACTTAGTAGCTCTGTAATAAATAAATACATAAATACATTCATGGTAAAGACAGTTTGCCCCCATTTTATATCAATAGACTATAACAGAAACATAAATAAATGCAGTCCAGTAGCACTGATACTGTGACGTGTAACTCGAACATTTAATTTTTTCATTTCAACGTCTCAACGTCAGACGTAAAAACATTGAAGTGACAATAAAGGAGGCAGGTTGGCGTTAACGTGAGGACTGCACCGTACAGTAAATCCCGGCAGTTTGGATGCAGGGAGCGCTGATTGGATAACGGTCAGTGGACACTCACAGTGACGGGGAGACAACCGTTACTTTCTGGAGTTTCCCGCGCAACGTGATGTTTTCTAATGCGTGTCCTCTTACCTACGTTTACAGACTAAAACTGTCATCGTACATGTTAAAAACACAACTTGAAGGTATAAATTGTAGAACTCACCGTCCCGCAGCTCAGAGTCTGTTCACTCCCTCACTGCTGCTGCTTCCTCCTTTTCTTCTGGAGCGAACTCCTCCCTTTCTTCCCGTCAGTTTAGTCATTTTCTGAAGAAAGGTTGAACAAATTGCAACAGAAGCAAACTCAGCTGTATTACCATGTGGGAGTGAAAGTCAGTTAAACCCCCAATTCCAATCCGCCCCTAAAGTTGTTGTTGCTCCTGTCCTTTAACAAGAGACCGGCGGAGCTCTCTCTGTCCACGTCTGTGAATTTAGGCTACCTTTTTTCTTTCTTTCTTTCTTTTTTAACACTCGCGTTCCGTCGGCATTTGACTTCACAATGAACTGATAGCCTAATTTCCTGACCAGAGTCCGCATCAGTGCTAACTTACGGTAAGGGGGCAGTAAGGGCTCATTCACTGACTCACTGGCTGTCCCATCTCCACACTTGGCTCAGTGCGCTGGTTACGCACAGTGGCGTGCACAGGGAGGGGCAGGGGGGGCAGTCACCCCCCCTAAAGTGCCCTATAGGAGCCAAAACGCGTGCTAAAGTGCCCTCTACAATGCTCACATGTATAAATACTATTACTGTTACTATTATTACTGTTACAATCATGAGCTCAATCTCCTCTCATTGATTAATGTTAATTTGTTTTTGTCTGTTGCTGTTCTTCTCTGATATTCATTTAAAAAAAATGTCTTTACAACTAAAGGCTGTAAACCTTATTGGTTCAGGTTCTTTTCTGGTTTAGTTTTGCTGTTATGTTTGTTTGATTGTTTGCTTTTTTTCATATTGTATCGATGTTGGGTAACAATTTTTTGTTGTTGTCTTGTTCTATATCTGAAAATGTATTTATCACAATACATTTAAATTCTAGTAACTTTATTGGTTTCTTTTTTTCTGTTTTCTTTCTGGTTTGGTTTGGTTTAGTTTCGTTTGTTCGTTTGCTTGTTTGTTTGTCAGTGGCTGTTTCTTTCTTAGTGCAAGCTTGTTTGTTTTTTATATTGTAACAATTCTGGATAGCTTATTTTGGTAAGTAGGACAGGCATTAATATAAGCACTACTATTTTGTCGATAATGTTTGTGTTGATAATGCTTGTATGTGACTGAATAGATGATTTCAAATCAAATCAAAAATCAACCCGTGCTGTGTATTTTTAGTAGCCTATGTTACTGTTGTAATGTTGATTATGCACTTGATTTTATCTTATACTGTTGATAATATGTTCTGTACTTTTAGATTAGCCGCCTATGGACTGGTGTTGAAAATTAGTGTGCTATAGCCTACACACCTAAGCAAAGCATCTGTCCACTGGAACAGTGTCAATGTCAATGTATTTGTGATGTCCATATCAAATAAATAAAACTTAACTTAACTCTAGAAGCCACAACGCGTGCTAAAGTGCCATTACAACAATACAGAGGCTACCTCACTCTGTTACAAACTGATTTGTATCCTCAACATGTCCTGAGTCGGGGAAAACAACCCCCGAAGAATCTCATTAGGGGAAAGTTTAGAAAAACACCAAAATATACAGTACTAGCCGGTTCATACACCTATTAATTATTTTTCTCATGTGAATGCACGACTCTTACCCAGGAGTCTGGGGTTCGAAGCCCGCCCAGGCCCTCTTGCCACATTCACATATTACAGTAAAAAACTTAAAGGGATAGTTCACCCAAATTGAAATTTCACTCATTATCTCCTCCCCTCAAGGGCTGGGAGAAGTTTCAGATCCTCCATTCCTTCTCTGAGTTACAGGGTCTCGGCGTAGCAGTAGATGTCCATAACGGTTGCAAATGGACACCAACTGTCTTTGTAACAAAAAACACACCAAAAAACATCCAAATACCTCCATGCTGCTCGTATGTAATGTCTGTCTTTAATATACTTGATTTGATTGATTGATTGATTGACTGATTAAGAGGTTTTCTCAGTCTTGCTGTCAACAACTAATAACACCATAATCAGACATATGGGCTCCCCAAACCCCACAATGTTTATCATATTATCCATGACTATGTTTGTTGTTTTATTCTGTTCCATAACTACTGACTCCTGCAAATAGAGAAAAATTAACAACACTGCAATACAATAGTGCTAGTAAATGGTGCAAGGCCACCACTTAGTGGTCATTTTTGGTAACTGCACCCTAGTCTCAAAAAGTTGTTATAGTAATCACTGTGAGACCAGTAGGTGTTGTTTTTAATGCACATCCTAATGTCATGATTATTATTTAAGTTTTGACGTGCATTAATCTGAGAACCTTTATTTCTCAACCCTCTGTGTATTGAGTTCTGCATCTGCATGCCATGTTTTGTCTTGTAGGTATGGATTAAAGGGCATGTTCAGTCTGGCTGCAAGGATCCCAGACAACCAGAACCAGACCACTGACCAAATTCTTCATCAAGTCTTCATAAGTGATCCTGCCAACGGTGTGAAGAATGTAACCAACAACGGTGATGTGTACATTGGCAGCAGAGTGGTTGCAGCCCAAGCTCTGAAACAGGCCAGAGGAGCTGGTCATACAGAGTCACGTGTTCTGGACCACTTGAACCACCTGTTCAGTAGTCATGATGATAATGATTTGTTGCTTTTCTATGTGTATGCCTCCCCATGTGTCGCACAATTTACAAGCAGCACTCATAGGGAGAGCATTCTGCAAAGGATGGGTCTCATTCAACAATGGAAAAATCATGCTATTGTGTTTTCAACAATATTCAAGTCCAAAGATGACAGAGCCAATACTGAGGAGTGGAGGGTTTGGCAGACATAGGGGGTAGTCTACAAGAAGGGGTGTCAGAGGGTAAATTTCATGCTCATGACCCTGAAGATCCTGGATAGAGGTACAACCCCAGTTGCATATTGGGTCAGGAAACACTTCTGAGTAGATTTGGACCAGAGGACTTAGCATGGACTTGCATGGTTTGTTCCAGTGTAAACTGGGCCAGCGAAGCCACAGTGGAGTGACTGACTGGAACATTGAAAACTCTTCTCAATTGATTGTGAGGTACAGTATAGACCATGAAATAAAGTGCATGTTATCTCTTTTTTTCCCTGTTGGATAAAAGTTTGTGTGAGGAGGGTGGCCAAGATTTACCAAATGCTACAAGATATCGACCCACCGTCGTGGGAAAATACTCGGTTGGCATGGGAAAAAGACTTAGACATTACACTATCTGAAGAGATATGGCAAAAAAGTTTAAAGCGTATACACACCACATCTCTCTGCATACGGCACGGTCTTATCCAATTTAAAGTTTTACATAGGTTGCACTACTCTAATGAGAAATTGGCCAGGATATATCCTAACGTCAACCCTGAATGTCCAAGATGCAGCCATAGTCCAGCCACAGTGGGTCACATGTTTTGGGCGTGTAGGTCTCTGAACAGCTTCTGGACATAGATTTTCGAAGCAATATCTTAAATACGAGGTGTTAGTGTAGATCCTGACCCAGTAATCGCCATCTTTGGAACAACACCCTCAGAAGAGCATTTTACTTCCTTACAGATGAATGCTATAGCGTTTCTAACGCTGATGGCACGGAGATTAATTCTTATGCAGTGGAAGTCGGTAAGTCCTCCGTCATTCACACGGGGTTGATATGTTGTTTTGTTCTGTGTTCTGAAAAAAGTCTATAAATAAAGTGCTTAAAATAAAAAAAAATAAAAAATAAAAAGTTTGTGGACGAAGCCAGCTTCAGTGTGTCTGTAATTCAGTAGGCTAATGTTTCTATATTGCTCTTTTGAATAGAGAAAGATATGGAGCTACACTCAATTCAAACTTCACTCCAGGACTTTATCTCAGAACCTTGTAAAATGTATTTGCATATCGTAGCTCTGTGACACAACAGTATAGGATCACAGGATCTACAGGCAGCAGCGGACAGGACACCAGGTGATAGACTGTCCCCTAAGCCCCTATATTGGTAAAGTGGTGTTATTGAAGGATGTTAGAACCAGCACAACCTGTTCACAGCAGCCATGTAACATGTTGGCATACTGTAAATTATTATAATGACAAAACAGCAGTCACCTCCAAGCACCTCTGAATCCCCGGATTACAGTAAATTTGTTGATGTTGTTGGGTTGTTTTCTTTGTCTTGCCTCTCTCATTGCCAGTCCATAGACATGTCCCATCACAGTGGTTTCAATCTAATCAGAAAATATTATTCTTTGCCTCACTGAGTTTCACTCATCCTTTATTTCCCCTCAATAGTGAAAGGCTACACTCAGCATTTGCTTAGTCTCTCTATCTCAGAACCGTGTAAAATGTATTTGCATGTCATAGCTCTGTGACACAATAGTAGGATTCACAGCAGCTACAGGACAGGTTGGGTTACTGAGTGTCTTTCACTCTTGTCTGATCTTACAGTTAAAAAGGCTTCAGCTGCAGCAGAGCATTTTCCAAGAACATCCTTCTACTCCTAACCATTCAATCAGCATCTAGTTTCTAGGGTTCAGGCTTTGTCCCTGTTTTCATCTGACCTCCAGCCTCAGGCCTCAGTCTGAGAGTTTAGTTCAGGTTGTTCTACTGACAGGACTCTTTCTATTCACCACTGCATCATCATAACTAGTTGTTTTCTTCCTCTGACACATAGTTTGGGAGACGTAGGGGAAAGTCTACCAGAAGGGGTCTCAGAGGGGTAGATAGGTTCTTACTCTCGGTTTGTCTGTGTGTCAACTAATTGTAGTATAATATGTTTAAAAAAAATGTAGATCCTGGAGAGATTCGAGGCAGCATGGACTTGTATGGTTTGTTCCAGTGTAAACTGGGCCAGTCAAGCCGTAGTGGAGCTGACTGACTGAAACATTTAAAACTGTTCTCAATGGGTTTATGACCAATATTCTACAAGGTGAGGTCAGTCTGAATTAGTGAGTGGGGTCTGGACCATGAAATGTAATGTTATCTCTTCTGTAGGAGTCATTTCTGCTTTTATTTGTTGTTTAATGTTGCCGGGGTTTATTTTGGTGACACCGGAAGTAGCGTACCACACTTCCAGGTCACGGGGTGAGTTAAACCCAGGACAATCAGCCTACCAGGTGTGCTGGTCTGACCGTGTCTATGTGTGGTTTCGTCTCTTATACCTGCCAACGAGGTATTGTTGTGTTGTGTTAATAAATGTGTGTTTTTAGCACTGAAATCTCGCCTTGGGCACCTTTTTGTTTGTAATAACCTGCACGCGTCCAAACACTGGAGACCATGCAGCCACCGTGCCCCTCTTATAGTGAAAAGAAGGGCACTACATCTTTTTTTCTGTTAGATAAAAGTTGCCCATTTCAATAGAGAAAGGTGCTACACTCAGCATTTGCCTATAGTCTTCAGTTCAAACAGCAGAGCAGTACTTTATCTCAGAACCGTGTGAAATGTATTTGCATGTAGTTCTGTGACCAACAGTAGTGTTCACAGCAGCTACAGGACAGGTTGGGCTACTGAGTGTTCTTCCATCACAGAGTCTTTCACTCTTGTCTGATCTTACAGGTAAAAAGGCTTCAGCTGCAGCAGAGCATTTTCCTATCAGGATCCTGGATTACAGTACATCTGCTAGTGTTGGGTTGTTTTCTACAGTATGTCCTGCTGTCAGTTCATAGACAAGAACTTGTTCTGACCTCAGTGGTCTCAATTTCATCATAAATTACTGTTACATAAATACCTCTCACATGGACTCCTCCTCTGCCTCTCAGATCGTTTCTGTCTGTTGTTGTGACAACCTTCAACAACCATAGTGTCTAACCAGGTGAACACTTCTTCTGGTTTTGCAAAAAAAAACAAAACATGACTTATGGGTTTGAGCCACTGAGCATTTGGTTCAGACAATATGGTTTAGTGTTTTAGCAAACAAGAAATGCTGGATTGGATTTTGTCTGTACCTGTTGTACATGTAACTAACTTAATTGATTTATATTAGAAAGGTAAAGACAGGAACAAAGGAACGCCACACACTCATCTCCAGTTGCAGAGAGTTTTATTGGACAACGTTTCGGACCGTTTGTCAAGAAAGGTAAAGACAAACAAACAAAGACTTTGGAGACCCCAAAGACACACAGGCATTGAAGAAATGACACACACACAGTTGTTGATATGTGCATAGCAGCTGTTCTTAATAATTTTCCATCAAGGCAGTCTGTACCAGCACAGTTATCCGCAGAAATGGAGCATAAAAATTTCTCAACCTCATCGATTTCCACCAGTTTGAACTCAAACTTACTCATTTTTTATCACTCAGTGGTTATCGATTAGTGGACATGATTTACAATCATACTCCATATCCATTTTATACCTTGATTTATTAACTTAAATTTATAATTATTTATAATTTATATCCAATGATTTGGTTATAAACACTCCATCTGATAGGCTGAATTCATCTTACCCATTATATTGTTTAACACATTCCACAACTGTTTACCATTGTGTTGCACCACCCTGATTCGTTGTTGATAGTACACCTTTTTTCAAAAGGAGTTTAAATCGAACGCAACTGGACTTGGTTTTTGTCTGGGAAGACGTTTCACCTCTCATCCAAGAGGCTTCATCAGTTCAATTCGTTTCACCTCTTGGATGAAAGTCCAGTTGTGTTCGATTTAAACTCCTCTTGAAATACTATGACCTGGACAAATGAGAATATGCACAGGCTACTTGATAGCACACCCCCTTTTCTCTCTGTTGAGCTTAGTGACTCGATTACGTAGAGTACAATAGACTTTTTTGTCACTCACTGAGCTAGAAGGTATATAAACCTTTTTAGCTTGGTCAATCCAGGGTGCACCATTAGACCTTACTGTGAATTTCCTTACTGGTGCGTGTCCATTATATTAGCTATATAATAGCAATCAATCAAATCAAGTCAAATAAACTTTATTTGTCCCATCAGGGGAAATTTGTCTTGAGAAAGGGAGTTGTGACAGCTGCACACACAAAACATCCATACACAGCACATAATATACAATAAAAGATTAACAAGGCAAACATACCCAAGAGGAGAGCAAGAAAGTGTGGGGTGCAATAAATAGAGTAAAAAACTAATACAAGTACAAATAAAAACGTACTAAAAACTAAAAGAAAGAGCAAGGGACGTTGGTAGAAGCCAGCAGGTGGAAGCAAACTGGATGTAAGTGATATGACTGGCTGACTGATAGTTGTTATTTTTATATTTTATATTACTTCTAGGTGAAGGATCTGACTGTAGTGTCACCACTGGCATGGACAAAGGGAGGGTCTGCACTGATGGTACATTTACTGTCTCTAACTTTCAGCTTTGAAATTTGAATGTATAGATAAGATAAATAAAGGCTTGGCCTCTGTCTCAGTCCGATGTATAAAGGTAACCTCTCAGTCTGACTGTGTTCAACCACACTCTGCTTCCCAGAGCTGAAGGAGCCCAGAGGGAGTCGACGGCATCAGATCCTCCATCTCACGTCTTTACTTCGTTCCACAGGTGAGAGAGACAGGGAAGCAGAACTCCTGCATAAAACAGCTTGATGGAAATGTGTGTTTTTTGATAGGGCTAGGCCTTTAACCTGTTCACTTTGATTAATATGCTCCAGAAATCATTTCTCTCTTTCTGATATGATGCACATCTTGTTTACACCACTGCTTGAAATGAGCTGAAACTTTTAATCGTTTGTAATTAATGAGCCTTGTGGACTGGAAGTTTAAATTGCCAGTATGGGCTGACTCCAACTCGCTCATTAATTATTAATAACCGGACGCTGCTGTGTCGATGCCATGTGAGAGGGTTTGCTTGTGTGTTTGTGCTTAAAATTTTATCTGATTATTGCCAGACAGACCACTGGCACCTCTCTCATATATGTTCATTATTGTCAGTGTGCATTGTGGTCCTTGATGGCCAGGGGGGTAAATGCTCTCACCTGACACAGGGTGAGCTCAAGAGTAAGTGCCCCGAGGCAAATCTTAAGAGTAGAGAAGCACATGCAGAATACAAAACCCCGAAGGGATCTGGAATACTGGAACTTTTGCTTCTCCCGCTTTCCCTTTCAGCCATGTGTATTGTATTATTGAATTATTCTCTGTTCCAACTCACATTAGAAATATTCCAAATTATGCCTCCTTTAAACCTGGCTAATTAGTGGTCAAGGCTGTGAACATTAAATTTCCTGTCATGTTGTCTGTCAGTGCGTTAATCGTCTAAATTGTTTCTTTTCGTGCATGGCTTCTATTGTGTTTATGTGCAACAGTGTTATTGTTATTGTGTTTTGTGTATGCAAAATAGCCTTCTTTAATCTTTAATGCTATTAACTGCCTTGAAAGAGGCACATCCACTGTTCTCAGTATTTCAAATTAACGAAGGAATGTGACGAGCAGCACGCTGTTAAAATTCAAGTTTAAAGGTTCAAAGTTTATTTTAATCAGAACGGAGGTTTCTGATGACCTGCGCTGAACATCACCACAGTCTCTGTCCTTGCTTGGCTCAGCAGGTGTTTCTCTGTGGGGGAAAGCAGAGACCTTTCATTTATATATTGTATTTTTTTTTGTCTTTAATGCCGCTTTTATTAGATAGTTGAACAGTTGAGAGAGACAGGAAATGGGGGGGCAGAGAGAGGAGGAATGTCATGCAGAAAAGGCTGCCTGGTGTGGAATTCGAACCAGGGTCGCCTACAGCCTGGACTGTAGCCTCAACACATGGGGCGGCTGCTTAACCTGCTGCGCCATGTTTACCATTACTATTGTTCTCTCTCTCCTTTAGGTCTCAGCAGATCCTGCTGGCAGCAGCAGCCAAGGTGAGAACTTCATCATTTCTTTACTTTTACCTTTATCCTTACTCAGTGGTTCTCAACATGGGGGTCCCCAATTTATTTCTTGAATTTTTACCACTTTCTTCTAGGAGTTGTTGTTTTTGTTTGTTTTTTTACCACTTTTTCTAGACTTTTTTAATTACTTTTTTGTTTTAGAAATTTTACCACTTTTTTCTTGATTTTTTTTACTTTTTTATTTTGAACATTTTTTTTACAAGAAATGTTACCACTTTTTTCTAAAAGTTTTTTATTTTACCACTTTTTCTAGATTTTTAAAAACATTTTCGTTTTAGAAATCTTACCACTTTTTCTAGAAAATTTTTACTTTTTTATTTTGAACATTTTTTTTTTTACAAGAAATGTTACCACTTTTTTCTAGATTTTTGTTTTGTTTTACCACCTTTTCTAGATTTATTAAAAAACGTTTTGTTTTTAAAAGTTTTGCCACTTTTTTTGAGAAAATTTGTACTTTTTTCAAATAATTTTTTACCACATTTCCTAGAAATGTTTAAATGTTTTGGGAGAAATTGGACCATTTTTTCCAGAAAATTTTCTATAATATTTCCAAAAATTCACACCATTGGGCCTAATTTAAAAGAATAAAAAAGTAACGTTCTTCAGTGTCATAACAAATATTTGTGTATTTCTGTATTTCTTTCTAAATTTGCTCCAATGGGGGTCCGTGGTCTAATTTGTGTCAATTTAGGGGTCCTTCATGTACAAAACGTTGAGAACCACTGTCCTTACTGACCTTCACAGATGTGGTGGAATTTGCTGCCATTAGTATTCTCCTTGTAATAGTGGAGTACTCTTTTGAAGTAGTTCTATTAAACCTTGTGTCCTGACTACAGCCTGGGGTAAGAGGAACCTTGTTTACTAACACCAGGTTGTAGATTCCTATACTGTAGGTAAAACTTTATCTGGGGTAGGGATCTGTTAAGTTCTATCCTGACTTGTGTTTTTTGCCTGGGAAAGCAAACAATACTTGTAGTAATGAAGTAAGCAGAGTCATAAAGTGGGGTATGGGAAGGGACTGCAATCCCTGTTCTGGGGGGCACTACTGCTATCTGCTGTGTGGTACTGTGCTCTGTTCCCTTCTCTATAGTCAGAGAATAAACGTGGGTGCATGCTACCTCTCTAGTCTTGTATTTTGACTCTCCAAAGGCAGAACCAAATTTTCCACAACACAGATAAAAATACAACTTCCAGGTTTCTGCACTAACCAATACCACTGGAATGTACTAGTACTCTGGTGTTTTAATGACTTTTATGTTATGTTCTGTCTTACACTCAGATGGCTGGCCTGAGCTGGACGGTTGTGACGCTGGCAGTCTTCCTGACTACGGCAAACAGTTTGAACCTGGACCAGAATGATGTTGGATCTCCTGGTAGCACGGGGGACGGGCATACCGAGCTGCACCGAAGCAAACGAGCACCTAATAGAGCCGTCATTCATAGTTGGAGAGACAACAACAACAGAGAGATCATTGCAACTGAAGAAAATAATAACAATATTGCAAACACCAACAGAGATATACGACGTGAAGCATCAGAATTAATTGACAGATGGAATGCCAACCTCTTGCGAGAGCAGGCCACGTCCAATGTGCTAACTTCTGAACGTCTTCGTATTGACATTCAGGGGCTGATTACAGTGAATAATCAGAGGTGTTACAACCTGCAAATCCAGGAGAATGCTATACGCGGAGGAGGAGCAAGAAGGAGCACCACTATCGCACTGCTCATATCTGCTCAGGACATCTCAACTGAAATCATGAAATGGGGCTTTAAGCGTAGTTTAGAAGAAAGGACCAAAGTGGTTATAACAAGACGGTAATGATATTAATCAATCAGCTCCAACAGCAGCCAATAATCACAAAACAACAAAAAAAATAGTAATTAGATTCCTGAATTGGTTGTCAAATATAGTTAATTTGACTAAAATAAAGATGTTTGATGCCCTCTTTTTGTTATACACTGTACTTGTACACAAGCCACTGTTCTTTCCAAATTAAAGCTTGGCTCAGCATCCATCCATGTGTCTGTGTGTTCATCATTGTGGAGCAAGAGGGAATATGTCTGACATTTAAACATTTTAAATATTGCTTTGCAGGCTAACTCAGCGTTACGTTGGACCATGGGTTAAACTTACGCCGGAATATCACTTTAACTCATTATTTCATATTTGTCTGTTCATAATTCGAAATAAACACGTACTCCAAATTGACCTTTAGTAGTTTTAATTTTCTGTGAATTATATTATAGTGCCAACTTTGAATAGAATTTCAAAACGTGATGTTTCTCTGGCAGGTTTCAGGGGAGTGTCGTGTCGGGGAGTTTACAGCCATCTGTTTAGATCTCACTTGGGAATTATGCATGTTTTTTTGTTTTGTTTGTTTTGTTTTTCAGAATTAGGATACTGTTTGTAATTTATGATTTCATGAATTAAAGTTTTTTGTCTGCCCTTAGTGAAATAAGAGCTGAAACACTGATCTCTTGTCTCATGTTCATCTTTTGATGTCAAACCCAAATTTTGTACCGATGTTCTTATACATTTAGAGGAGGCAGAACATAAAACCACATGTTACATTTTACATACAGACAATTTTACATTCAAGTTGATAAAAAAAAAGATATAGAAAAATATATCAGAATATGGATACAAAAACATTTCATAAAAATACAAAATGTGAATCAATTCAAGTTAATTGATATGGAAGAATGAAGCCAACCATCACTTCCAGGTTCTACATACATTAAACCTAATACACAAAGCGTCCCACATTATAAATTCAGCACTCTTTACACTTTACAAATTACAAAAATTGACAAGACCAGTGACTATGCAGAGACTCAGTCGCAGAGAAACTCACAAACACAAATGTCCAAGATCCAAAAACACATTTACTGATGGACAGGCACTGGAAAGTAATCCAACCGACAGCAAACAAATCCCAAACCAAATGACAAAAAGGTCATACAAAAAGGTTACACAAAGACGAACGCGAGAGAGCCAAGCACACTAGGGTAACAATGACAATCTGGCAAAGGAAGGGGCGTAACACAAGGGCTTAAATACAGGTGTGGTGATTATTGGCGGGAAACAGAACAAAGGAGCTTGACAGGAAGTGATGAACCAAAACAGGAATGAACACAAACTTCAAAATAAAACAGGAAGTCCAAAAACATACAGGCAGAGACATGACATTACCCCCCCCTCAACGGACATCCCCAGACGTCCCAGAGTGTTCAGGATGCTGACGGTGGAAATCCCGAATGAGGGTTTTGTCCAGAATATGCCGATACGGGACCCAACACCTCTCCTCTGGACCGTAGCCTGTCCAGTCAACAAGGTACTGGCGGCCCCGCCCCCTTCGCCGCATGTCCAACAGTCTATTCACAGTGTAGGCGGGGCCACCATCGATCATGCGAGGTGGAGGAGGCGGTCTGGCGGGAGGAACCAGTGGGCAGGATCTGACTGGTTTCACCTTAGAAACATGAAAAGTGGGATGAACCCGCAAGGTGCGGGGAAGGTGGAGACGTACTGAAGCTGGGTTGATCACCTTGGCAATGGGGAAGGGACCCACAAAGCGTGGAGCCAGCTTACGGCACTCAACCCGCAGTGGGAGGTCACGGGTAGACAGCCAGACCCGCTGACCCCTTCGGTAGTGGGGGGCTGGAGTCCGCCGCTTGTTGGCTGTCCTCTGGTAGATCTCAGAAGACCGGAGCAGGGCAGCCCGGGCCTTCCTCCAGGTGAGATGGCAGCGACGGACTAGGGCATGGGCAGACGGGACAGTAACCTCCCTCTCCAACTCAGGAAACAGAGGGGGCTGGTAGCCATACACGCACTGAAAAGGTGAGAGACCAGTGGAGGAAACAGGAAGCGAATTGTGGGCATACTCAACCCACAGCAGTTGGCGTGACCAGAGGGACGGGTTCTGGGAAACAAGGCATCGGAGGGCGGTCTCCATCTCCTGGTTGTAGCGCTCAGTCTGGCCATTTGACTGAGGATGGAAACCGGAAGACAGGCTAGCCGTGGCACCGATGAGGCAGCAGAACTCCTTCCAAAAGCGGGAAGCAAACTGGGGACCACGATCTGAGACGATGTCCTGGGGGAGACCATGCAGACGGAAAACATGAGACAACACAACCTCTGCCGTCTCCTTGGCAGACGGGAGTTTTGGCAGAGGGACATAGTGAACCATTTTAGAAAACCTGTCAACTATGGTGAGCACCACTGTATTGCCCTCTGAAAGAGGCAACCCAGTCACAAAGTCCATGGAAAGGTGAGTCCAAGGGCGACGAGGCACAGGTAGTGGGTGCAGCAGACCAGATGGAGGGCGCCTGGATGTCTTGCAGCTGGCACAGACAGTGCAACCAGCAACAAAGTTCCCCACATCCTCCTTTAAGGAGGGCCACCAGAAGCGTCGTCTCAACAAACTCATGGTTCGACTCACCCCTGGATGGCATGCCAGCCGCGAAGAATGCCCCCACTGCAGGACCTGGGACCGGAGAGCTCCAGGGACGAAGAGACGGTTTGGCGGACATCCGTCGGGAACCTGAACCCCCTCCAGCGCCCGCCGTACCTGCTCCTCGACGCCCCAAGTGACTGCTCCGACCACACAGGTTGGGGGCAGGATGGCAGCTTGTTGGTGGAGACGTTCAGGTGAGTCAAACTGTCGGGAGAGAGCGTCAGGCTTGATATTCCGGGAACCCGGGCGATAGGAGATGGTAAAATTAAAGCGAGTGAAAAACAAGGCCCACCGGGCCTGCCTGGCATTGAGTCTCTTAGCCCCCCTTATGTATTCCAGATTCTTGTGATCCGTCCAAACCACAATGGGTTGCTCCGTCCCCTCCAGCCAATGTCGCCACTCCTCCAAAGCCAGCTTCACAGCTAGCAGTTCCCGGTTACCTACATCATAATTACGTTCAGCGGGAGACAGCTTCTTAGAAAAATAAGCACATGGGTGTACCTTCTTATCCACAGGAGAGCGCTGAGACAGGACTGCCCCCACACCTACATCCGAGGCGTCCACCTCCACAATGAACTGGAGCTTGGGGTCAGGCATGCGGAGAATGGGCAAGGATGAGAACCGCCGGCGTAGTCCTTGGAATGCGTGGTCTGCTTCCGATGACCAGGAAAACTTGACGCTGGAGGAGGTGAGGGCATGGAGGGGAGCAGCTACAGCACTGTAATTCCTGATGAAGCGTCTGTAAAAATTAGCAAAGCCCAAAAACCTCTGCAGCTGTTTGCAGTCCGTAGGGACCGGCCAGTTCAGGACTGCACTGACCTTTTCAGGATCCATTTTCATCTGACCTGCGGAGATTATGAACCCCAAAAAGGAGACAGTGGACTGGTGAAACTCGCACTTCTCTGCCTTCACGTAGAGCTGATTCTGGAGGAGCCGGTGGAGCACCTGCCGCACGTGAGTAACATGTTCCTCCTTGGACTTAGAAAAAATGAGAATGTCGTCCAAGTACACAAAGACAAAACGATTCAACATGTCCCTCAATACATCATTAACAAGACCTTGGAATACAGCAGGGGCATTTGTGAGGCCAAAAGGCATTACCAGATATTCGTAGTGTCCACTAGGGGTGTTAAAGGCCGTCTTCCACTCGTCTCCCTCGCGAATGCGCACCAAATGGTAAGCATTCCGAAGGTCCAGCTTAGTGAAAATGGTAGCCCCCTGTAAGAGTTCAAATGCTGAGGTAATCAGAGGGAGAGGGTACCTGTTCTTGATGGTGATGTCATTGAGGCCAGTGTAGTCAATGCAGGGGCGCAGGGACTTATCCTTCTTCTCCACAAAAAAGAAACCTGCCCCTGCTGGGGAAGAGGATGGTCGAATGATGCCCGACCTTAGGCCCCCTTGGATGTAATCCTCCATAGCCTTAGTCTCGGGGGCTGAGAGGGAGTACAGGCGGCCCTTGGGGAGAGTGGCCCCCGGAAGGAGGTCCACAGCACAGTCGTAGGGCCGATGTGGGGGTAGTGAGGTCGCCTTGGCCTTACTGAACACCTCCTTGAGGTCCAAATAATCATCTGGCACCTTGGCCAAGTCTGGATAGTCCTGAGTAGCAACTGTGGAAGCAGGTGAAAAACTGGGAAAGGCAGACAACAGGCATGAAGAATGACAAGCAGAGCCCCACCCCATCACACAACCCTTTACCCAGTCCAACTGTGGGTTGTGCCTCCTCAGCCAGGGAAAACCAAGGATGACAGGGAACTGAGGAGAGTCAATAATAAGGAAATTGATCATTTCTGAGTGGTTACCTGACATGAGGAGAGTGAGTGGTGATGTTTGATGAGTGATGCGGCTTATTAGCCGGCCGTCAAGGGCGTGAGCCTCCCTAGGCTTAGGCAGGAGCTGGAGCTGGAGCTGTAGGCTGTGGGCCAGGGCTCGATCCATAAAACTCTCGTCTGCTCCAGAATCGATGAGGACGGAGAGATTATGGGAAGTTGAAGCGGTGGAGAGTTGAACAGGGATAAGAGCACGGAAAGCCTGGGAGGATGCTGTGGTCGGGCTCACCAGTAAACCTCCTTTTACTGGCGAGCCTGTCCTTTTAACGGACAGGATGCGAGAAAATGGCCCTGGTTGCCACAGTAGATGCATCTGCCCTCCCGTAGTCGGCGCTGACGCTCCTCTGGGGTCAGATGGGCTCTTCCCACCTGCATGGGTTCCTCAGTGCCACTTGGGAGCGCTGATCCGTCAGCAGGTGGCAGGACAGGTCGGTCTGAATGAAGGCCAGGAGCTGAAGACCACCGGTTGATGGGGGAGGTCCTTTGCCGTCTTCTTTCCCACAAACGGTTGTCAATCTTGATGGCAAGGGCAACCAGGTCATCTAGTTCAGAAGGTAAGTCAAGTGGAGCTAAATGGTCTTTGATGTCGTCTGACAAACTGTTCAAAAAAGCATCTGTGAGAGACTGGTTATTCCATTCACTCTCAGCTGCTAATGTCCTGAAGCGTATAGCATGGTCAAAAACCCGGCTCTTTCCTTGCTTCAGAGCCATCAGGGAACGGGCTGCCTCTCGTCCCGAGGTGAGGACACCAAACACCCGGGTCAATCCCTCAGAAAAAGCCTCCACTGAGTGGCACACTAGGGTCCGGCGTTCCCATTCAGCGGTGGCCCACTCACGTGCTCTCCCCGTCAGATTGGTCACCATGAAAGCAACCCTGGAGCGCTCAGACGGGAAAGAGTAAGGCTGCAGTTCAAAAGTGAGTGAGCATAAGGTCAAAAAAGAGCGGCAGGTACCTGGGGAGCCATCATACTTCTCAATGGGGGGAGGCCGAGGTTCACAGCGGGCAGATGAACTAGGCTGAGGCAGTTCCGGAGGAGGAATATCCGCGGGTTCCGCTGCAGCAGGGGTCCGAGCGCTAGCAAGTGCCTGCTGGGTCTGGGCAGCAAAGGCCTGGAGCTGACCTGAAATGGTGGACTGGAAAGACTCCTGTTGTTCCCGCAGGCCCTGAACTCCTGCAAGCAGCTTAGATAGGGCTTGTTCATGATCCTGCAGTCGTCTGCCTTGTGCAGCAATGGCAGCACGAAGAGGGTCCTCTGCTGAGTCTGTCATGGCCAGATTGTACTGACAAGACCAGTGACTATGCAGAGACTCAGTCGCAGAGAAACTCACAAACACAAATGTCCAAGATCCAAAAACACATTTACTGATGGACAGGCACTGGAAAGTAATCCAACCGACAGCAAACAAATCCCAAACCAAATGACAAAAAGGTCATACAAAAAGGTTACACAAAGACGAACGCGAGAGAGCCAAGCACACTAGGGTAACAATGACAATCTGGCAAAGGAAGGGGCGTAACACAAGGGCTTAAATACAGGTGTGGTGATTATTGGCGGGAAACAGAACAAAGGAGCTTGACAGGAAGTGATGAACCAAAACAGGAATGAACACAAACTTCAAAATAAAACAGGAAGTCCAAAAACATACAGGCAGAGACATGACAAAAATAAAAAAAATAAAATGATTTGTTTAAAAAAAATTAAACAAAGTAATCCCACAGTCAGATTTACAGTTTGCAGCTTCTGCAATTCACCTGAGTTTGGATCAATGACCTGATATAGATACGTTACTTACACTTAAATTTACATTATTTCTTTCAGCCAAGCATTTTATCTCAACTTTCGTAACAGTCACATTTACTTTACTGGTAAATGACAATTATCAATCTAACTAGCTCCATGTTAGCAATAAGCATAAAGTGACTCAAAACCATGATCTGATCCGTGAGGTTTTTGATCCATTGAACCCCTATATTCTAACAATAATTCATTTCTGTATTATACTGTATTATTGTATCACAGAGGGACGAAAGAAATGTGCGTTTACCTGAGAGGGTTATGAACAAAGTCTCTGTTGATGTACAGGATTAAAAGTGCATTGGTGTGTTTCTTATTCGTGTTTCAGTTTAACTTCAGTTGTTTGGAAAGATATGGATCCACCTCGCAGAAGGTTTGGATCAGAAGTCTACAAGCAGTATCTCCTTTCCTTATCACCATGTCGATCAGCTTTCGTGCACTATCTGCCCTGCATACAGCTGAGATCGACTCCTTTTCCTCGTCGTTTATCACTTTGTTTTGAAGAAGCACATCCGTCAGGTGTTGTAGGACAGGATCAGACACTCTGGCAATAAACTCTGTCCGAACTGAGAACAGCTTCTCCTCGTACTTCCCTCTCCTTGGTGGACTTTGTCCACATGGATCAGGACCTGGAAGATAAAGTGGGAAACACTTGAACTAGGCAGCTACTAGCTAGATGGGAGTTGTTTACATTTTAATTTGGTGTTTTTCAGAGCTTTGTTTCAACCATGTGGGGAATTCTTCATTCCCTCTTACTGATAGTGGAACAAGCTGGGGGTCATCCAATTTTCACAATTTTAGTAGGTTATCTGAGCAGAGCTTCTCACCTCCTCCTCCTCCTCCTCCTCCTCCTCCAGCTGGTGAGTCTGGTTCATTGGTTAGTGACAGTTTGGACAGGGCAGTGACGAAAGAAGCTGAACCTGAACCAAGAACAAATGATTTAGTTTCACAATATTCAACAATTTGCAACAATAATATTAACTCGGAATTAACTCGACACCATGACAGAGGGCCGAGTCCCTTCTTTTGCCTGCTACCTGAACGGCACTGGACCTCTGACCCCAAACTCCAGCCCAGTGAGCTCCTTAGAAAGGCCTTTGCTAGCATACTGCCCTCCAAGGTGTGCTTCCTGGAGAAGGCCCCAGTTTCCAAGCAAGGTAGTGAAGGTCCTACAGTTCCTTCAGGTCCTAAATGGTCTTGTCATTCACTTTGTGATTTGCCCTTAGGCCTATTGATGGAGAAATCTCTGCCAAAATATGGGCCTGAAAAGTGATGCGGGTAATCTTTCATTGTTACTGTGGAAGTTGTGACTCCAACGTTGTTACTCTGCATTCAAAGCTGGCGCCGTGGTTGGTTTCGGATTGGCCAGTTTGTTGCTCTACAGGAGAGGGTGTGTCATTAGGAGGCTCCGAGGGGAGGGCCATACGAGCTCAGAGGGGAGCGATCATTGCATACAGAGGGAGGGATGTTTTTGTGTGTGTGTCTCTACTGAGACTGTTGTCATTCTTTCATGCAAGTTAAATGGCTGCTGTGCTATTGACCACGAGAATGGTATAGAATGGGTGCAAGCGACTCAAAGGCCTTCTGCAACAAGGCCATTTCCTCAGACATCCACAGGGAGCTGGAATAGAGTGCCATGTTCCCTCATGTTGAAAGGAGCCAGTTGTGGTGGTTCAGGCATCTGATGAGGACGCCTCCTGGTCGCCTCCCTTTGGAGGTGTTCCAGGTGTGTCCAACTGGGAGGAGACCCCGAGGCAGACCCAGAACTTGCTGGAGGGATTATATATCCCTTCTGACTGGGAGTGCCTCAAGATCACCCGGGAGGAGATGGATGGACAGATAGATGGATAGACCACAACATGACATGAACTGAACAACGGGGCTAATGGTGCAAATGAACTTGGTTCTCTAGGCTCCTAGTGTACTCATAGAGCACGGCTACCCAACCCGAGGCCCAACAGGTAACGGGCCGGACTGCACGTGGACAGCTGGACTTGGTCGCGAGCACTCTGAGCAGCGCATGTGTGTGTCGCCAGTGCCAGTGCCTTGATCCAATCATCCGTCCACAGTCTGGGCAGGGAAGCCCAGGTGCAGGATGGATGCGGGCTGCCCTCTGGTGTCGCTGAGCACGTCTCTCGGTCCTTCTCTGCTGGTTCCGGTCGTGCTCCTTCCTTCCTTCCCTCCCTAGCTCCCTCCCGAGTCGTCTCACTCTCGAGCGTTGCGCTGGAAAGTGTTTGTCATCATTGAAAATAACATGCATTTTTTCCTGTACCGTTACATTTCGGGTAACGGGTCGGGTTTTGTAATTTGTAACGTGGTTTTGTAATTTATTAATTCAGGCTCGGTTGGGGTCGGGTTTGAGAGTGTCGGGCTCAGGCCGGGTATCTGCTTAATTTCCAGGCCCGTGCAGCCCTCTATGTACTCACATTCCTCTTCAACTGGGACTGGACGTAGTGCTGGTTCACTGGGTGGACGCTGACTTGACAGGGAAGCTGAACTTGAGGCTTCTTTTAAACCTGAACCAGAAACAAATGGGAAGATAGAGAAGCATTAAGTCTGAATTTCTGAAGGAAACTTGTAGCATCTATAATGTAGAGCAAAATTAATTATGTAAATTAAATAGCTATGAACGATTAAATGAGTGTACGAGTAGTAATTAATGTATGTAATTAAATATAGAGGTTTATTTACCTGTTAGTTCAACTTTATACTTCCAGACACGTCTCTTCTCTTGGTCTCGGACTTTGACAACTGCTGACTTTTTTTTTGCTTTCAACCGAATCTCAAAAGTCGGGTGGTAATTTGGTCCATAGTTGAAGTCACATAATGCTTCCTGTGAAACATTAACAATGTCTCATGTTACCTTACCTTATATTAAATGACTAAAGTTAAAGCTGTAATAATATTAATGTTCTACATTTTCTTCCACACACTTTGCAGTCAACTAAATTTTAGCTTCTTCAAACTCATTGTTTCGGGCCAGACCTGTAATCATGAATGTCCATGATTCATCATTATTGGTCAGCCTAATGCCTCATGACTGTGTCAGTTACCCATTGGCTGATAATAGAGCCCTGCAGTACTGCCAACATAGCCAATATTAATAATGAAGCACATTATTGAACATTAGGAGATGAAGTCTGGACAAAACATCTCCGCTAAATATTTGTTCAGACTCAGACCACCCACTACATTCAGTCCATCATCCTGTTAGAGGACAAACTGAGACAAGTTGTATTTGACATACTCACCTTAGGTTGCACTAAATAGGCCTCAGGACAGTCCACACTGTAGCTTTGGTTTCTAATGAGGTGACAGATGGAAGGGGCCAAAATGTACTTGACTTCTTCTAGTTGACCTTTCACCTTTAGGAGCATTAGAACAGTTTTATGAGACAGTAGCTTAATAACACAAAGAATCCAAGGTAACAATTAACCCAATCGCAGTCATTGCAATCGCAATCGCAAATCTCAATATTTAGGGTCAGAGCGACGACAAGCGTCAGCGAAGGCCCAATTGAAATTGCGCTATTTATTATTCTTACACAACTTCATGTCCCAAATTTGCCACTTTCCCATATAATCGAAAAGTCCTAGATTTTTGCATGTGGGAGCAGCAAAATGGCGGGGCAAAATAGTGAAATAGTGCCCCCTACTAATTTTCTCAATGGCCTCGCCATTCGTAGCTTGTCGTAGACACACAAAATTTGGTACACATATTTATTATAGCCAGACACACAAGAAAAGTTTCTTAAGATCATGGTGAAATCCCAACAGGAAGTCAGCCATTTTGATTTGAATTTCGCTGATGGCGTCATTTTTGTCATTTCCACACGTCGTATTTGAACAAACTTGTCCTAGTGGTTTCACTTCGACTTAACGTCTTCAAATTTGTTTTCCAGCATCGAGACCCCATGATGATCTTATCTTGTGCTCTGCAGGTGTCTAGGTCATAGCTACGACTCAATGAACTTTGGCACCTGTTTCGGTGCCCGCCATGTACGAATTGCTCTCACGCCCACATTTTTCATCCAATCTACTTAAAACTTGCTGGACATGATGCCCTGAACGTCCTGATATATTAACTTCCCAATATAACTCATAACGCCCCCCCGTGATGACAGGGAGTGAACTAAAATTACTTAAAAATACATACTTGGCCTCATCAACTTCATTTCACTGTAACATGTAACAATCTGGTGAAGTTACATTATGAATGCTGTGAAGGTACACCATCATAAAAATTGATACACAGGTCCAGGGTGGCGACCTCTTCCATCTGATAGGGGTGTCGCTCATGACACCCCCTAGTGGAAGCAGGAAGTGCTTATTATTTTATATCGACATTGTCCGATTTGCTCAAAACTTCACACAAGTGATGACGGTCGGCCCCTGAATGCACCAGGCCATGTTTGGTTATGCTCCTACTGCCCCCTGGTGGATGAACCATTAAATAGTCATAACGCCTTCATGCATTGTCCAATTAACTCCAAACTTAACACAAGTGATGAGGAGACGCCCCTAAATGCACCAGACCACATGTGGTGACTGCCTCTTGGTGGATGAACAAAACATTGCATTTTTTGGCTTGTTCCAGGTTTTTTATCCCTTTCTGCTTCACGCCACAGCCCCAGCATGCCTCAGGCCCCACGGTGGCATGGGTGAGCGAGGGCCTGTCATCGCAGCTTGCAGCTTTAATTTCCACTAAAATCGCAATTGCATTTTTTAAAAAAATCAAATCGTGCTACAAAAATCCAAGGCCTTTTACAGGCTGAAGTCGAGTAGCCTCGTAAACCAGCCTCCCCCGGAAATGCATTTCATTTCATTTCACAAGGGGAGTCTGGCCTCATCTCCGTTGTAACCGTTTCGCCGAAACACTCCGCCTACCGAGCCAATCAAGGACCGAAGAAGAACAGCGATAACGTCTTTTCCTCCAAGAAACTCAACAAGCGCCAACTCTTGCTCTTGTTTAAGTTCTGTAATTGATGGTATTTCATTTAGAACTTCCCTTACTGCTGTTTTTACGCCGCTGTTTGACATTCCGCCATGTTTGTTGTAGGTGAGTCCAGTCCATGTAGTGACGTTTTCAGGCCCTGATTGGCCAACGTGCTGTGTCAATCACAGCGGCGACGCTGATTGGCTCGGTAGACGGCCGATTTCTGGCGAAACGGTTACAACGGAGATGAGGCCAGACTCCCCCTGTGAAATGAATTAAATGCATTTCCGGGGGAGGCTGGTTTACGAGGCTAGAAGTCGAGATGTTATATTATCAATCATTTAATCAATCAATCAAGTCATAAAAAGGCGGCCAAGGATTTAAGGTGGAACTACTGCATACAAACTAACTAAACTGCATACAAATCCAACGTAATAGTGAGGATAGAAATAATACAATTCTAAAAGAGAGGAAATGTTTGAAAATGAGTAAAATTAGACAAAACATTTAAAAAGATAAAAGTGGTACATAGCACAATGGTTATAGAACAGAAGGAGTAAAACTGTACAGATGAAAGACAGATAAAAGCAACAACCACTCCTTTATCAAGAAGAAACCTCCAGTAAAACTGGACTTTACCTCCTGCTTTGGGACGCTTCCAGGCAGTAGAAACACATAGAGTTTTCGGCTCCTTTCTGCAGATGGTGGTTGGTGAAACAGCAGAACTTGGCCACTTATTGGTTTGCCGATGTTTAAAAGCTTTTTCAGGACATCCCATACCAGGCCAAAGGAAGAGAGGTGAGGAACATCCACAATCACGTGAGTGTCTGTTATTTCCTGTGGCTTTAGGATAACCATCCCACCATCACTGATGTGGACCACAGACAGACCTTCAGACAGCGGTGCTGTGAACACAGACAGACGTCAGCAACACCTCAAAGTCCTGTCAGTCCCACTTTAACACATGGTTACTTATCACTGCTGTTTGTCCTCTCAGCTCCACCTTGTGCCACTCACCAAGCTCTGTCTCACAGTGTGGGAGGTGCAGCTGAGACACAGCGTCCTCAGGACACTTGATGTCAAACAGCAGACCTGCAGGCGTCTTTCCAGCTGTGCTGAGCAGCTCCACATCCCACCGGACGACCCTGTACGTCAGCTCCCCGGCCCCAGTCATCTTAAACACCAGTTTAGTCATATCACACTGGAACACACCTGGACCTGGGCCCCTGAACCTGTGTGGCAGAGCATTGATCCAGAGCTATTTATCACCTACTGACTGGAGAACAGTGGAGCAGGACCTGCTGTGGGACACACTGTACAATGACAGCTACTGACGTTTTACCATTTATGGTCTTATTACCTGTATGAGATGCCTCCATGGCCTTTAATCACCTCAGGTGTAAAACATGACGGACCCTGGATTCCAGAAAGGAGAAATTATTAGGCCTATATATTATTATAATTGTAATATCTGGTCAGAGAACATTAGAATATAGTGATGACAGGAGTTAAACAAGTTTCTACTGAAGCTGAAATGTCTTTTCTAAGATACAAATAATAGTCATAAAACCTCCATCCTGAGAGTTGAATGTAAAACCCACAAAAGTTAATCAGATGATGAGCTTGAACTTTTAGAGGTTTATCTACATAATAATACAGTGTCCATCAGTAATAAATGTCTGACCTCCATAACCTCGGTCTTGTCCTCAGATGATGCTGATGCTTGTAGAGCCTCAGTGTGATGAGAGGTAACAGGTTCATCCAAGCCTGGGATTAAAATGACAGAATATAATAGTTGGTGTTATGGAATAAAAAGATAAAAGGCCTTTATAACATTATTTAATGAACTGCATTAAAACCACATCCAAAGAAAAATGCTCACACAGCCAGTACTGAACCAAGAGCCAAAAACCATCTCAGTGTAGTTTTCCGTATCCTCCCTCAGCTTCTCTCTGGAGCTTTAGGTTGGTGTCTGCCAATCAGAAGAGAGGAGACTATGAGTCTCTCTCTCCTGATTGGCTGACTGTTTTCTGAGTGATCCAATGAAAAATGGAGCAGATTTCAGAATAAAACACTCAGAGAAACCTGCAAGATTTTTGGATGGATGGTGGGTCCAGGTGTTGAGGGGGTGGGGCTTTGTTGTGACATCACAAAGTGACAGGAAGTCCTGACGGCTGGTTTGAAGGCTCAGTTTCTGAATACAGGCTGTGTGCATTTCTCTGTGGACTGAAGCTCACCTCCAGCAGTGTCTTCTGCAGAGGTTACAGTCGTAGCTGATGGCTCCTGGAATACAGAAAAAAACACAATATTATTTTTTTCTTCTAAACAAAATGTAACAGTTATTTTCTTTGAAGTGAATAAAAATATCAAAGTGTCCATACGTCTGTTTGTGCAGAACGCTGCAACTGTTGCTGCTTCAATCGTAACCGCTCCAGTTCTGCCTGGTGGTATTGAATCTGGTCTAGGTGATATCTCTGGAGCAGCTCTGACATGAAAAATAACAGGAAATAAAAGTTAGAGTCAGAGAAAAAACCTTCATGAAACAAAGACAAAGGACATTTCTAGATAATAAAGATGATGTAATGATGTGTCTTGATGCAGACAGACTGATACCTGCTAGAACCTACAGCCAATCAGAGAGAAGCACTTCATAGTGATTTTACAGTGGGTGGAGTCTGATCAGAAACATAAAGAGCAGCAGCAGCTACAAATCACAGCATGAGCTCTATCTAACATTTCTGACTGGCAGCTCCACACGGATGCAGCAGCTCTGACAGGGACTCACCTAGAGAGACTGAGGAACGTCTAACTTTGGTTTTTCCTCTTGTAGTCTGGGTGTAGTCACCCAGGCCATATCCCTCTCCTTGAAGAGGTTTATAAGTTCGGAGTTGATCCAGGGTAGATGTGAACCTTGTGATCAACCCTGATTAGTGTTGTGGTGCAGCAGCTCTGTGAGTAACTGACCTTCAGAGTCTTCATAGAGGAATGAGCTGACTGGTGGATGAACCTGTTCTCCTGTTGAGCCTGAACCTCCTGCTGTGGGTTCTCCTCCTGTAGAAGTCCATGAGATCTTGAATTCAGAACGACACAAATTAGTTTCAACACAAAACTACTACTTATGAACTGTGAAGAGAATAAAAATGTTGAAGGTCCATACGGAACGACGTCTAGAGAAGAGACGTGACAACGACCCTGTCATGAAAAACAACAGGAAATAAAAGTTACTGTTACAATTATGAAATAAAGAAACTGAAACAGATGTAAACAATAAAGGTGATGTAATGAACAGCCAATAAGAGGAGATCTGTTCAATACTCTGTCTTGTCAGGTTCACACTGAGACAAATACATGTTCTTTACTTACATTCAGGTGAAGGAGGTGCTGCCATGTGGATCCGCTCTGACATGAAAAGTAACAAGAAATAAAAGTTAGAGTCAGAGAAAAAACCTTCATGAAACAAAGACAAAGGACATTTCTAGATAATAAAGATGATGTAATGATGTGTCTTGATGCAGACAGACTGATACCTGCTAGAACCTACAGCCAATCAGAGAGAAGCACTCTCTTATTATCTTCTCCTCTTAACCCCACTCTCCTCTCCCTTTCCTTCATCCAAATATCAAGAAGTAGTTCAGTTTAATGTAATTAGCATTCAGAAATAAGAGAAGTATACAAATTACAAAATGTAAAGAAAATATAACACATACGAGATAACGCTTCAAGGTTAAATATGAAGAATCTTTATTAAAAGCTATTTAAATAATAATAATAATAATAATAATAATAATAATAATAATAATAATAATAATAATAATAATAATAATAATAATACACCCACTGGGTGTTTAGAGGGGTGCAGAATAAAAGTATTGCTTTTCCATAAAATTTTTTATTTATTCTGAATTAAAAACTTTGATGGGTTTGACAGTGACTTTCTGTTTACATCGTAGCTGCCAATAGCGCCATTCTGGTTCACCTCTCTGTTTTCCTAAACGTCACAGTCGTCGTTTTCAACAAACCTTTTTTAATAATCAATCGATGGATTATCACATTTTAGGATGTGTGTATTTGTGTACTCTTATCTGTCATAAACAAGAGATTACGCTTTACAGGGCGTTTGTGTCGCGGACTCGCGGTGTCACTGACATGAGAGCTTTTTTTATTTTTATTTATTTTATTCCATCAAGGCGAGAGCTGTGACAGCGGGTCTGAGGCTCTGATCGCAGGTTTAGTTTTCAGCCTCCACTCTCCCTGTAAGTTATACGTCATTTATCTAACATCAAAATTAGTCCCAAGCTGTTTAATGAAGGTAAAAATGAAACATAAGGTAAATATCCTGCATAGTTCTTCATAGTTTATTCTCCATGTTCAACATTTAACTGTTATGTTTTTCTCTTACCCCTTCGATAGAAGTCTAAGCCACCTGCTGCTCTTTCACGAACTCGCCTGAAACAACAGAAGACAGTAAATATAAAAAGATGTTACATTATAACTAAGAGTTAGCTCTACTGGTTGTATGTTGAACTAAAACAAACAGGTCGGACTCTGTTACATTTAAAATCCACATCGACAACCTCAGTGTGATTCAAGAGATTTTACACCTATAACTTATAATTAAGGTAAATTACACAAACAAGGTATAAACTAGAATCCAAACTACCGAGGAAACAAGGTCACTGTTGTGTTGCTGGTGGTTCAGACTGAGCTGCTGACACTTCACCAGGAACAGCTCTGGAATTAATTAGTTAACAGTATATTGATAGTTGATCACAGGTGATGTCATTACATTAAGACCGGACAGTTATCAAAATAATGTTCCTGTCTGAAATGTGTACTTTCTTTCAGTTTTTAGGAAAACAGTGTTGAGACATTAATGTAACTACAGTTTTGTTGCAGAACCAGATTAAAACCATATGTACGTACTGCAAGTAATTATCTTTAAAAAATATTTGACAATCCGATATGTAGCCTATTTTAACCTCCTTATGTAATATGTATTTAAAGCAGAATTATTATTATTTTTTCTCCAGATATTAATATGGAAAATGATTAAACTGATTGATGAACAATATTGTCTTATTCTCCGTTTTTGAGGCTCAGTTTATTGTAACTGACAAGTTTACGTCCTAAACAGTGTGATCTTACTCTGTGGTTGAAGATCCTGGTTCATCTTCAGACGGCTTCCTGGAGGCAGCGACCGCCTCCTCATCCCCATGATCACTCATCTTCTGGTTCGTCTGGAGGTTCATTAGTGACACTCAGAAACAATGTTTGAACCAATCAAACTTATTTCCTTTATGTCTGGAAAATATGATCTCTGCGATTACTGTGTTATCATGCACAACATTGATGTGACACATTTAACCTGTACCAAAAAAAGATGCCATGTGGACATAATAGCCTATAATATGATAATTGAAGCATGGATCTTACATACTGTAGTTGGCAGTCTTTATATCCATAGACTGTAGCTACCTAATAATAGAAACATCTACTCAATGCAGTCCAGGAGCACTGATGTTGTGACGTGTAACTCGAACATAACTTTCAGTTTCCAGTTCCAGTTTTCTCGCCATTGTTAATTTTTCCCTTCCAGTTCTGCCATTTCAACGTCTCAACGTCAAACGTAAAAACATTAAAGTGAAAGAGAGGAGACATGTCGGCGTTAACGTGAGGGTTTCTGGTCCAGGTAGACAGAGCACCGTAAATCCCGGCTGTTTAGACGCAGGGAGCGCTGATTAGATATCGGTTAGTGGACGGGGAGACACCCGTTAAAGATGTTTGAATAACAGTTTCCCGCGCAACGTGACGTTTTCTAATGCGTGTCCTCTTACCTACGTTAACAGACTAAAACTGTCATCGCACATGTTAAAAACACGAAGCTATAAATTGTAGAACTCACCGTAGCTCAGTGTCAGTTGACTCCCTCACTGCTGCTTCCTCCTTCTATAGCGAACTCCTCCCTTTCTTCCATGTGTTAGTCATTTTCTGAAGAAAGGTTGAAAAATTGCAACAGAAGCAAACTCAACTGCGTGGGAGTGTAGCTCAAGTGAAAGGCATTTAAACTCTCCTCCAGACGACATGAAGAGACAGGAGGCAGGTGTGCAAAACAAGGTCATTTTTGAGCAAAACAAAATACTAACTGAGGGGAAAGTGGCTGAATGGACATTTACAGCCGTTGTAGATCACATTTAGGAATTATACACTGTTTGTTGTTGTTTTCTGGATTACTGTTTGTAATTTATGATTTAGAAAAATTAAAGTAGGCTAAGTTTTTTGTCTACCCTTAGTGCCTGTGTGTGGATATTAACTTTGCTCAATATGAAATATAGTCTAAAAAAAAGAAAAATAAATAAATACATTTGAAAGAATAGTGATAATTGTTATATTAATCATTCATTCAGTTATTTATTGCTTAACAAGCACATAATCTAGGTTTTATTTTAATTATCTTGTATCAGTTTTTATGGCTCAGTGATGTACTTCAGGTCTTCATTGACATGTATTCATACCATGATGTCTGTCTCTGACAAGTTTTATTCTGGGATAAACTCTTTCAGACGCAGGTTCATTGTCCTGAGACCTTTATTGTTCTGTTTCCTGGAAGGTAGATTTCCCATCTAGACCACATTGGACCAGGTCTACTACTCTTAGACTTTAGAAATCTGGACTAGATTATTAAACAACAACTATAGAAGGCTGTGGTGAAAGCCTGGAAAAGCATCACAGTTTGGTGATGTCTTGGGTTTTTAACTTTAATCTAATTCAAGCCTGTTTGTTCCTGTACCTTGGCTCACCTTAACAAACGAAGCTGTCTTTTCAGTTAATGAACACAACTCAATGAAAATACTTGGAAATAAGAGCTGAAACACTGATCTCTTGTCTCATGTTCATCTTTTGATGTCAAACCCAAATTTTGTACCGATGTTCTTATACATTTAGAGGAGGCAGAACATAAAACCACATGTTACATTTTACTTACATACAATTTTACATTCAAGTTGATAAAAAAAGATACAGAAAAATATATCAGAATATGGATACAAAAACATTTCATAAAAATACAAAATGTGACAATTCAAGTTAATTGATATGGAAGAATGAAGCCAACCATCACTTCCAGATTCTACATACATTAACTCTAATACATGAAGTGTGCCACATTATAAATTCAGCACTCTTTATACTTTACAAATTACAAAAATTAAAAAAATGAAATGATTTGTTTAAAAAAAACCAAACTAATCCCACAGTCAGATTTACAGTTTGCAGCTTCTGCAATTCACCTGAGTTTGGATCAAGTATAGATACGTTACTTACACTTAAATTTACATTATTTCTTTCAGCCAAGCATTTTAAAGTCACATTACTTTACTGGTAAATGACCAGAATGAATGAATGATCAATCTAACTAGCTAACATGTTAGCAACAAGCATAAAATGATTCAAAACCATGATCCTATCTGTGAGGTTTTTGATCCGTTGAACCCCTATATTCTAACAATAATTCATTTCTGTATCATCACAGAGATACTAACGGAAATGTGCGTTCACCTGAGAGGGTTATGAACAAAGTCTCTGATGATGTACAGGATTAAAAGTGCATTGGTGTGTTTCTTATTCGTGTTTCAGTTTAACTTCAGCACTTTAGAGACAAATGGATCCACCTCGCAGAAGGTTTGGATCAGAAGTCTACAAGCAGTATCTCCTTTCCTTATCACCATGTCGATCAGCTCTCGTGCTTTGTCCGTCCTGGGTTCAGCTGGGATCGACTCCTTTTCTCCGTCGTTTATCACTTTGTCTTGAAGAAGCACATCCATCAGGTCTTTAAGTACAGAAGTGGACACTCTGGCAATAAACTCTTTCCGAACTGACAACAGTTTCTTCTCGTACTTCCCTCTCCTTGGTAGACTTTGCCCACATGGATCAGGACCTGGAAGATAAAGTGGGAAATACTTGAACTAGGCAGCTACTAGCTAGATGGGAGTTGTTTTTACATTTTAATTTGGTATTTTGCAGAGCTTTGTTTAAACCATGTGGGGAATTACTGATAGTGGAACAAGCTGGGGATCATCCAATTTTTGCAATTTTAGTAGGTAATCTGAGCAGAGCTCCTCACCTCCTCCTCCTCCTCCTCCTCCTCCAGCTGGTGAGTCTGGTTCATTGGTTAGTGACAGTTTGGACAGGGCAGTGACGAATGAAGCTGAACCTGAACCAAACACAAATGATTTAGTTTCATAATATTCAACAATTTGCATCAATAATATTAACTCGGAATTAACTCGACACCATGACAGAAGGTCGAGTCCCTTCTTTTGCCTGCTATCTGAACGGCACTGGACCTCTGACCCCAAACTCCAGGCCAGTGGGTGGTAGCTCCACAGTAAGGCCTTTGCTAGCATACTGCCCTCCAAGGTGTGCTTCCTGGAGAAGGCCCCAGTTTCCAAGCAAGGTAGTGAAGTTCCTACAGTTCCTTCAGGTCCTACATGGTCTCGTCATTCAGGTTGTGATTTGATTTTAGGCCTATTGATGGAGAAATCTCTGCCAAAATATGGGCCTGAAAAGTGATGCAGGTAATCTTTCATTGTTACTGTGGAAGTTGTGACTCCAACATTGTTACTCTGCATTCAAAGCTGGCACCGTGGTTGGTATCGGATTGGCCAGTTTGTTGCTCTGCAGGAGAGGGTGTGTCATTAGGAGGCTCCGAGGGGAGGGCCATACGAGCTCAGAGGGGAGCGATCATTGCATACAGAGGGAGGGACGTTTTTTTGTGTGTGTGTCTCTACTGAGACTGTTGTCAGTCTTTCATGCAAGTTAAATGGCTGCTGTGCTACTGACCAAGAGAATGGTGGACAATGGATGCAAGCGACTCAAAGGCCTTCTGCAACAAGGCCATTTCCTCAGACATCCACAGGGAGCTGGAATAGAGTGCACTGCTCCTTCACGTTGAAAGGAGACAGTTGTGGTGGTTCAGGCATCTGATGTGGACGCCTCCTGGTCGCCTCCCATTGGAGCTGTTCCAGACACGTCCAACTGGGACGGGAGACCCCGAGGCAGACCCAGAACTTGCTGACCTGGATCACCCAAGATAGACTGATACACCATGACATTACATGAGCCTAATGTGGCAAGGTGAAGAGGGCCTGGTGTGTGTGCGCTTACCAGTCACCCGAAGGACAAGTAGCCAGGGCGCATAGTGACAGGACCTGTCAACTGTCACATCTCTCACCCCCTTTTCACAAGCACGACCTCGTGCTTCCGTGCCACACATTAGGAACCCACCCCTAGTGCTACATGGATCCTGCCAACAACGCCAGAATGTGGCAAGGTGAAGAGGAACCCACACCTCCCGCGTAAGAGTCATGTGCGCTTACCAGTCACCCAAAGGGACATCCCCTTGGCCAAGTAGCCAGGGTGCATGATCAATTGGAGGCATAGTGACAGGACCTGTCAACTGTCACACTAACAAGGTGTACGTTGTTTCTATAAAGTGGAAATGAACTTGGTTCTCTTGGCTCCTAGTGTACTCACATCCCTCTTCAACCAGGACTGGACGTAGTGCTGGTTCACTAGGTGGACGTTGACTTGATAAAGAAGCTGAACTTGAGGCTTCTTTTAAACCTGAACAGATTGTAAGATAGGGAAGCATCAAGTCAGAATTTCTGCAGGAAACCTTTAACATATACATCTATACACGTATAACATAGGCTATTTTAAAAAAAGAATTGTGTGGACAGATGGACTCCCCTGACACTTGATCTATACAACCGAATAGAAACTATAAAAATGGTTATATTACCTCAGTTGTTATTCCTTTTTCAATCGCTACCTGTGGAAATACCAACTAAACAGTTTAACGATTGGAACCGGATCATCTCCAGATTTATATGGCAGAATAAAAAACCACGGATACGCTTCAAAACATTACATTTGCCAAAACAGAAAGGTGGGATGTCACTTCCATGTCTGGAGGACTACTACAAAGCAGCACAGCTGCAGTATGTTGTCTATTGGTGTAGGGAGGATTGTGATACAAAATGGAAGGAGCTAGAGTTGAGCCAGATTGATATTCCTCTTCAATCTCTACTGGGTGACAGAACCCTCAAGACTATGTACTCAAATAAATTATGTAACCTTACAAAAACTCCCCTTAATATCTGGTTCAAAGAGATCTGTAAATCAAAATTAGAGAGGAAAGCTCGGCTCTTAAGGTGGGTTGTACATGACAGAGATTTCCTACCTGCCCAACTGGATGTGAGATTTAAGGAACTGACCCAAAAAGGCATTACTTCATATTGTGTAATTTCATCTGATAAAGGCCTGGACAGTTTCCAACAGCTACAGAAAAAACATGATTTAGACAAACAAGACTTCTACAGATACCTGCAGCTTAGGCATCATTTTGATAGAAATATAAAAAATTTAAATGAAGGCGACATGGACCTCATTAACATAGTCTTTGATGCATACAAAGGTAAAATCTATAAGAAAGTTATCTCCAGAATATACTTATGTCTACAACATCACAGAAAAATGTCTACATCATACGTGAAATGTAATTGGGAGAAGGAAGCAAATATAACCCTGACAGAAGATGAGTGGCTAAACATATGTGAAATAAACTCTTCTGCCACTAGTTCAGGGAAATGGAGGGAATTTGCATGGAAAAATGTTATCAGGTTTTTTATTACCCCAAGAAGAAAATACTTACAGAGTGGCAGAGCAGAATTTGGGCATTGCTGGAGACAATGTAACAATGTAATGGCTGACCACTGTCACATCTTTTGGCGCTGTTCAGTAATTCAACGTTACTGGCTAGACATAGTTAAAGAAATAAATTCAATCCTCGGTTTTGATATTGAATATAATTTTCAAACTATATATTTGTGCAATCTACCAACTGACCTTACTTTCCCGGATAAATACCTTCTAAAGATACTACTGACAGCTGGCAAGAAACCAATAACTAGGAAGTGGCTTAACAGAGAGGCGCCGACGGTGGGAGAGTGGTCAGCCACTGTGAAAGATATATATGAGATGGAGAGGTTGACTTTCTCTCTAAGACTGAACCGTAAGAAAGCCCAAAAGTATTGGTCGAAATGGCTTTTATATGTAAACGAGAAAACAATATAGAGCAATTCCTTATTGCATTGTATGTCCTTGTTGGTGTGACTGATGTCTTGACTTGCTCTAGAGGGACTCCTTCCCCCGGCTCTCCATAGGCCCCCTTGCCTCTTCACCTCTCACCTACGGATTTGTGTGGCCCTACATTATTTGAAAGGATTTTGAATTGTATTTATTTTCTTTCTGTGACAAAATGATTGAACTCCCTTGGTGTCCTGAATGTTCTGTATTGCTTGTGTCATATGTCATGTTTTTCTTTGTATGACACTGAAACTTTGCACTTAAAAATAAAGTTTAAAAAAAAAAAAAAAGAATTGTGTAAATCAAATGCATGCATGATGAAGTGGGTGTACAAGTAATTAAAGACAGAGATTAATTTACCTGTTAGTTTAGCTTTATACTTCCAGACACGTCTCTTCTCTTGGTCTTGGACAATGACAACTGCTGACTTTGTTCTGTCTTTCAACTCAATCTCAAAAGTTGGGTGATAATTTGGTCCATAGTTGAAGTCATATAATGCATCCTGTGAAACATTAACAATGTCTCATGTTACCTCACATTATATTAAAGAGATATTCCGGCGTAAGTTTAACCCATGGTCTAATGCACCGTAACACCGAGTTAGATACCCCCCCAGAGATGAAGTCTGCTAACCACTAGCTTCTCTAGTTGTAGCAACTTTAGCAATGACCGCACCATAACAAACAACGCAGTATACGGATCCACTAGCCACCGACCAAATAGCCACTTGTAGCCACAAATAATGCTCAGAACAGCACCAAACGTCAGCAAGACAAACAGGGTTCAGAGTTTCATGTCGATGGAAACTATCAGTTTGAGACTGAGTTTACTGAAGACAAGCTGAAGGAAATGGAGGAGAAGAGTGAAAGAGGAGCTGCTGCGGTGGAGGCTATGTCCTGGAAATGGAGGTTAAAGTGACAGAGGGAGAGAGCCGGTGGAGTCTAAATGCTGGAGCTGGGGGAATCAACTGACCAGTCTGGTGGTCAGTGACTGTCGGTGACCGCTGACACCCGATGTGTGTGTTGCCAGTCGGCCTCAGACTGAGTTGTCAGCGCCTGGACTCTGTGCTGGACACGGAAAGTTGCTGCATAGTGTATAACTGGAGCAGAGTGGGTGAGTTGTTTTCCTCTCATTTCAATAGAAACCAGGCTAAGCTAACAGATGTTTGATGCCTCATATTATGGGATGGGACCCTGTTTGTTCTGTTGATGACGTTTGGTGCTGTTCTGAGCATTGTTTGCGACTGTAAGTGGCTGTTTGGTCGGTGGCTAGTGGATCCGTATACTGCGCTGTTTTGTTATGGTGCTAACGTTGCTACAACTAGAGAAGCTAGCGGTTAGCAGACTTCATCTCTTGAGGGGGGGGGTCTAACTTGGTGTTACGGTGCATTAGACCATGGGTTAAACTTACGCTGGAATATCACTTTAAACAACTAAAGTTAAAGCTGTACTAACATTAATGTTCTACATTTTCTTCTACACACTTTGCTGTCAACCAAATGTTAGCTTCTTCAAACCCATTGTTTCTGGCCAGACCTGTAATCATTAATGTCCATGACTGACTGAGTGATCATCCTACTGCCTAATGGTCAGCCTAATGCCACATGACTGTGTCAGAGTTTCCCATTGGCTGCTCTTTTTTTAAAGGTGTACAGAAAAGAACACAGAATCTGAGCCACTCTGGGTCATAAAATTAGTGTAAAAACTCATCTATCAGACGATGTAGGCCAAACTTTGTGCAAAATTCTATTTTTGAGTAAATCCGGGATGAAAGTGCCTGTACACGATTCAAAAGCCACTGATATTGGATCTGTCATCTGTCATTCAAACGTCTGAAACACGCACACACACACGGAGCTCGGATAACCGCTCGATAAAGATCAATCAAATCCGTTTTCCTTACTCAGGTAAACATATGTTGCAGCTTGTGACAACTCCATTTCTGTACACCTTTAAAGCAGCGTCTAGATTGAATTGATTTCAATTGAATATTGGGAGATGAAGTCTGCACAAAAAGTCTTGTACATGTTGTTGTACATGACACTCAGACCGCCCACTACATTCAGTCCATCATCCTGGTAATGGACAAATGGAGACAAGTTGTATTTGACATACTCACCTCAGGTTGTACTAAATCGGCCTCAGGACAGTCCACACTGTAGCTTTGTTTTCTAATGAAATAACAGGAGGAAGGAGCCAAAATGTACTTGACTTCTTCTAGTTGACCTTCTAGTTGACCTTTCACCTTCAGGAGCATTAGAACAGTTTTGTGAGACAGTAGCTTCATAATGTAAAGAATCCAAGACGCTTTACAGGCTGAAGTCGAGATCTTACATTATTATAGATCAATCAATCAATCACGTCATATAAAATATAACAACGTAGAAATAAGATAAAAGGAGAAACTAATGAAAACGGTCTAAAAAATTGCATACAAATGCAACATAATAGTAAGGATAAAACAATAAAATGTTAAAAGAGAGGAGATGTTTGAAAATAGGTCAAATTAAAAAGGAAAATGGTTGTAGAACAAAAGGACCAGTAAACTGTTTAAAAATATATAAATAAATGGCAGGAGAATGAACATAAATCGATGAAAGCAACAACCACCCCTTTAACAAAAAGAAACCTCCAATAAAAACTGGACTTTACCTCCTGCATGGGGACGTTGTCCGGCAGTAGAAACACATAGAGTGTTGGGCTTTCTGCAGATGGTGGTTGGTGAAACAGCAGAACTTGGCCATTTATTGGTTTGTTAAAAACATTTTTGAAGATATCCCATACCAGACCAAAGGCAGAGAGGTGAGGAACATCCACAATCACATGAGTGTCTGTTATTTCCTGTGGCTTGAGGATAACCATCCCATCATGACTGATGTGGACCACAGACAGACCTTCAGACAGCGGTGCTGTGAACACAGACAGACGTTCTCATCTAAAAGTCCTGTCAGTCCCACTTTAACACATCGTTACTTATCACTGTTTGGCCTCTCAGCTCCACCTTGTGCCACTCACCAAGCTCTGTCTCACAGTGTGGGAGGTGCAGCTGAGACACAGCGTCCTCAGGACACTTGATGTCAAACAGCAGACCTGCAGGCGTCTTTCCAGCTGTGCTGAGCAGCTCCACATCCCACCAGACGACCCTGTACGTCAGCTCCCCGGCCCCAGTCATCTTAAACACCAGTTTAGTCATATCACACTGGAACACACCTGGACCTGGGCCCCTGAACCTGTGTGGCAGAGCATTGATCCAGAGCCATTGATCACCTACTGACTGGAGAACAGTGGAGCAGGACCTGCTGTGGGACACACTGTACAATGACAGCTACTGACGTTTTACCATTTATGGTCTTATTACCTGTATGAGATGCCTCCATGGCCTTTAATCACCTCAGGTGTAAAACATGACGGACCCTGGGTTCCAGAAAGGAGAAATTATTATATACAGTATTATACAATTGTAATATCTGGTCAGAGAATATGACAGGAGTTAAACAAGTCATCAACCAATTGATTATTTGATCCAACTTAACAACTTTACACTTTGTTCTTGTGTTCTCTGTGTTTTGTGAGATCACACTGATCTTGACCCTCAACCACTGATCAAAGTGGGGACACAAGGAGTTTGATTTGTGTTTTGGTAAATAATAGAAAAAACATATAGAGAAATAATGAGACAAAATCAGAGGTTTATCTAATAATACAGTGTCCATCAGTAATTAAAGTTTCACCTCCATAACCTCGGTCTTGTCCTCAGATGATGCTGATGCTTGTAGAGCCTCAGTGTGATGAGAGGTAACAGGTTCATCCAAGCCTGGGATTAAAATGACAGAATATACTCTTGTATATGGCATGAAAAACTATTCTTAAAGCAGATATCAGTGGAATGTTTTTGTTAAAATAAGTCCTAAATAGTCATATTATCCGTCAGCAATCACTTACATGGAGTGTTTCAGCCGTAACACGAGTCTCTCCGTCACTCTGCTCTGCTGTAACCCGAGGAGAAAACTTTCCTTGTAGGATACAAGTGTTATCCAATGAGGAGAGAGAACGGCATGAAGGGCTGTGTGTGCAGCCAAGGGGTGCGCGTGAATGTGGTCACGTAGCACGAGGACCAATAGATGCCTGACGAGGGCGGGGGCTGCTAACTCATGGTGCGTTCAAGGAAACTCGTACTTTGTGTTTTTCCTTCCTGTGAAGTCATACCAGTTCGATCTGGTACGAGTTCACGGGTCGGAAGTTACGAGTGGTCGTTATAGTGACTTTCACAGGCAACAGGACGGTAAAAACACGAGTTACAGGTTACCTGGAACACTATAAAGTCGTAGTCGTGACTTGAAGCTGTAACTTACGGTTTCAAAAGCCTGCCTTGAACGCAGCATTAGCCGAAACGGCCGTGCCGCTGATATCTGCCTTATGTTCTGGATTTATAAAGACACTCCTACATCGGATGAGTGGTACAAGGAGGTAATGAGTATAATCCCTTTGGAAAAATTGACTCTTAGCCTTCATGATAACATGGAGGGTTTTATAAGGGTATGGCAACCAGTTTTTAATGCTGTGGATCCCTCTGGACTGAGCTTCACTTCACTCAGTGACATAACATGGATGACTCTGGTGGTGTATTTATGTGTTTATGTATACGTATGTTTGTAAGCCGTTACTTGCTTTGTTATGTTTATTCATAATTGTTGAGTAGCTTATGCTATGAACAGCATTAAAACCCCATCCAAAGAAAAATGCTAACACACAGCCAGTACTGAACCAAGAGCCAAAAACCATCTCAGTGTGGTTTTCTATTTCCTCTCAGCTTCTCTCTGGAGCTCTAGGTCGGTGTCAGCCAATCAGAAGAGAGGAGACCGTTTTCTGAGTGATCCAATAAAAAAATGGAGCAGATTTCAGAATAAAATGCTCAAATCCTGAAAGTTGTTGGATGGTGGGTCCAGGTGTTGAGGGGGCGGGGCTTTGTTGTGACATCACAAAGTCACAAAAACAGGAAGTCCTGATGGCTGGTTTTAAGGTTCAGTTTTTGAATACAGGCTGTGTGCATTTCTCTGTGGACTGAAGCTCACCTCCAGCAGTGTCTTCTGCAGGAGTTACAGTCATCGTGTCTGATGGCTCCTGGAATTCAGGAAAAAACACAACATTATTTTTCTGCCAAACAAAATGTAACAATTATTTTTTGTGAAAAAAAAGTACGTGTCCATACGTCTGTTTGTGCAGAATGCTGCAACTGTTGCTGACTCAATCGTAACTGCTTCACTTGAGCCCGTTCCATCTCCTGTATTCGCTGTTTACGCAGCCGCTCTGATGAAAAATAACAGGAAATGAAAGTTACAGTCAGAGAAAAAACCTTTATGAAATTATAGTTGCTGCACAGCAATGGGTCGGGTCCGGGGTAATTTAGGCATATTCTGAACAACAAACAGGAAGACAGGTTAATTGACCCTGTAATGTTCATTTTTGCACCAGTTGAGGATTGAACCTGCAACCTCTGGAATCAAAGACCGTTGTCTATCGCACTGAGCTAATTGGCAAGTGGCAGTACCACGGTGGCTTCACAAACTGAGTAAACCATTCACTACTATGAATCTAAGATTTTGTACAAAGACTATCTGGTATATTGATGTAATATTCTTATCGCTTGTGATGGGGATCGAACCCACATCTTCTGGCACCACCAACCAACACTTAACTCAGTGAGCTAATTATCTGGAAGTAAGACATGGTGTGTGTCTTCTTAAACAGACTCAGGGAGTCAGTGTCCAGGCAGCTGTTGTTGAGGCAGATTTTAAAAATGGTCAAAATGTCACAAATGGTGTTTCTAAACGAAAATCTGCTAATACATAAATTGCATCTACACAGCATGGAAATGTTGGTGATTTGTTTGTAATTTTAAGTGTTTTGCTTCTCAAGAGAAAATGTGATGTTTAAAAACATCACCTTTACATTGGCTGCAGTTGATCCCATGAGAGCAGAATTCAAAATGTTCTAGAAAATTCAGTTTTTAAGATAAAATTCTGATTTTTTTTCAGAAAGATAGAAAATGTATTTAGCAGGAATTTGATGGTATATGTTTACAGTCAAACGTTTTCATGCACTGTAGGCTCAATTTTTGATACATCAAAAATCAGAGAAACAAGTTTTGTGGAGGACAGTCTGGAGATGCTCTGGAGCAAGTTTGGTGACAATTGAGCAAAAATTGTGAAAAGTTTTACACTTATTGAAAAAAACAGAGTGATGGACTTAATAATTTGTAATAAGTTTAAGTTGAAAAGGTTTCAGCAGTATCTAGGCTACATTGTGGTGAAGTTTCACAGCTGTAGCATCTACCGTTGGCTTGGTAGGAATTTTTAAAGTTTTTAATTTTAAACGCTTATTGGAGTTGAGTAAATTGGTTGGACATTTCTGTAAAGTTTGGTGAGTTTTCGCCGATGGGAAGTATGACTTGCTTGGAAGAAGAAAGAAGAAGAACGCCTCGGAATACAATAGTGTCCTGACAGCTTAGCTGCCCGGACCCTAACAAAGACAAAGGACATTTGTAGATAATAAAGATGATGTAATGATGTGTCTTGATGCAGACAGACTGATACCTGCTAGAACCTACAGCCAATCAGAGAGAAGCACTTCATAGTGATTTTACAGTGGGTGGAGTCTGATCAGAAACATAAAGAGCAGCAGCAGCTACAAATCACAGCATGAGCTCTATCTAACATTTCTGACTGGCAGCTCCACACGGATGCAGCAGCTCTGACACGGACTCACTTAATAAGGATGAGGAACGTCCAGCTGTGGGTACTCCTCTTGTAGAAGTCGATGGGTTCTTGAATTCAGAATGACACAAAATTAGTTTCAAAACAAAACTTCTAGTTATGAACTGTGAAGAGAATAAAAATGTTGAAGGTTCATACGTGAGGAAGTCGAGAAGATCCTGACTGGAATTGCTCAAACGCTGCCATGAAAAACAACAGGACATCAAAGTTATTGTTACAATTATGAAAAGAAACTGAAACAGATGTAAACAATAAAGGTGATGTAATGAACAGCCAATAAGAGGAGATCTGTTCAATACTCTGTCTTGTCAGGTTCACACAGAGACAAACACATGTTCTTTACTTACATTCAGGTGGAAGAGGTGCTGGTGTTGGTTTATGATGTGAACTTATTCCTGCAGTATCTGATGGTTTCTGGAATACAGAAAGAGACTAAATTATATTTTCTTGTAAACAAAATGTACCAATTATTTTCTGTTAAGTGAATAAAAATATTAAAGTGTCCATACGTCTGTTTGTGCAGAACTCTGCAACTGTTGCTGCTGCAACCGTAACTTCTCCAGTGCTGCCTGGTGGAGTTTAATCTCCTCTAAGTGAAGTCTATGGCGCCGCTCTGACATGAAAAATAACAGGAAATAAAAGTTAGAGTCATAGAAAAACCCTTGATGAAACAAAGACAAAGGACATTTCTAGATAATAAAGATGATGTAATGATGTGTCTTGATGCAGACAGACTGATACCTGCTAGAACCTACAGCCAATCAGAGAGAAGCACTTCATAGTGATTTTACAGTGGGTGGAGTCTGATCAGAAACATAAAGAGCAGCAGCAGCTACAAATCACAGCATGAGCTCTATCTAACATTTCTGACTGGCAGCTCCACACGGATGAAGCAGCTCTGACACAGACTCACCTAGAGAGACAAAGAAACGTCTAGCTCTGCGTTTTCCGCTTGTAGAAGTCGATGGGTTCTTGAATTCAGAATGACATAAAATTAGTTTCAAGACAAAACTTCTAGTTATGAACTGTGAAGAGAATAAAAACGTTGAAGGTTCATACAGGAAGAAGTTCAGCAGATGCTGACATGGAGGAAGATGACCCTTGTTCCACTGTCATGAAAGATAACAAATCAAAAAGGAAATAAAAGTTACCGTTACAATTATGAAATAAAGAAATTGAAACAGATATAAACAATAAAGGTGATGTAATGAACAGCCAATAAGAGGAGATCTGTTCAATACTCTGTCTTGTCAGGTTCACACTGAGACAAACACATGTTCTTTACTTACATATAGGTGAAGGAGGTGCTGGTGTTGGTTCATCATGTGAACTTCTTCCTGCAGTATCTGATGGTTTCTGGAATACAGAAAGAAACAAAATTATGTTTTCTTCTAAATAAAACGTAACAATTATTATTTTATGTGATTAAAAATAAGTGTGTCCATAAAGTGTCCATACGTCTGTTTGTGCAGAACGCTGCAACTGTTGCTGCTGCAATTGTAACTTCTCCAGTTCTGCCTGGTGGAATTTAATCTTGTCTAAGTGATGTTTCTGGAGCCGCTCTGACATGAAAAATAACAGGAAATAAAATTTAGTTAGTCAGAGAAAAAACCTTCATGAAACAAAGACAAAGGACATTTCTAGATCATAAAGATGTAATGATGTGTCTTGATGCAGACAGACTGATACCTGCTAGAACCTACAGCCAATCAGAGAGATCCTTTCCTCCTAACCCCACTCTCCTCTCCTCTTCCTCCCTCCAAATATCAAGAAGTAGTTCAGTTTAGTTAATGTAATTAGTATTCAGAAATAAGAGACGTATACAAATTACAAAATATAATACATATGAGATAACGCTTAAAGGTTAAATATGAAGAATCTTTATTAAAAGCTTTTTTTTTTTTTTTAAACACCCACTGGGCGTTTAGAGGGGGGCAGAATAAAAGTATTGCTTTTCCATAAAAAATTGTATTTATTCTGAATTCATTATTTTAAAAAACGTTGACAGGTGACTTTCTGTTCGTAGCTGCCAGTAGCGCCATTCTGGTTCACTTCTCCACTGTTTTCCTAAACGTCACAGTCGTCGTTTTCAACAAACCTTTTTTAATAATCAATCGATGGATTATCACATTTTACGATGTGTGTATTTGTGTACTTTTATCTGTCATAAACAAGAGATTACGCTTTACAGGGCGTTTGTGTCGTGGACTCGCGGTGTCACTGACACGAGAGCTTTTTAAAAAAAATGTATTTTAAAATGTATTTTATTCCATCAAGGCGAGAGCTGTGACAGCGGGTCTGAGGCTCTGATCACAGGTTTGATTTTCAGCCTCCACTCTCCCTGTAACAAGTTACACCTCATTTATCTCATAATTAGTCCCAAGCTGTTTAATGAAGGTAAAAATGAAACATAAGGTAAATATCCTGCACAGTTCTTCTTCATAGTTTATTCTTCATATTCAACCTTTAACTGCCATATTTTTCTCTTACCCACTCGATAGAAGTCTAAGCCACCTGATCTTTCACGAACTCGCCTGAAACAGCAGATTTAAAGACAGTAAATATAAAAAGATGTTACATTATAGCTAAACATACACACATTTATGTGTGTGTGTGTGTGTGTGTGTGTGTGTTATACACACAAATTAAACACAAAAAACTAAGGTAATAGAATAGAATAGATAAATGTATTGTCTGCCCCAAAGGGTGGCAGAAATTTTTCTTTGACAGGGCTCATCACTTGCATAAACTCAATAAAATCACAATAAAAACACCATATCACAATAAAAACATCATTCGCAATAAAAACACCATATAAGGCAATAAAAAGTATTTACAAAAATAAAAAGCACAATAGCAGCAAGTCAATGGGTTATTTGGTTCTTCTACTGTAATAAAACTAGAACCCAAATTACCAAGGAAACTTGTCACTGTTCATCCTCTAGAGTTTGTTATATTTTTCTCTGTGTACGTTCTTCAAGTCATCCTCTTGTGGAAATAGAAAATATTTGACAATCCAATATGTATTTTAACCTCCTTATATAATATGTATTTAAAGCATTATTATTAGATTTTTTCCTAGGTATTAATATGGAAAATGGATTAAACTGATTGATCAACAATGTTGTATTATTCTTAATTTTGTCCTGAGGCTCAGTTTATTGTAACTGACAAGTTTACGTCCTAAACAGTGTGATCTTACTCTGTGGTTGAGGATCCTGGTTCATCTTCAGACGGCTTTCTGGAGGCAGCGACCGCCTCATGATCACTCATCTTCTGGTTCGTCTGGAGGTTCATTAGTGACACTCAGAAACAATGTTTGAACCTATCAAACTTATTTCCTTTATGTCTGGAAAATATGATCTCTGCAATCACTGTGCTAGCTATAATGCAAATCATTAGTGTGACACATTTAACCTGTACCAAAAAAAGCTGCCGTTTGGACATAATATAATATAATATAATATAATATAATATAATATAATATAATATAATATAATATAATATAATATAATATAGGCCTAATATAATGTAATATAATAATTGAAGCACGAATCTAGTTAGAAGTTTATTAGGAACACTTAGTAGCTTCACTCGAACATTTACTTTCAGTTTCGTTTTCTCGCCATTGTTAATTTTTCCCTTCCAGTTCCATTTCAACGGCTCAACGTCAGACATAAAAACATTAAAGTGACAGAGGAGGCAGGTTGGCGTTAACGTGAGGGTTTCTGGTCCAGGTAGACACAGCACCGTGAATCCTGGCTGTTTACATACAGGGAGCGCTGATTAGACATCGGTTAGTGGACACACCTAGTGACGGGGAGACAACCGTGACTTTCTGGAGAAAGATGTTTGAATAACAGTTTCCCGCGCAACGTGACGGTTTCTATTGTGTCTCCTCTTACCTACGTTTACAGACTAAAACTGCCATCGCACATGTTAAAAACACAACTTGAAACTATAAATTGTCGAACTCACCGTCCGGTAGCTCAGTGTCTGTTAACCTCACTGCTGCTTCCTCCTTTTATAGCGAACTCCTCCCATCGTAGCCAGTGGACCAAAATAATAATTATGAGGTTAAAAAAAAGAGTCAAAATTATAACAGAAAAAAAAAAAAAGATTTATGATATCCAAGTCAAAAGTTATCTTGTTTTAACAATTTGTATGGCTCAATCTCATGAAAGCCCAAGTGAAATAAAAAGTAGGTAGGCTGTATTACATAAAAAGTCAATATGAGATAAAAGTTATAGTTATGAAATAAAAAGTCACAATGATGTAGTTGTGAATACTTTAATATAATATATGAAGTGAAGTCGTGAGATACATAGGCCTACATTTGAGGTAAAACCTTTTTGTCCTTTTTTTAATTCTCAAACTAATTGTGACTTTTTCTCTCATAATTTTGACTTTTTATCAGATAATTATGACGAGGATATATTTATATTCACCGGCGGAAAATAACCTACATCTGCATATTGGTTTCTGTTTTGACAACTTCTCCTGTTGCCAATAAAGTTTTTTCAATAGGCGCCGACAGGTCTGTAGTTGATGACGTTCTATTCACGCGACGGCACCGCGCGCTGTTTGGAGAGGAGTGTTTCAATCGGTGGCGGATAATAAATAAAAAATAACAGTCTCGCCGGTTGTAAACGTCTTTAGCCTGAACTTCTCCCTCTGTCTCACCGCAGACAGACATGTTCAGCCCCCGCTCCGCCCCGAGCTCCGGCCGCCGGCAGCAGGGCCGCGCCGCCGGGAGGAAGAGCGTCTCCGGAGCCGCCAACAGTCTGCTGTTCTCCCCGAGGAGAGCGACTCCTCTGTCGGCCAGGTGAGAGAGCAGAGCCGGGGAAGCTCCGGGGAAGCTCCGGGGCTAGTGGTGGTGTAGTCTAGTTGGTTGTAGTGGGTTTACTGCGTTGTAGGTGGGTTCACTGATCACATCTGTATCACAGGTAGATGCAGGTAATACTGATTGTTGATCATTTACACACCTGGCTACTACAAACTTATTTCATTTTTCAAACATGTCGTTACAGATCATCATCTTAGCCTGGAGTGTTTGTTTTTTTTTTTCTTTTGTTTTACCCCATCCATGGTTTTTAAAATGAAATGGTACCAAATTCAGCTAAAGTGCAGCCTGGGGTTGAGTTGCACTTAAAGCAGATATAAGCGGAATACTTTTGTTAATATGAGTCCTAAATAGTCCTATTTTCCGTCAGCATCACTTCAATAAAGTGTTTGGTCTCTCCGTCACTCTGCGCTGCTGTAAACCAGGAGAAAATTTTCCTTGTGGGATACAAGTGTTATCCAATGAGGAGAGAGAACGGCATGAAGGGCTGTGTGTGCAGCCAAGGGATGCACGTGAATGTGGTGCCTGACGAGGGCGGGGGCTGCTAACTCATGGTGCGTTCAAGGAAACTCGTAACTTGTGTTTTTCCTTCCTGTGAACTCGTACAGGGGTCGGAAGTTACGAGAGGCCGTTATAGTGACTTTCACAGGCAACAGGACGGTAAAAACACGAGTTACGGGTTGGAACGCTACAAAGTCGTAGTCGTGACTTGAAGCTGTAACTTATGGTTTCAAAAGCCTGGAACGCAGCATTAGCCGAAACGACCGGATCGCTGATATCTGCTTTAATATAGAAAGTGATATAGTACTCAGTGGGATACTGACTGTCATCTAGGTCTACTTCTAAAACTAATAAAATAAACTAATAGACATCCCTCCTCCTCCTCCTCCTCCTCCTCCTGCAGGTCTACTCCGACCCGTGTTCAGTCTCATGCAGCAGCAGCCGACTCGATCAACTACGATGTCCAGACGTTTGGATCCTCGCTTCCTGTCAGAGTGATGGAGGCGCTGACCATGGCCGATGGTAACACACACACACACACACACACACACACACACACACACACACACACACACACACACACACACACACACACACACACACACACACACACACACACACACACACACACACACAGTTGTTCTGTTGTTGTCTGAACATGTCTCTGTGTCTCTGTCCCCAGCGGAGGAGCAGATCTGGGTGCAGCTGGACCAGAGCGGTTGGGCCTGGATGGTTTGTGGAGAGAGACTCATCATCTGGAAGATCAGCCAGACGGCCGTCGCCAAGGTGACCAAGGAGGAGCTGCTGCTGCTTCTCTTATTCTTCTTTCTCCTCCTCCTCCTCCTCATCATCATCCTCTTTTTCCTCCTCCTCTTCCTCTTCTTTTCCTCCTCCTCCTCCTCTTCTTTTTTCTCCTCCTCTTCCTCATCCTCTTCTTCTTCCTCTTCCTCTTCCTCCTCCTCATCCTCCTCTTCTTCCTCCTCTTCTTCTTCATCCAATTCCTCCTCTTGCTCTTCTTCATCCTCTTCTTCTTCATCCTCTTCCTCCTCTTCCTCCTGCTCTTCCTCCTCCTCTTCTTCCTCTTCCTCTTCATCCATGATAATTAATTTATTTACAGTATCTTCTGTAGCTCAACAGTCTGACATGTTTTTCTCAATGAGCACAGAACTGAAATTACTCAATTCAATTCAGAAAACTTTATTAAAAGCTCTTTTAATAAAGCGTCAATGAAGATGAGTAAAATAAATAATAGAGCATCCATAAGGTATATTATTATACAGCACAAAATACATGTTATTAAATGTAAAATGAACATTTATCAGTAAATAAATAATAATAAAACTGTTCTCTGTGTTTCCTGCAGCTGTCGGTGTGTAAGGAGCTGCAGCTTCCCGCCAGCGAGTACAGCTACACGGCCGACCTCGTTGCCGTGACGTCGTCCGCCGCTCCCCTGGAGACGGCCGGCGTGCAGTCCATCCGCGTGCTGGCGGTGTCGTCGGAGGGCACGGCGCGGTTCTGGCCCAGTCTGACCCAGGAGGGGAACTACAGCGAGACGGAGCTGGACCTGGGAGACGACTGCAGCTCCGTGGTCGCCGTCAGGGTAGGAAGACTGCTGCTGCTGCTGTGATGTCACTTCCTGTTTCCTGATTCCTGTCTTCAGCATCATCAGTTGCTCTCCTCCTCCTCTCTCCTCCTCCAGGGCGGGAGCTTCGTCGTCTCCTCGGTGAGGAACCGGCTGCTCAGAGCGAGCGCCGACTCCTCGGGGAAGCTGCAGGTGCGAGCGCTGCATCAGGGTCAGGGCGTGTTGTCGGGCATCGGGCGCCGCGTCTCCAGCCTGTTCGGCATCCTGTCGCAGCCGGCCAACGACACGGTGAGTCGCTGTCGGTGATGTTCATGTCTGCTGACGCGTTATTTATATATTTAACCCTTTAATTATGCTAAAAATGGACATGTTTTGTTATTTTTGTATTAGCAGTTTAAAGGACCATTCCGGGTAAATTTAACTCTGTATATTAACTCTGTATTTTCCACTGCTTAGGCTGTTTACATCCCTCAAAGACACGTCCCAGAAGTTTATTTACTTGAAGCAAGTCAAGACTTGATATTCCTGTGTTTACGACACAAACGGGAACTTTCCGACTGCACCTGAACACACCGAGCGTCAACTTGTGTCTCGACTCCGCCAGACTTTCAATGAGATCTAGTTTTACAAACATGTCGGCTTGTTGAAGTAAATAAAGTTCTGGTGCATGTTTGAGTCGCCATCTGACGCCGTCTGTGGGTTTGAGGGATGGAAACGGCTTAAGATCGCTCCCATTCATCGCTGCCGTGGAGATGCAGGGACAGACACAACTACCGCAAAACAGGAGACTAGGGCCGGGACTTTAACGCGTTAATTGCGATTAATTAATTACAATTACATTTTCTTGATACAATTATTGTCAGTGAAATTGTCATTGGATTAAGATTACCACAATTATTATGCATTAATTAAAAACTTAATTTCCGGTCAACTTAACTTTGAAAAAAATCTGTAAAAATCAAATATATGGATCAATATAATTTCATTACTCATCATTTGCCACACACAAACACAGAGAAGAAAAAGTATGCAATTTAAGTATTCAAACTCAAACATGGATTAAATGATAGGACGTGTCAGAGTAAATTATCAGTGATGATTCGATTCAGCCGCAGCGTCTGAAGTTGTTTGTCCATAAAGTGCAGCTTTGTGTGTGTCTGTGTGTGTTTGTGTCTCAGGTTCTGTACCAAATGTTTCAGAAAAAAGGTTATTTCAAATCACTCTGGGAAAAAATACCGTTTTCACCCCCTGAAAACGACGGATTCGTGTGGACGCGAGGCCGATCCGATAAAGTATTTATCCGGATTCGAAAAAAACGTATTCGTCTGGACGGGGCCTTAGCCTCAAAGAATAACAACTTTTCACAAGTGTCATGTGACTCCAACGACTGTAGTTATAACACAATAGAGCACTAACGACTGTCGAAACCAACTTTCCACCAAAGACAGTCATTCAACGACTGTCGTTAGCACTTGGAGCACAAAGGGAACCAGTGATGGTAAGATGGTAAGATACCTGGGTCTCCACACCAGAGAGTTGGACCAGTCCCAGCCTGGTCAGATGCTACATGACCTGATGAAGCCTCTTGGATGAGAGGTGAAACGTCTTCCCAGACAAACAACCAAGTCCAGTTGCGTTCGATTTAAACTAAATTAATCGATAATTTGCATCCCTTAGTCTGTTGGTCTTGGTTAAGTACCACCTTGAAAAAAACAATGTTTTGTTGCTTAAAATCAACGCTGAAATCCATTGAAAAAAAATGCTCCTCACTGTTCTCAGGTCCTAAAAGACGATTAATTAATTACAAAGCCTCTGATTAATTAGATTAATTTTTTTAATCGATTCCCGGCCCTACAGGAGACATTAAACTGAAAATCATCAGATTCCTTCTTTTAGACCTAAAATGTTAGGAACATACAGCCCGAGTTGAAATTGCCCGGAATTGTCCTTTAAATGAAGTACAAATGTTAGGGAACAAACATTTTGTTGTTGTTGTCCATGTCTGTCTTGATTTACACTTCATGGATCATGGATGCAGGTTGACAGGAGTTAATCTAACCTGCCCCCCCCCTCCTCCTCCTCCTCCCCCCGTCTCTCTGCAGCTGCACAGCGTGCTGTGGGCCGAGCGGACCGGCTGCCTCTACGCTCTGACCAGCTCCAGCCTCAGTAAGTGGGAGCTGGACGACAGCTGGGAGCACCAGACGCTGAGCTGGGACGCACGCCGCGCGCTGACCGAGAGCATCGCCGACGCCATCTGGGTCAGAGCCGCCACTTTACCACGACGACCACGACAACCACGATGACCAGAACGTTTTATTTTCTATATAAGCTCTGAGATTAAAGTTGTTGTGTTGGTTTTCCTCGTCCAGGGGTCGGAGAGCAACTACGAGGAGATGAAGGAGGGCGTGAACGTGGCGTATCTGGACATGAAGCTCGGACAGTGAGTCGACATCAACTCACTTCACTGTCATTCAGACAAACGGCGTGTTTTCTCCTGCTCACCCCCCAGATCCCCCCAGGCTGTTGAATCCATAGGTTACGGCTTCAAGTCACGACTTTGTAGCGTTCCAGGCAACTCAGAACTCCCATAACTCCTGTTTTTCCAACCCGTGAAAGTGGTATATAACTACTATAACGGCCGGCAAACTCGTAACTTCCGACCCGTGAACTCGTACCAGATCAAACTGGTACGAGTTCACGGGTTGGAAAAACTTACTTCCTGTCCACCAGCGCGGGAACGTCGCCGAATGTCACCAAATACAAAAAGACCAAATACCGCGAGTAGAAGATACGCACTATACCTTTAAAATGCTTTAAAATTAAATGTATAACACGAACACAGCCAGTTGTAGCAGGATGAACAACAAGCTCTGTGGCGCCGAGCCGAGCCGGACTCTGACTCGGACTCTGCTCCGTCGTTCCAGGTCCGGTCTGGTTGTCATGGCAGCCGCCTGGCACCCGGCCGACACGCCCTGCCTGGCCTACTTCTGCCTGGTGACGCTGCAGGACAACGGCGCCGCCATCGCCGAGCAGTTCACCGTAGAGGTCACCAAGTACAACCCTCCCTTCCAGGTCAGTCCCGATGCGGATTCTGATCCGGATCCGGATCCAGATCCAGATCCAGATCCAGATCCAGATACTGATTCTGATCTGGATCCAGATCTTGATTTTGTTTAGTTCGTCAAAGGTGTAAAAAGACGAGAGGAGAAGAGAGAAAGAGAGAAGAAAGGAGGGGAGGAAGGTAAAGGAAAGAAAAGAACAGAAGAAGGGAGGAGAGCAGAAGGAAGGAGAAGAGAGAAAAATAAAGAAGAAAGAGGAAAGGGAAGAGGAGGACAGAAAAGGAGAAGAAAGGGGAGAAGAGAGAGAAAGAGAAAAAAGAGGGGAGGAAAATAAAGGAGAGGAGAGAAAAAGATGGAAGTGGAGAAAAGGAAAGAGAGGAGGAGAAGAGAGATAAATTGAGAAGAAAGGAGGGGTGGAGAGAAAAGGAGAGGAGAAAGGAGGAGGAGAAGAGAGAATAAAGGAGGGGGGGAGAAGAAAGGAAAGAGGAGAGGAAAAGGAAGAGAGGAGAAGAGAGAGAAAGAGGGGAGGAAGGAAGGGGAGGTGAGGACATTAGCAGACGTTGTGATGACCTTTGACCTTTGTCCTTCCCGCCGTGTCCTCAGAGCGAGGAGGCGCTGCAGGCCACGCGCCTGGTGTTGCCTCCTTCTCCCGGATCCACGGCGTTCCTCTACAACGAGGAGCTGGTGTTCTGCTGCTCCACGGGAACCAGCAGGGCGGCGCCGCCCGACGAGAAGATCAGCTTCAACTCCAACGGTAGGAGAACCTCCAGGTGTTAAAGGGATAGTTCAACATTTTTAGTCAAATTGTCCCATCGCCATAATCCCTATAGTCACAGCAGTAGGTTCGTTACCTTTAATTGTCGATGCAAGCTATTTTTAGAACGGCGGAGCAGAGCCGTGAGCTGCTCAGAGCTAAATACAGAGACTGTTGATGAGGGAAACCAAGAAATCCCATGAGCCTCCGTGGCGTAGCTCTGAGCAGCTCATGGCTCTGCTCCGCCGTTCTAAAAATAGCTTGCACCAACAATTAAAGGTAACGAATCAACTGCTTAAAATGTTGAACTATCCCTTTAACGCAACTGTCTGTCTCCAGGTGATGGCGTCCGTGGAGGCGGCTGCTGCGCCAACCTGCCGGTGTTTTTCTCCCAGAACAGCGGCCTGGTGGCGGTGGTGGCCAGAGAGAGCGCCTCCATCCTGCCAGAGACCATGGAGGACTCGCTCTGCTCGTCTCTGGCTGCAGCTCCAGAGGTTTTAATACACCTACCTTTATTCTGAAGGAGTTTTAACACAAACATCTACATTTATTCTGAAGGAGTTTTAACACAAACATCTACATTTATTCTGAAGGAGCTTTAATACAAACATCTACCTTTATTCTGAAGGAGCTTTAACACAAACATCTACATTTATTCTGAAGGAGCTTTAACACAAACATCTACCTTTATTTTGAAGGAGCTTTAACACAAACATCTACCTTTATTCTGAAGGAGCTTTAACACAAACATCTACCTTTATTTTGAAAAAGCTTTAACACAAACATCTACCTTTATTTTGAAGGAGTTTTAATACAAACATCTACCTTTATTTTGAAGGAGCTTTAACACAAACATCTACCTTTATTTTGAAGGAGCTTTAACACAAACATCTACCTTTATTTTGAAGGAGTTTTAACACAAACATCTACCTTTATTTTGAAGGAGCTTTAACACAAACATCTACCTTTATTCTGAAGGAGCTTTAACACAAACATCTACCTTTATTTTGAAAAAGCTTTAACACAAACATCTACCTTTATTTTGAAGGAGTTTTAATACAAACATCTACCTTTATTTTGAAGGAGCTTTAACACAAACATCTACCTTTATTCTGAAGGAGCTTTAACACAAACATCTACATTTATTCTGAAGGAGCTTTAACACAAACATCTACCTTTATTTTGAAGGAGCTTTAACACAAACATCTACCTTTATTCTGAAGGAGCTTTAACACAAACATCTACCTTTATTTTGAAAAAGCTTTAACACAAACATCTACCTTTATTTTGAAGGAGTTTTAACACAAACATCTACCTTTATTTTGAAGGAGCTTTAACACAAACATCTACCTTTATTTTGAAGGAGCTTTAACACAAACATCTACCTTTATTTTGAAGGAGTTTTAACACAAACATCTACCTTTATTTTGAAGGAGCTTTAACACAAACATCTACCTTTATTTTGAAGGAGCTTTAACACAAACATCTACCTTTATTTTGAAGGAGCTTTAACACAAACATCTACCTTTATTTTGAAGGAGCTTTAACACAAACATCTACCTTTATTTTGAAGGAGCTTTAACACAAACATCTACCTTTATTTTGAAGGAGCTTTAACACAAACGTCTACCTTTATTTTGAAGGAGCTTTAACACAAACATCTACCTTTATTTTGAAGGAGTTTTAATACAAACATCTACCTTTATTTTGAAGGAGCTTTAACACAAACATCTACCTTTATTTTGAAGGAGCTTTAAAGGTTTGAGCAGCACTGACTGAACCGACCACATGTTCCTGTTTCCCAGGTTTCCGCCATGGAGACTCCGACCAGATCCGAGCCGGTCGCTCAGGAAGACAAAACCAAACTCCTGAAGGCGGCGTTCCTGCAGTTCTGCCGGTGCGTTGATTTAAACACGGCGGCAAAGATCGGACATCGATGCTGCTTCTTCTTCTTCTTCTTCCAGTCGTCCATTAAAGCTGCTATAGAGACGTTTGGTTCCTGTGATAAACAAAGTCCTGGTTCTGGTTTGTGTCCCGTCAGTAACGACCTGGTCGGAGCTCAGACCGTCACCGACGAGCTGTTCCCCGCCGACGGCGACGGAGACGAGGGGGCGGAGCTGGACAACGTGGTGACCCAGATCAACCTGGACCTGGTGGACGACTACCCGGCGTCGGACCCTCGCTGGGCCGAGTCCGTCCCCGATGGTGAGAACAGGAGGAGGAGTTAAAGGGATGTTTCAGTTTTGGGTGAACTATCCCTTTAACTGAAGCTGGTGTTGTTTTCCTGTGTGTTGGTCCAGAGAGCGTCGGCTTCCCGCTCACCTCCCTCATCATCCTCCACCAGCTGGAGGACAAGATGAAGGCTCACGGCTGCTTCATGGACTTCCTGCTGCAGGTGCACACACACACACACACACACACACACACACACACACACACACACACACACACACACGTTACATGTTATAGAACTACTTAGAAATAAAAACCCTCTTCCTCCTCCTCCTCTTCCTCATCTTCCTCCCCCGTCAGGTGGGCCTGCTGGACCGGCTGGGTCAGGTGACGGTGCGGTCGTCTCCCATGGCGACGCGGCTGCTGCTGTGCGAGCACGCGGAGAAGCTGCAGGCGTCGATGGTCCTGAAGAACCACCACACCAAACACGCCGAGCTGGTCAACCGCGCCATCGGCGCCGCGCTGCAGAGGAACGGCGCCGCCGTGCCGCCCAGCCTCACGGCCGCCGACGTCTTCTTCAGAGAGGTTAGTGTCTGGTGTCTGTGTCTGTTTCCGTGGCAACGGCAGTGTTTTGCCACTCGGCGTCTGACGGACCGGCGTCTCCGTCTCCGTCTCCGTCCCTCAGGTGTCTCAGATCGCCACGGTGATGGACTGCCTCCTGGAGGAGGAGGAGCGCAGCCTGAAGGAGAACCAGGTCGAGTCCACGCAGTGGGCCGAGGTCGTCCTGACCGTCAACAGCATCATCAAGGTTAGGGGGGGAGGGGTGATTTTTTGATTTTTAAAACCAAACTTTTTGTATCAGTAGGGTTGGGTATCGTTTGAATTTGAACGATTTCGATTCCAATTCCGATTCTTTGTTTCGATTCCGATTCCTAACGATTCTCGATTCCGATTCTTCCGAGGCAAGGTCAAAAAAAGTTTAGGGTAGCTAACCAGTCTTTCGCTAATGCTGCGTTCCAGGCAGGCTTTTGAAATCGTAAATTACAGCTTCAAGTCACAACTCGACTTTTAGCGTTCCAGGTTGTTTCTCCGACCTGTTTTACCGGTGAAAACTATAACAGCCTACTTCCGAGTGTGAACTCGTACCAGATCGAACTGGTACCACTTCACGGTCGGAAAAATACGAGTTTCCTTGAACGCACCATAACAGTCCTCGTCCCTACGTCGCCACATTCACGGCGTTCCTTGGCTGCACACACAGCCCTGCATGCCGTTCTCTCTCCTCATTGGATAAAAACTGTAGGATACGATAAATGTTTTTTCCTCGGCTCAGAGCAGAGCAGAGTGACTGACAGACCCGTGTTTTGGTCCAAACACTCTATGTAAGTGATTGCTGTCGGAAGATATAACTATTTAAGACTTATATTAACACAAATATATCACTTACTTCTGCTTTAACTTTTTATGATGACCATCATTTCTATACTATAGGCTAATATTTCTCACAGGGCTGTTTTCAACTAGAATATAAATAACAAATCTATGAACTTGAATATAAATAGCCTATTAAAAATTATGAATACATTTTCACTTTCCACAAGAGAGCTTTATTTTTGAAAACCTCATGAAAACACATTTACCACAAAACCCAGTCAAGATTAGCAGCAGGTACAGTATAAAATCAGAAACAGTAGTCCCTGGATGGTGGAATGTATTTAGGGTTGAGGGCTTTCACCATATCCCTGTAAACACAAGACAAACATAATGTTGCTGTTACTCAGTATTTAGCTTAGCTCAAACGTTATTTCTTAACTAACCTAAATGTTGGAGATAGGGTTAGGGGCAGTCACTGAGGTGTCAGGCTGGGCGCTGGAGGAGACAGAGGAGCCAGAGGAAGAGGCAGCAATGTCGGCGCCGACCGCCGACGCATGCGATCCATTCTCGCTCGGCAAATCTCAGTTTCCATCCCTGTTGGTGTTCAATCTCTTCCCGGACTTATTATTTTTTTGCGGGCAGCGGATTGTCGAAATTTAAACATTCCGGGAGAATGAATAGTCCTGTTCCAATCTTCGGGACATACCCAACCCTATGTATCAGTCTGTCCTCTGTCTCACAGCTCTATCAAATTCAATCACAAAATTCCTACAGAGAAACCAGGACATGATCAAACGAGCAAATGTTGTTTTTTGATGTTCTTTTTTATGTTGGTTAATCGAGGGATGCAAACAGCGCGCCAAACAGCGAAACTCGCTTTTTTCATGACCAATTAGGTGACTTCTGTGAATCGTTCAGATCCGAAGAGGTTTTGTTTTGACGGGGGGGGGGGGTCTCAGCGTCTCAGCGTCTCAGCTCGGGTCAATGTTTTTCTAACAGGCCGACGGTGACAATCACGTGAAACTGAAACAAACTCATTCATGGTTGTCTCTGATTAAACTGATAACAGCCGACTTCCAATGTGGACGCGATAGGTTAAAAATTTCCAATCGGCCACCGTCACCCTTTAAATCGGCGGTTGACGATATATTCGGCGGTTATGACACGTGGGCAGAGCGCATGTGTCGGGATCCAGCAACATGGCGGAGCAAGAGCTGGTTGCTAAGAAGAACACAAAATCCCCTATTCATGGGTTGCAGTGACGTCACGTCGAAGTGACCGCCGCCATATTTGTGTCCGATTTGACAGTTCTCCTCATATGAGAGCTGCAAACCGCAGGATGGAAATAACAGTCCATCCATCCATCCATCCATTATCTTCCGCTTCTTGAAAAAAAAGCAGGGATCCCCAAACTTCCCTCTGACTTCCTCCAGCTCTTTAATTGTTTCCCGGTGGGACATGCCCGGAACACCTCAAAAATGCGTCCAGGGGGCAATAAAAGGTGCCCGAAGTTAAAAGCTGACTCCTCTCGATGTGGAGGAGCAGCGGTTCTACTCCGAGCTCCTCCCGGGTGACCGAGCTCCTCACCCTAAAGGGAGCGCCCCGCCACCCTGCGAAGGAAGCTCATTTCGGCCGCTTGTGTCGCGACCCTGCTCTTTCGGTCACTACCCAGATTTCATGACCATAGGTGAGGGTAGGAACGTAGACCGACCGGTAGTGAGATGCCTTTCGACTTAGCTCCCTCTTCACCACGACGGACCGATACAGTGACCGCATGACTGCAGCCGCTGCACCGATCCGCCTGTCGATCTCGCGCTCCATCCTTCCCTCACTCGTGAACAGGACCCCGAGATACTTGAACTCCTCCACCTGGGGCAGGATCTCTCCCCCGACCTGAAGGGTGCATGCCACCTTTTTCCGGTCGAGAACCATGGCCTCAGACTTAGAGGTGCTGATTCTCATCCCAGCTGCTTCACACTCGGCTGCAAACCGCCCTAGTGCACGCTGCAGGTCCTGGCTCGAGGGAGCCAGCAAGACAACATCATCCGCAAAAAGCAGAGATGAAATCAAGTGGCTCCCGAACCGTACCCCCTCCGGCCCTTGGCTGCGCCTAGAAATTCTGTCCATAAAGATAATGAACAGAACCGGTGACAAAGGGCAGCCCTGCCGGAGTCCAACATGCACCGGGAACAGGTCTGACTTATTGCCGGCGATGCGAACCAAGCTCCTGCTCCGGTCATACAGGGCAAATAACAGTTTCCTGACGACATGACAGGGTTTCATACATCCTGTCTGGGTTTGTTTCTCCATAACAACAGACTAACTCTACATTATCCCACGTATTACACGGTTTATGAGTGAATTAATTCATTTGATACGTAATGTTGATCAAAGTCCGAGGTCCGGTCACTCCGCGCTGTTTGCTCCTCAGCCTCCTCCCGGTCGACTCGTGTGCAGTTGTTTTCAACATGTTCTTGATAATAAATAAGTAGATCGATGAATTATCATGTAAATGTCGCGATGTGTGCATTTATGTCGTCCTGTCTGTAATAAGAGACTACGGACTCGCGGTGGCACAGACACAGCTGGTCACACTGGTCCGTCCGCTCTGATCGCAGGTTTGGTTTCAGCAGCGGTGTGGGAGGCAGAGAGCCTCCACTCTCCCTCTGACAAGCTTAAAGTCGTTTTAACATCACAATTAGTCTGAAGCTGTTTAATGACGGTAAAAATGAAACAGGTGGGAGAACGGGAGAACACAGGCTACCTGTCCTTGTAACTGCACTTAAGTTTTTGTCTAGTTCTCTTAATATGATTTATGAACTGACGTTGCTTTCATCTCTGCCATCACTGCCATATTTAGTGAGAGACTCGTGGGAAATCTGTGTGAATAACATAGGCCTATTACATAACTATCAATGCGAGATCCAATTTACGCACACTTTGAATTGTGCTCCATTTAAATTAGAGTTGAATTCTGTGGCGGCAGACCATTAATTTGACAAAACAAAATGCAAAAAAAATCGCCCAGACAATCGCCAAAAATTAAATCAACCGTGACGGACTCAGCCGGAGGTCGATTGGCGATACATTCGTCCTATCGCCCAAGCCTAAGACGCGACATACGCGCTTGTTAGCCAAGCGGCGCGTGCATTCGGTGCAACGGCGAGGCCGTCCCCCCCCCCCCGTGCATGTCGGTGGAGCTGTGCGCCATAGCGGACACGCACGGTTCCCTACACGTGTTGCTGTGTCAGGCAGGTGTTTCCCACGGAGCGAAGCCTCAACAAGACGTCGATGTAGAATGTGTTCAGTTCAAAGTGAAACTAACACATTATGTCCGTTACACACTGAATAAAACATCACGTCTTTATCAATTTAGTTTATTCTAATAGTAATAATCATGACTCACTTACAGAAATATAGAACACAATGCCTCGCTTTTTTTTTGCATCTCAGTTTGCATCCCTGTTAATCTGTCCCTTCGTCTTCGTTGTATTTACATTAGGATATGAATATTCTGTCCAACTTGCATCACAAGATGCCTTAGAAATGAACAAAGTTTGTATGTTTTCATCCTTTAAGCACCGGCACCGTTTCAAAAGGATCGGACAAAACCTAAAGGATACTCATCCCTACAGGGGGAGGACCTTTTTTAAAATTAATTTTTGTGAAAAAACAATGAATGAATTGTTTTCAGTCGGGATGTGAAGAGGATTTAAAGAAATGCTCCAGAATAAAAACTGAAGTTAAAATGTTGAGACTGAGAAGAGAAAAACAGGAAGAAACAGAGACGCACAGAAAAGCACAAGTCAGTGTGTGAGGAGACGAAAAAGAGCAGGAAGGAAGTAGATGATGAAATACGTGTGTCAACGTGTGCGTGTGTGTGTGTGTGTGTGTGTAGGACATGCTGCAGGCTGCAGGTCAGTACAGAGAGACCAAGGCGTCCATGTACCGAGCCTCGGAGAGCGCCGCTGCAGAGCCCGAGTACATCCCATGGACAGGTAACGCTGACCGCGGCAGGTTGCCACGGTAACCTCACAGTTGGCCACGGTTAAAACCACGAAAACAGATTTAGATCAATGACAATATTGACGTTTCAGTTAAAATACTTAATCAATCGCAGATTTCTGTTGTTTTTCTAATTATTCATCTTCGTCATCATCATCATCATCATCATCATCATCTTCATCTTCATCATCATCATGCCCCCCCTCCCTCCTCCCCCAGCGTCCGGCGGCGTGGGCGGCGTCCGCACCGTCATCTCCCGGCAGCACGAGCTGGTGCTGCGCTCGGTGTACCCGCACGCGGACTCGTCGCTGCGCAGCGCCCTGTGTGAGCAGCTGGTGGCGCTGCTGGACATCTACCTGGGGGGCTGGGTAATCTGCAGCTGCAGCTGTGAATAATACAACAGCCTGGAGATGGAGTACAGCCAGCGGCGCTCGGAGCTGCTGCAGCCGCTACGTGAGTCTCACATCAATGTTAATGACGTTAATGTCAATAAAGTTTATCTGAATGGGAAAGTAAATTTAATAGAGTTACTGTTAATGTTAATGAACTTAATGTCAATAAAGTTTAAGTGAATCTTAATAAAGTTAATCTCAGTAATGTTAATTTAATAAAGTTAGCGGTAATGTCAATAAAGTTAATCTGAATGTGAATAATAAAGTTAATGTAATGACGTTAATGTCAATAAAGTTGAAGTAAATGTTAATAAAGTTAATCTCAATAAAGATAATGTTAATTTAATTAAGTTGATAGTAATGTCAATAAAGTTAATGTCAATAAAGTTGATGTCAATGAAGTTAATATTCAAATAATAAAGTTAATGTTAACGACAGTTGATGTTAATAAAGTTACTTGTAATGGATCATATGATGTCATGTCTAATCTATGCTGTGTGTGTCTCTATGCTCTGTGTGTGTCTGTGTGTCTGTGTGTGTGTAGTGGAGCTGGGGCAGCACCAGTGGGTGGCGGCGCTGGCGGAGAAATACTGCGACTTCGACATCCTGGTCCAGATGTGTGAGCAGACGGACAACCAGAGCCGCCTGCAGCACTACATGGCCAAGTTCGCTGACCAGGTACACACACACACACACACACACACACACACACACACACACACACACACACACACACACACACACACACACACACCTCCTCATAGGCTGCGCCCATAAACAACACACACATGGTGAGTTTCACCGAATCACAGTCCATGATGTAAACATGGACACAGAGACACATGGATGAACACATACAACGAAAGAGAGGAGGATGAAAGAATGGATGAAGGGATAGAGGAGGAGGAGAGGAGAAGAGGATAGATGAAAGGAGGAGAGGATGAAGGGATAGAGGAGAACACCGACATGACACGGTTTATATAGAAGACTCTGTGGAAGGAAAGATGAAAGGATAACGAGGAGGATGACAGGATGAAAAGAAGGAAGAGAACAAGGGAGGAAGAAGGAATGAAGATGAAAAAAGGGAGTTTGAGAAAACAGTTAAGAAGAAGAGAAATGAAGCTGGAACTGAAGGTGAAATACGTGTTTACACGTTTGTTCTGTATAGTTCATATTAAATCAGCAGTGAAGCAACATTTGTTTAAAAATAAAGTGTTTTTTCAACAAACCTTTATTTTGAAAGTCTTGACAGGAAACAGAGAGGTGGATTCTGGGAAATGTTGTTCTACAGTAAAACTAACAACCTGAGAACTTGTGTGTGTGAGATGCTGCGTGAAGAGTGTGAGGTCACACCCGATGACATCACCGGCCAACTGACTGACTGACTGTGATGTCACTTCCTGTCCCAGAACTTTGCTGACTTCCTGTTCCGCTGGTACATGGAGAAGGGGAAGAGAGGGAAGCTGCTGTCGCAGCCGGCGGCGCAGCACCAGCAGCTGGCCAGCTTCCTGCAGGCACACCAGCACCTCAGCTGGCTGCACCACGTGCACGTGCACGACTACCGCAGCGTACGACACACACACACACACACAACACACATCCTGTCCTCTACACTTTCACTTTTGGTTCCACCTTAGTGTTTCTATCTTGCACCACTTGCACTTCCTTCCGACTTCCTTCCAGCTTCGACACACACACACACACACACAACACACCAGCACCTCAGCTGGCTGCACCACGTGCACGTGCACGACTACCGCAGCGTACGACACACACACACACACACACAACACACCAGCACCTCAGCTGGCTGCACCACGTGCACGTCTTTCTTCCTTCCGCAGCTTCCTTCCTCCCACACACACACACATCCTGTCCTCTACACTTTCACTTTTGGTTCCACCTTAGTGTTTCTATCTTGTTTCCTTTTCTCTTCAGCTTCCTTCCTTCCTTCCTTCCTTCCTTCCTTCCTTCCTTCCTTCCTTCCTTCCTTCCTTCCTTCCTTCCTTCCTTCCTTCCTTCCTTCCTTCCTTCTTTCTTTCTTTCTTTCTTTCTTTCTTCCTTCCTTCCTTCCTTCCTTCCTTCCTTCCTTCCTTCCCTCTGTCCTCCTCATCTTCGTTCTTTCTTTCTTCCTTCCTTCCGTCTTTCTTCCTTCCTTCCTTCTTCCTTCCTTCCTCCCTCCCTACATCCTTCCTTCCATCTTTTCTTCCTTCCTCTCTTTTTTCTTTCTTTCTTTATTTGCTTCTTTCTTTCCTTCCTTCCTTCCTTCCTTCCTTCCTTCCTTCCTTCCTTCCTTCCTTCCTTCCTTCCTTCCTTCCTTCCTTCCCTCTGTCCTCCTCATCTTCTTTCTTTCTTTCTTTCTTTCTTTCTTACTTTCTTTCTTTCTTCCTTCCTTCTTCCTTCCTTCCTTCCTTCCTTCCTTCTTTCCTTCCTTCTTTCTTTCTTTCTTTCTTTCTTTCTTTCTTCCTTCCTTCCTTCCTTCCTTCCTTCCTTCCTTCCTTCCCTCTGTCCTCCTCATCTTCGTTCTTTCTTTCTTCCTTCCTTCCGTCTTTCTTCCTTCCTTCCTTCCTTCCTTCCATCCTTCCTTCTTTCCTTCCTTCCTTCCTTCCTTCCTATAATAAACAGTCTAAACTCGTCTCAGTGACACAAACTGTTTCCTTCCTGTTGCTCATAATAAACAGAAAGTCTCAGCAGCTGTTTCCTTCCTGTTGCTCACGGTGACCAGAGAGCAGCAGCTGTGACACACACACACACACACACACACACACACACACACACACCTCGCTCATGTTCTGCAGTTTCCCTTCTTGCAGTTCATTTCTAAATACAGTGGAAACCACAAGCAGACTCTAATTAGTGTACATACACACACACATACATACACACTCAGTCATGCACACACACACATGCACACACACACAGACACACATGTTGAGGCGCACACACCCAAACAGAACTTCCTTTATTTAAACGTGTGGTTTCAGTCGCTGCGTCAGCGTCGACACTTTGTTGTCGTCGTTTCTGATCTGATGAAAACTTCAGTTTCATTTCAGTTTTCACCTCGTTCTCAGAATCATGACATCTCAAGTCTGTTCATTAGTTTATTTAATTTAATATGAATTAAACTCATTAAGAACAAAGGAGGCTGGATCAGTTTGTCAACGCACAACAGGAAGATTAGACAAAACTCTTTATTCATCAACACAAGGAAGTTTTTACAGCAGAAAACCAGATTTAAAGAATAAACACAATAAATATAAAAAAACAAACGTATAAAACAAAATAGAAATAAAAGACAGATTATTTAAAGAGAGAATAAACAGTTAGTGTGTGTGTGTGTGTGTGTGTGTGTGTGTGTGTGTGTGTGTGCAGGCCCAGCGGACGCTCTACGCTCAGGCCGACTCGGAGACGCGCTACTTTGTGAAGAAGAAGACGCTGCTGGCGCTGAGCAAACTGACGGCGCTGGCGTCCGACCTGCAGGACGAGCAGCTCAACAAGCAGGTGGAGGGTAAGAGCAGCAGCAGTGTTACTGATCACTGATTATTGATCGGTGTGTGTTGATGATCTGTTGTGTTGTGTTGTGTGTATGTGTGCAGACATGGTGGAGCAGGAGCGCTTCCTGCTGCACCAGGAGACGCTGCCTCGACAGCTGCTGGAGGAGAAGCAGCTCAACGCCGACACCATGCCGCTGCTGAGCGCACACAACCTCATAGAGGTACACACACACACACACACACACAACCTCATAGAGGTACACACACACACACAACCTCATAGAGGTACACACACACACACACACACACACAACCTCATAGAGGTACACACACACACACACAACCTCATAGAGGTAGATACGTTAGCTGCTGCTGTTAGCCACGTAGCTCAGCGAGTTAGCTGCTGCTGTTAGCCACGTAGCTCAGCGAGTTAGCTGCTGCTGTTAGCCACGTAGCTCAGCTAGTTAGCTGCTGCTGTTAGCCACGTAGCTCAGCTAGTTAGCTGCTGCTGTTAGCCACGTAGCTCAGCTAGTTAGCTGCTGCTGTTAGCCACGTAGCTCAGCGAGTTAGCTGCTGCTGTTAGCCACGTAGCTCAGCTAGTTAGCTGCTGCTGTTAGCCACGTAGCTCAGCTAGCTAGCTGCTGCTGTTAGCCACGTAGCTCAGCTAGTTAGCTGCTGCCGTTAGCCACGTAGCTCAGCTAGTTAGCTGCTGCCGTTAGCCACGTAGCTCAGCTAGTTAGCTGCTGCTGTTAGCCACGTAGCTCAGCTAGTTAGCTGCTGCTGTTAGCCACGTAGCTCAGCTAGTTAGCTTCACTGTGTTTACAGCGATAAACAAACGTTTCCTTTTCTCTTCAGCTTCCTTTCTTTCTTTCTTTCTTTCTTTCTTTCTTTCTTTCTTTCTTTCTTTCTTTCTTTCTTTCTTTCTTTGTCTTTCACTTCTGTCTATCTCATCATCCTTTCCTCCCTTCTTTCTTCCTTCTCTCTCCTTTTTTCCATCCTTCCCTCCCCTCTTCCTCTCTTCCTTTATTCCTTCCTTCCTGTCTTCCTTCCTTCCTTCCTTCCTTCCTTCCTTCCTTCCTTCCTTCCTTCCTATAATAAACAGTCTAAACTCGTCTCAGTGACACAAACTGTTTCCTTCCTGTTGCTCACGGTGACCAGAGAGCAGCAGCTCTGACACACACACACACACACACACACACACACACACACACACACACACACACACACACGTTCTGCAGCTTCCTTCTTCTCTGTTCACTAAATACAGTGGAAACCACAAGCAGACTCTAATTAATGTACACACAGTCGCACACACACACACACAGACACACACGTCGCTCTGCAGTTTGACGACGCACAGAAACACACATACACACACATTAATTGTGTGTGTACAGGAAACGCACTGACACGCTGTGACACGCTTCATTAGCTTCATGCTAACGTGTTTATCTGTTACAAAAACATTGGAATGAACTGATAATTAGAAAATAAACATTTTACAGGAAAGATTATGATGTTCAGTCTCATCAGAAATCGACCAAAAGCTGTTTATTAGGATGAAGACCATCAGAGGAATGTGACGTCAGCAGCACATTACTGATGTTGTTGTTGTTGTTGTTGTTGTTATTTCAGATAAACATCATCATTTTGGGGAGGAAAGAATCAGATCACAGAGAAGGACTTAAAAAATAATAATAGAAGAAAAGCAGCTGATTTTTACTGTCGACACATTTTAAAGCACATTTGAGTTTTAAGCAGCAAAGAAAAAATCAAGCACAACACAAAACAAACACACAACGAACACCGACCAACAAACTGCCTCTGTTATGTAAACAAATAATAAACACAACGAAGAGGAGTCTCAGTAAATGGTGGAATGAAAAGTTATTGGTAAAAATGAAAAGAAAGAAACAAATAAATAAATAATCATAATCTTGGAACCTGCTCCAACCACAGTGTATTATATTATATTATTATTATATATAATAATAACATTATAATAATATTTGTATAATTGTTGTTGTGCGTCCTGGTGTCGTTCCTCAGCTCTACATCTGTGACGACAACAGACTGGCCAACGAGTACGACTACAAGAAGGCGCTGGACCTGCTGGAGTACATCGATGAGGTCACTTCCTGTTTCCACTTTAACCTCCCACTCCTCTAAATAACAACAAACAAACAAACAAACAACAACAAGCTGTTTGTGTTTGCGTTGCAGGACGACGCCGTCGACATCGACTCGCTCAAGTGTGAGATCCTGGGAAAAGCTCTGAGGAGAGACGAGTAAGAGACCGGCCGTCTGGAGCCGCTTGCCGCTGCTGTTGTTGTTGTTGTTTTTGTTGTTTTTGTTGTTGTTGTTGACCGCCTCGCTCTGCCCGTCTCTCAGCTGGTCCTCGGCCGACGGCAGCGACGACCCTCTGGAAGCAGCGAAGGACAGCATCTTCGTCAAGATCCTCCTCAAACTGATCCAGGAAGGTGAGAAACTGAGAGATGATTGATTGATTGATTGATTGATCGATCAATTGATTGATTGATTGATTGATCGATCGATCCATCCCCATCAGCTATGGCAATGCCAAAGCTACTCTTCCTGGGGTCCATACAACATATTTACAATGTATCAATGCAATTTCTGTCCCGTAGGTTGTCCCTGAGCTTTTTCCTGGTTTTCCCTGTTAAAAGGGTTTTTCCATGGAGTTGGATGTGAGGGCCTAAGGACAGAGGATGTTGTTATGATGGGATGTGAAGCCCTTTGAGACAAACTGTTTGTAAAAACAAGCTATACAACTAAAATTGCCATACAATACAATCCATGTTCAAATACAACATAAAACACATAAAACAAACCAAATATACAGATACACAACACAACAATACAAGACAGCCTAGATCAGTAGTTGTATCATATCATGATGTCAATACATGTCTACATATACTGTATTATATATATACAGGTAAAACTCAGAAAATTAGAATATCGTGAAAAAGTTCATTAATTTAAGTAATTCAACTTAAAAGGTGAAATGAATATATTATTTAGACTCATAACATGCATTGCAAGATATTTCAAGCTTTTATTTGTTAGAATTTTGATTATTATGGCTTACAGCTTAAGAAAACCCCAAAATCAGAGTCTCAAAAAATTAGAATATCACATGAAATAAACAGACCAATGAGTTTAAATAAATGAAATGTCAGCCATCAGAAAAGTATAATCATTTTGTGTACTCAGTAGTTGGTTGGGCCCCCATTTGCCTGAATTACTGCTTCAATGCGGCGTGGCATGGATGATATCAGCCGGTGTTATGGAAGACCAGGATGCTTCAATAGCGGCAGCAATGCAAAAGAGCTGAAGGCCGCTATTGAAGCATCCTGGTCTTCCATAACACCTGTATATTGGTCACACATTGATGTTAGATCCAGTTCTATCAAAACCCAGTCACAAAATCAGATTTCACAGAATTAAATCAGATTTCACAGTATCCCATATTTTCTCCAAGAACCGTTTCTGTTTCACCAGGTGTCATGCTTGTACTTACAATTGTCCTGTATTGAATATTAAATCTCTATGGCGAACAGGTGTTCTCTGACTAACTTCTTAAAAATGTAAGGAGTAGGAGGAGGAGTTCTCAGCTCTTCAACTTTACTGAACCATGTCTCTGTCTCCGTGTCTCCGTCTCCGTCTCCGTGTCTCCGTCCAGGTGTCCCTCTGCAGTCGTACCTTCCTGACGTCAAAGACCTCCTGGACTCCGACGACCTCAGCGCGTTGAGGTCCAAACCCTACTTCGAATTCGTCCTTCGAGCCAATTATGAACATTACCTGCAGGCCCAGATGTGACCCAGATGTTGTGACCCCGCCCCCCCCCCCCTCACCGTTCCCGTGGTAACGCCCGCTGCACTTCAGCTTCGGCTCAGATCCCATTGGTTTCCATCAGTGTTTGATTGAACCCTTTTCTAAATAAACGTGTGGATTATTTCTGTAGCTCGACTCTGATCTCTGCAGCAAACCTCACAGTTCGACACGAAGACGTTGAAGAGACGCGGCTTTAAAATATGAACATTAAAGGCCCAGTTCGTAACTTATTTGGCTTTTTATCAGAAAAAATCAAACATGTCTGCACTGCTATATTGGGCGATTCCTACACATTATGAATGAAAGTTTATTTAAAGGTAGGGTCTGGAGTTTTGTGCCTAAAAATAAAAATTAGACTTTTACAAATGAAATCCGTCTGAATCATCACCTATGGGCTTCTAGTCCTGTGTGGTGGGGGCTCTGTCTGCAGCCCCTCCTTCCCCTGCCTGTATTTTGGTTTTTTGGTTTGTTTTGTTCATGTTTTGCTGTGCACGTGGACGTTTCTAGGTGGAGCTAGAGAGTCGCAAATTAGCAGAGACACCTATGGTGAGAGAGTCTGTGTTATCCTCCAGCCAATGACGGAGCTCAGGTGAAGCTACCTGCAGCAGGAGGCTCAGGCCTGTTAGCTGTGCTAGCTGTCTGATGCTACAGGTGAAGCTACCTGCAGCAGGAGGCTCAGGCCTGTTAGCTGTGCTAGCTGTCTGATGCTACTGAGTCTCTATCTCTCTCAGCATCAGCAGTCAGGACAACAACAATAAATACAGTCTGAGTGAAGCACTGGAGCCGCGGACCGATTCCCCACCGTCACTGGTAACAAGTATTAGGACCATATTAGTGACCTAGCGCGATGCTAACTTCGGCTAGCGCTCGATAGCATCGGCTAACACCCGCTAGTTCACCACAATGAATGAATGAATGCTCCAACTTCTTTCAGACTGTAATTCCTTTCCTTTATGGTCATGACAACTGTTGCTGTCAGAAGCAGGAGGCTACACAGCTTAGCCTGAGGGGAGGGGCTGAGTTTCACTGTTTTGTTTACAAACTGATAGGGACAAAACTCCAGACCCTACCTTTAAACACAGAATAAAAGAAGAGGAAAGTAACAATAAACACAAGACAATGCAAAATAAAACAACAACAAAACCTAAAAGTTGGAGTTGGAAGAAGCCAAATCTTATAAAACACAGTGATACATTAACAGTTATTTATCTACACTGGAAAATAATATTAGATTAAAAAGATAAAAGTACAGAAAAAATAACATTAAAAGTCATTTATTTTACTAACACAACCAACATCGATCAGTGATTAACTCTTCATGTTGTAGCTGTAACAATAATGACTCCTCTGGGCACCCGTAGGTGGAGACGGCTGCATTAATAGATAATAAACATCAGTAGAATCACAGGTTTTACTCTAAATGTGGATGTGTTATAATATCAATAATGAAATAGCGCCCCCCCGTCCTCCCCCCTCCCTCCCTGATCCACTTCCTGAGCAGATGGATTTCAGCGTCCAGCAGCTCAACTAAAAATAGTGAAGTAGGTTAAAGGAGGGACGACGGCTCCACATCCAGGTCGGACTCTGATGTAACAGCAGCACGGGCACCGAAAAACTACAAAACATCTGTCGACAACTTTATTAACCCTGTAAGGCCTGAACCATGAAATAATTGCCAGAAAATTCTAATTCTTTGAAAATTGACTCTTTATTGGACCTTCTGACAAAAACAAAAAAAAAAATTAAAAAATTTTTTTTTCATATATGATTTTTAATTTGTATCATATTTGATACACACTTAATGGTCCGTTTTTTTCTTTTTTGAACAAACAACTAATTGTTGTAATTCATTAAACTTCTAAACATTAAACATAGAAAATAACTTTTTCTGACTTGTTACTTGCTAATTGTTGCTGCTGAAACCCAGACCAGCATGATCAGAGTCTCGTTTGGCCCTGAGGCTCTGAATGGTTTTCAGCAGCAGTGCAAGGCGTGAGCCTCCACACTCCCTGTAACAAGTTACAATTAGTCACAAGCTGTTTAATGAAGGTAAAAATTAAATATAAGGTAAATATCCTGCATAGCTGTGTCAAACTAGCAATTGTTTGTTTTCTTAAATGGTCTTGGACAGAGGGGGTGGGTGTTTATCCAATTTGATGAAAAAATCTTAAATATAGCCACCTGGGACAGTAACTTTGACTAAAATGACTATTGCCAGATTTGCAAAAAGATTTCCTTTTAAACCTGCTCAAATTTGATACATACATTTTCAACACGGTTTTAGTATAAAATAAGTTATTTAATATTAAATAATTTTACCTTACATCAATGCAGTTGTCCTATTCAAGTTTCAGTGAAAAAAATAAAGTTTTTATTACCATAATGTTTTCAAAATTGCCAGAAGTATCTGATAAAACACATGTGGGTCACTGATTCAGGGCCATTTTGGATGTCCCATGAAAACCCTCTGCATTAATTACTTCACCCTGGTGGAATATCTGACCATTACATGTATCTGATTGTATACATTAGGTTTTTCAGGGGAAAAAAATTCACAGTGATGATATAGAGGTCTCAAAAAGCCATGTATCAAATATGATACAAACGGTCATACAGGGTTAAAGGAGAAAACAGAAACATATGGGATTCATTTCATTCAGACATGAACACACAAGACCCCAAACACATGTGGATGATGAGTGTAGAGTAGATATGTATCTTTTTTACCTTTAATTGTTGGTGCAAGCTGTTTTTAGAATGGCGGAGCAGAGCCGTGAGCTGCTCAGAGCTACGCTACGGAGGCTCATGGGATTTCTTGGTTTCCCTCATCAAACTCATCAAATACACAATCCAACAACTCCACAACGCTCTGGTGGACAAGTTGTGACCTGCACATTCTCAGCTGAGAGGTCGTGACCACACAGAGTTGTTTTAGAGGGAACTCAGCTGACTGTTTGAACAACTGTTTGAAGGCAAACATCAGAAACAAAAAAACGTTGTGTTATTATCTCCAGCATTGTGTTCACTGAGCAGAAGCTCTGCTCCACTGATCTCAAAACAAATGCACCGATAATTAAAGGTGATGAAACTGTGACATCAAGGAGGATTTAAATGTTGAACTAACCCTTTAAAGCCTCCGTCCCTGGTTCTGGTCTCTGGTCCCGGGTCGAGGTCTGAGTCTGTGCAGCTGGACAAAATTGTCTGGACTCAGCTGCTCTGATGGAGGCTGACCTTCTTGTTCAGAAGCTGTTTGAATTTGAAAAAACACAAAAACGTCTCTTTAAGAAAACAACAAACTGTCATCAAGAGCCCATATAACAACATGTAACAAGACGTCCATATAGATCAAAGACAACTTACCCACAGATGTCCACAAAACAACAACACAAGAAAAATAACCGGGTACGAAACAGAGACACACAATGTCCATGAAGACACAATAAATCAATACACAAACGACGACTACAAGATGCAAAATATCCAAACAGTTTCAACACAACAACCAAGAACAACAGACCACACACACAGAGACAGAATGACTTCCTGGTGGCTCATCATCAGGTTTATATTTAAATGAATTCTCTAAATATGTATTAGTTGTATGTTGTTTATCATCTTCATAGTGTGTTGTTGTGTTATCAAAAACATAATATGACTTGTGTTAGGTTGTATGATGTGACTTTAAAGTCAAATGTCATCAAGAACCAACACAGAGACATTAAATATTATCATCTTTTTTTAAAATCAATTTTCAAAATAAACTTCAACATTTTAAGGTATGTGTGTGTGTGTCTGTGTGTGTCTGTGTGTGTCAGTGTGTCAGTGTGTGTGTCAGTAGTAGTAGTAGTCCTCAGTGAGTCGGTGTGGTCTCGCTCCATACACGGGGCTCGAGCGCTCCACGGCTGCCTCGCGGGGGCTTCCTCTCCATATATGGATCCGCCCGGCGCGCGAGCCTCTGCGTGAACATCCCGCGCGACCAAATACGGCTGACGAGCCGGTTGAATTCCTGTCGGACAGTCACACATTCCGTCTGGACACGAGTGGTATGGAGGTGTAGGAGGGGTAGGAGGGGGTATTTACTGGGGTATTTAAGCAGCCGGTGGTCGGTGTCCGTCACCACCGACTCGACTGGAACCAGCAGCGGTTAAAGTTCCCTCACTGAAGCCGGAGACAAGCGCAGGTAAGCGGCTTGGAGGAGTTGGGGAGCACCGGTGGGTGTCTGGAGGTGGATGTGTGTTTCTATTATTTATATATATGAATGAAAGTAGTTTAATTAAACAAACTGAACGCACTCCATTCAGTGCAATATGTGTTTATTTTGAATGAATGGAGTGTGTAGAGTGTGAGTCTGCTTCACATCGGCTTCTGTTTTGACAGGTAGCTGGAAACTTCCCATCAGGCGCTGCCTTCACTTACTGTCGGAAATTCTCTGTTGAATTGATAGTCAAATTCATTTGAAAACCAAAAAAAGATCACTACAGTATTTAGATTAATTAATTAATAGTCCTGATAATTGTGTTACTTTCGTGACGTATAACCAACATTTCCTGTTAACAGCTAAGCTTCATTATCATATCATAAGTTTCATATAGAAATTAAATTAGACGATTAGGCGAGGTCATTATTTAAGGTCATAATAGAGCAACTTTATTTTAATCCTACTTTTCACTTGTAAATTCATTTTAAACAGCAATTGTTGATGCTTTATTGTTTTAACTTTTCTTGAACAGTGTCATTACTGAACTAATAATCTATTCAGCAATGTAACAAATTTGAGTTATGAATTCATAAAATTAAACTTGGCTTGAGTTAACTGTGAATGATAAACAAACTCCATACTTGGCACCAAAGTCCATTCAGTGAAAGCGGATGATGCCTCAGAAATCTGATTTTATGAAGTGTTCTTGAAGGCATCATTACACTCTGTGCAGGCTGATGGTGTTTCTGTTTATGTCTTGATGAAGAATAAGCTGTGATGAACACTTGTGTGTCAGCTGCAGGTTTTACAGAGAGGATATTATGAGTTACAGTCATTAGAACGTAACTGTTTATAAACAGAGCAGAGAGGAGGTGCGTTCAATGACCAGCTGCTTAATGTCCTGAAGAAAAAGTAGAAGATGAGCTCATGAGTTTGTGTGGTTTTGTAGTGTATAATAGCCTACAGTGTGAGCGTGTTTCTGGGAATGATGTAAGACAATCTGCTGTAATCCAGTTATGATAAATGTAGATATTTTCTTCATGGTTTTACTAAAACAATGTTTATATAGGCTATGTATACCTAGCCTAATAATGGCAAAGAAATCCTCCTAGAAATAAATCATCCCTCATTAAATGGTATTGGTGGTTGAAAAAAAGATACATTTCAAGGTGTCGCCGTGAGTTTTGAGAGGGAAAACAATCAGGACAACAATAGTCAAATCAAACATTACAGTAGTTTTTAAGACTGTATCAATCTGTTTTCCTGCGGTCCATGAACTCACCACCACCACCTGTGCTCTCT